>OY747131.1:20855776-21426524 GCA_963556465.1 Berberis vulgaris | reverse complement strand
GGGCGAGTGGGGTGGATATCCGTGAAAATCCGCCCCACTGCCATCCCTAGTTTGAGAGTCCAGTCAGAGCTCATAAAGCTTAGCTCGAATGACTCACAAGGATAACTACCGACCACTTACAGTGATGCACACGCTTGACCACAGTTTGATCAATTCACTTATACTAGCAACGACAACTGCTGGTCCAATCCACAACTCGATCTGCCAAGGGCGGATTACAAGAGTAGATTACGACCTGGTCCGAATGATCTATTGTTAGCCAAGATTATCCCCTCGCATGAAGTTTAGCCAACTTACAAGACTTGGCCGATACAACTTCTCGATCTCTAAAGAGCACAACCTAGGATTGCTTGAACTATCATAGTATAAGTGGTCAAAACTCTCATTAGTAGATCAACCCTACGATTTCCTGACTCAGCAAAATCTCTTGTCTAAAGGCTAACACAACGATAAGACAAAACAGAAAAAAGCCAGCAGGAAAAGTCAAAGAATGCACAAATGCAAAGTAATACTCAATGTATCATCTTTCATTAATAATCAGAAAAATACAAAGTTTACTCTTCATTAGGACGAGGTTCAGATTATGTGAAGCTTGACTTGGCAAGAGAAGAAACAGAGGATGTGTCCGCTCGCGCTGCTACTTGGATACCTTGATACCGATCACCCTCTTCTTCTGATTGATTGGATGCTTAACCAAACTCTACAAAGGACACCTCTCTGTACGAAGAGAGGTCCCAATTAGCGTGCTCCTCTTTCATTAGCTGCAACAACTCCAGTCTTCCCTGCACGACTCTGCTGAATTCGAGCGTGCCATGGGCCTTGAGGAGCTTCCCCTCGCACACTCTTGACTCAGTGAGCTCTCTCTCCAGCTGCTACAGTTTGCTCGACAAGGTATCAACTTTGGACTGTTAGATACTCAGGTTGTCCTTGACTGAACTAAGTTCATTATGCGCCAAGAGAAGCTGCTCCTCTGCCGACCTCACACTCTTGGCATTGAAGTCAATGTCAACCACTAAGTGCTGACATCGGACAGTCCACTCAAACTCTTTCTTTTCCTTCTTCACACTCAAAGTCTACTTTGGCTGCTTCTCTTGAGCAAATTGTAAGCCAAATCGAACACAAGTGTTTCCAAGTGAACCCTCTGAGCCTCCGATTTTGTCTGCCAGGCCTCCAAATCAATAGCCGATTGGGCAAGTCTTTGTTCTTTAAGTTGCTTTCTCAGTGATTCGATTTTGTGAAGAGCATCAGAGTACGACTTATGCAAAGTCTCAAAGACTCGCTCCATGGTATACATTTTCACGAGGAGTCTCAACTTTCGTCCCAGCGATGACAACTTGGTTCAGATATGACATCCCTAGCACGAGATGTTTCCGCCTCTTGTCCATATGCTCTCCCAACGTATCAACTTTCGATTTCGGAGCACAATTCGCCAACAAGTCATTCCATTTACTGATATTTTTTCTAGAGGCATAAGAAATGTCAACCTCTTGGTGTCAGGATTGGTTGCTCATCTTTACCACTTCCGGGCGAATAGACTGATCCGCGCATCTGGATGGAGGTCCTCTGGGACAGGAATCACGCCCGCGCTGCCCTTCACTATTTTCACTGCATCAGAGCCCTCCTTCATCGCTTTCCCCTTACTCACAACGATCGACTCTCTTTCACAAACCGATTCAAAAGCAATTGACAGAGAAGAAGGAGGTGAGTTATCTCTCAGACCCATCGTCACCTCAATCTCGGATCGAGATCAAGACAAGGGCAGTACAGGGGAGGTGGAGGGGACCTTTCATTATAAGGACGATTGTCAGCCGACTCTTCAGCAAGATGAGAAGACTCGTGCTCCAAGGATGGGTTACTCAAAGTCCTCCAACGAAAAAGGACAAGTCTGACTTGTATCAAACAAACCTGCCATGCCCATCTACATCAACAGGTTGTTCATAACCTTCACCTGCTCAGTGCTCAACTTCATTGCATCTTCAACCCCCACCAATCGCAGATACACTTTCTCCAAGTCAGGAAGGGAAATGGAAGCCTTCAACCAAGCATCATGCTCATCGAGAACAACTTTCACCCCAGTAAACAAATCAAGATCTCGCCTCACAACTTCGTGTCCCTCATCTGAAGGGGCCGAACGCTCAGGAGTGGGCTTAGGCGCGGTGCGAGGCTACTTAGAATGCATAGAAGAAGAAAGTGCCTCATTCAACTCCGCCCTCCTTAATGGGCTAGGAATCTTAACTTTCGGTAGTTTCCTCTTCCTCGAATAAGGCTCATCGCCAGACTTCAGTTTCATAACTGTAAAAACAGTGGGAGCCTTATGCCGGTATGCGCACAGTCTACCGCGCTTTACATTATAGGGCTGAACGACATTTTGTACTCGCATCCGAGGCATGTCACGAAATTAATCAATGGCTGCTTCGTCCTCAGAAGAAAGGGGCGTAGTTGGAAATTTCCCTATAGAAAGCATGGATAACAATTCAATATGCAATCAACAGAAGCAAGATCAAGGATGAAATTAGAAATTACTCAGTTACCTGAACTTCCGTTCGATTAGACAACCATCAAGCTCGAAATACTTCGAGTTCGTAGAAGCCATGAAGCAATACTTATGCCAGAACTTGTAATCTTTAGGTAGCTTTCCAAAACAAGCCGGCGACTTCAACACACACATATCCGACGATAGGTGAGCAACTGGATAACCTCCAGAGACACTCTGACACCAGCGTCATTCACCCTGATCAGAATGATGATCATCGTCATGTACGTGTTTGACACCAGCTGAGTGGGCGGAATGCTGAGGTGCCCTAGGAAGCTTCAAATTTTCCCGATGACAGGAAAACAGGCACCCGACTAAATCATACCTCGGTGCAAACAGATAAATCCTTCTAAGGAGACAACAACGTCTGACCAGTGGCCAATGTGAAGAGCACCAAATCATCAAGGATACCATACTTCTCGTGAAATCCCTCTAGATTCGACTCGGAGATCGACCTCTCCTCGAAAAACTTACGACTTTTAGCGAACAGTTCATCAGAAAGCTGATTTTGGCCGCCATGGAAGAACATACAAACTTTCGATTGCAAAAGTTGAACAAAGCCAAAAGCATGGAAAGTGAAACGACAAAGCATAGTCCCTGGGATCGAAAGAGTAAGAAACTAAACTCGGCAAAGAAGGGGATTTTTATAGGAGCAAGGATTCCCTCCCTTTTTAGCAGACGCACGCCCAATAAATGATGCGCGCTGCACGAGGAGATGACTCAGACTCAATCATCATGACCTCCCAGTTCTTTCATGATATGACTTAGTGGATCGATGCGCTGGCCACTAACTCGGGGGGAGTAGCTGATGATACACCAAATCGTCAGTTAATCGCGTCGTATACGTGTCATGATGATCTCGTCAATAAAGCAAAGCGGGCTTAATTGCACACCCAATCTGGCAAAACCCAAACCACACGAAGCCCACCGAGGCAGGATCCAGGAGGTTGGACCCAAACAACAACGCCCTAATAAGCTCATACGTCACATGGTCAAGTCCAATACTCATAAGATCTAATAAGGCAAGTATCTGGGGGATCGACTTAACACAGGCAAGCCAACAATACATTGATTTCGATTAGGAAACAAATACTACAATATAAGTCGTATATGAAAAATCCCTTGCATGGACAACACTCCAAAACAGAAGAATCCCTCGCAGATCTAGGAACACAAGTCGTGTTTGGAAACTTTCTTACATGGACAACTCCTTACAAGGAAAATATCTCCAGCAAGATATCTTTATCCTAATCTATGCCACCAAAGGCCTAACCAAACAAAGACTCTTGTATGATAAATAGGACACATGGTTGATGAGCAAAGGTACGCTATAGAACCCAATTTACAACATTACGCCTTTCTCAAGCCTTATCTGACTTAAGCATCGAATGCCATCAACCGCCACAATAGTGGTCTTTGGCTCATGTGTGTTCCCTGTGCAGGTCAAGGTCAAGAAGAACATGATTCAACTACATCACTAAGAATAAGCATTTTACCTTAAGGAAGACATGTAACACTCATTCAATGATAGAATGAACATTTATTTTCTTCCCTCAAGGCAAGCATACAAACATGCTATCAAAGGAATCAGTACAGATTTTCATGTTATGATATGTGATGCGTCCAAAAATTGTTCTCCTGCGAGTTTGACATGCAAAACAATCGTTAGACTGCCACCTTTTTGGTGGTCGAAGGCACTCTGATGCTTAAGTCAGTAACTTTGTTGGAATAAGGAAGTAAATCTAATCAAAACCCAGTTAAAGTTGCATACATGTGTCGAATGTTCTCTTTACCTTTTATAATGGTCGTGGTTACCTCTTTGCGTGACTTAAGCATGTGATGTGCAATGGAAGAAGATGTTTCTTGTAACAGTCTCCTCCTTAATAGAGATGCGTTCGGGGAGACGTAACTCACTCCACGACTCTTTTTTGGTGCAACGTTTCTCTTTTTCATGAGAGAACTCGTGTCGGGCTTGGACTCGGGCTATGATTCGTTTGGATTTGGATTCGGGCCCTGTTTACGTCTCCTTGTTGGTGGGCCTCGTCTGGGCCTCTGTGATTGGCTTTATTCTTCCTATACTTTATGAGCTGGCCCAATAGATTGGGCGATGTATCCTCGTGATGGGTCTTTATGCCACGTGTACGGTCGTGATGATCTGTCTATTTTGATGTATCATCAGCTACTCCGATCCCCCCGTAGTTAGTGGGTATGTTCACGTATCCACTAACTGTGTGACGGTTGGTATTTCGATTACGTTTTTGCACTGAATTTAATGTTAAATAACTTTCGGTCGGTTGATCGCCTCGATTACTTTGTTGTTTGTTCATTTTTGTGCACATTTTCTGAGAGTTTTAGTGCGCCATTATGTCCCGTATGTCACTCCGTGAGCAATCTCTTCGTTGCCCGGTTGTATAAAGGGTGTTGTAGCTATTTTACACCATCTCCGCTGTTAGTGTTATTTCTCCTCTCCTATTGCCTTTTTTCGTCTTTTCTTTCCTATTTGCAATGTCGGCCGGTGACCTACTGGACGGTGATTGGCTTGCTACCCGTGAGGCTCATTTTTCCCCAAAAAAGGCTTCTCAGGCTACTTTGGATAGTGTCTATTCCAACTATGCTTTGCCCCCGACCTTGAGATCGTTCTTCCTCGTGAAAACGACAGTCCTTGTTTTCCGAGGAAGGGATATATTGCGTTTTACCTTCGCATGTTCAATGTCGATCTTCAGTTTTTAGTTCTGAAACTATTCTGGTCGTATCTAGATTTCTTGCGTATTCCTCCTGCTCAAATGGGCTCGAATGGTTGGAGGGTGATGGTTTTCACATATGCTAGGGCCATCCTTTCTAGTATTCCTTTAACCGCTAGAATCTTGCATTTTTTGGTGAGATTTAGCGTGAAACCCAATCGCACCCATTTTCTTCATTATCTTGCATGTTTTGGCAATCTCAATGATGACATCAGAGGTTGGTCGCGGGATTGGTTTTATGCATCTGTCGACTCAGGCTATTTCAATTTACGGGGTTTGCAGATAGTAAGATTTTTCTAAGTTCCAATCAAGCGTCAAAATCTGCATTTGACTGCTGAAGAGCAAGTTATCAGCGAATGTTTCCTGGAACTTTTGGTAGTTCCATTTGACGCCTATCTTACTAATGATATGGTGAGGCGCAACGTCTAATACAATATGAATGAAACCGAGTGGGCCTTGTTAACCGAAAGGCAAGCCGCGGAGATTGTTGTCCGCGCTGCCGCTGTTGAAAATGATGACGTTGTCGTTGATCGGAAAGTGAGCTCGGGCATTACGGATCTCAATGCTTCTATCTATAGCGCTGCCAGTCGTCTTTTAGGAAGAGAAAAGTATCGAGGCATGTTAGTCCGTCGAAGCGGTTGTTTCTGATTTTTTATCTTGTTCAGAAGAAGAAACGACTAATTGATTATGTGCGACATACATCTCTTTACTTGGGTTATGATGATAGAGAACCTTCGAAGGAGGACCGCTGCTCTCTGCAGGAGGCAGAAGAGATGAAGTTGGCTTTGGAGAGGAGTAAGAAAGATATTGTTCGCCTGCTGGACGATAGGGAAAAGAAGTTCCTCTCTGGTTATGGCGGCCTTGATGTTGCCAAGTGTTTTGATGAGGACCCTCTGTCCTTAGATGACAAGATGCTCCAGTTGGCTGTTGTCCAGTCTAAGGAGCTTGGCGATCATGATCGGGTTCCTGAAGCGCATCTCTTCCTTTTTCTTCCCCTCCTGTTGATGGAGGGTTGGAGATCCCTCCTTCCACATCTTGTTTGGTTTCTTCTACTCTCGTTGGAGCCGATATTTGCTTCGCTTTTGCTGAGCGACGAGAGGGTGATGGAGATTCTCCCGTTGCTCCTTCTTCTTTCCCGACTATAGGTGGTGGTTCCTCCATACTACCGGATCCTCACGTTCTTCATTCGTGGGTCAGTTGAAAGTAACCTACTTATGAAGAGATTCGTGTTAAATAAGATGGAAAGTTCTGTTGGTTTTCTCATATTGACGTGCATGATGGTGCACGTAAGTTGATTAATGAATGACACAGACGATCAGTGGAGAGGTCTTCAATGTCCGTGCTGAATCTGAATCTTCATCTTGAGGATGGTGTCAGGCTTATAATGGACGGAATGACGCATCTTGCTTATGCGGGGGTGATGGGTTTGAATCATCCGGTTAATCACAATCTTGTGGTTTTTCTGGAGAGGAATCTCTCCTTGCTGCTATTGGTATTCTCCCGTGTTCTTCACCATTATGATGCGTTAAAAACATGATGTTCTGAACGGATTAAAATGGTTGAGGTTACTCAAACTTTGTTGGCCGAGGTGGAGGGTCACGAGATTGTTTTGTGGCCACGATTGAGTCTTTCAGAGCTGACTTATATGACATCCACACATGTTTGCACGATGTGGAGAAAAAGCTTTCCGTCGAGAAGGCGCTTCATAATGAGGTCGCGTGCCATGATAAATCAATCTAAAAATTGCGACATCGCTGAGCAAAATGGTGGAACAGTTACTGGATTCGCTTGACAAGGTCAAGGCTGAGTCCTCCATGATGCTCACTACTGCTGAGGGCCAACTCATCGCGGTAAGAAGTGGTGTTGCTTCTATTAAGGATAGGCTCCGTGTTATGGAGGTTGCGGATTGGCAGCGTGTCGTTGATGGTCGGACTGAGCTTCTGGATTATATTAAGGGTTTCGGTGTCGACTTGTCTCAATATCATCATCTGGTCTATCGGATCTTCGAGGATGATGAGGGTGCTGAAGATCCGCTGGGTGATCCAATGGCTGAAGATCCGCCTCCTCCACCCCTTGAAGAAAGAGTTCATGTCGACGATCTGGCTTCTGCAAATGGTATTGATGAGGATGTTATAGATATTTCCCCGTAGTCTTTTATTGCTACATTCGAATGTAACTGAATAGATTTTGAATGAATCACATGAGTTTTTTCCTTTATTTTTCTTCTTGTTGACTTCGTTCGGTCGTTGTTGTCGTGACGATTCATATTTGAGCTTTGATGTTTTACAGCTATATCCTTAACAATCATTCGATGATTTGAATTTTCCTATGCTTTAGCATGCATGTCTTGATCTTGTGTTTGTCGTCTCTGAGCCCTTGTGGAAAGTTGTTTTACTTGCTTGTCTTCTACTTTGTTGATTTGGTATGTTAGTTAATCCATGGTTCTCCTGGGCTGTGCTAACTTGCTCATCCGTTTGTTCACTCTATTCGTTTGATCAACCACAAAGTTTGTCTCCTTCGAGTTGGCTTTCTAATTCGGCGATCTCGATGTTGTTTCTACTTCGTTGAATCGTCCACTCAACCTTTTGCTTCGTTAACTCGACATTTCAATCGACTCAAAGTTTTTGTTGATTCGGGTGTCCAATTTTCGTTGGTTCGATGCTCTAGTCGACCCGAAGTCATTTGACTTGTTCGTCTAGTTTCTACTTCGTTAACTCGATGTTTTAGTCGACTCGAAGATTTTACTAGGTTGACTCGTTCGTTTAACTTTTATTTCATTAATTCGATGTTTCAATCGACTCAAAGTTATTTTACTTAGTTGACTTGTTTGTTCAACTTTTACTTTGTTAACTTGATGTTTCAGTCAACTTGAAGTCGGTTTACTTAGTTGACTCGTTCGTCAAACTTTTACTTCGTTGGTGCGACACTCTAGTAGACCTGAAGTCATTTTACTTAATTGACTCATTCATCTAATTTTTACTTCGTTAACTCGACATCTCGGTCGACTCAAAGTTTTTGTGTTTAGTTGATTCGGGTGTCCAACTTTTACTTCGTTAGTTCGACACTCTAGTAGACCTAAAGTCATTTTACTTAGTTGACTCATTTGTCCAACTTTTACTTCGTTGGTGCGACACTCTAGTTGACTCAAAGTTTCTGTGTTTAGTTGAATAGAGTGTCCAACTTTTACTTCGTTGGCTCGTCACTCTAGTCAACCTGAAGTCGTTTACTTAGTTGACTCGTTCATCCAACTTTTACGTCGTTGGTGCGACACTCTAGTCGACCCGAAGTCATTTTACTTAGTTGACTAGTTCGTCCATCTTTAACTTCGTTAACTCGACACCTCAGTCGACTTGAAGTTTTCGTGTTTAGTTGACTCGAGTGTCCGACTTTTACTTCTTTGGTTGATCAGACCAGAAGTTTATTGTAAATATCCAACTTGCGTCCTGATTCCTTTTTGGCTTTATACGTTGATTGTTTTGCATAGCTTTGCTTTGAAGCTGTTTATCTTTGTGGATATCAATTCCGAAATTGAAACTTTATTGATTCTTTGACCATTTCTAGCGGTCATTTTTCTGAAGCGGTTTTGTTACATTATGGAGCGTTTATTCTTTTATCATTGTGTGACTGTGACTGATGTCTATCCCCGTGTTGGTGTTTCGTGCCTCTGCTGTTCCTTTTAACTTATGACCTCCTTTTCTTAGACCATTATTGCTCCCCATTTGACATTGTTTGTTAAGGCTTGATAGAGTTTGTCGTTGTTAATTCCTTTGTAAGTAATCTTGGCTGGATTTGTATCTGCTGAAAGAGTCTTTGAACTGTTCAGTGCAGTTGTCTTCAGGGTATTGACCTTTCTGCTTCGATATAGATCTGTTAAGGTAGGAGATGTTTCTTTACTTGGGTGGATGTAGTGTAGAGCGTATATCAATTATCTGGATCGTTCTTTTGATCTTGTGGCTGAGGTATCTGCCTTTTTTTTTTTTTTTTTTTTTTTTTCCTTTGAACCGTTTGTTTGATATGCCAATGAATTCATCCAGTTGCCCTCTTTGGATCCAATGCACGATTTCTTTCTTTAACTTGTAGTAGTCCTCGGTATCATGTTTGTGATCATTGTGAAAAGAGTAGTACCTGCTTTTGTCTCGTCCTTCCGGGTCTCCTCTCATCCTGGGTAGCTAGTTCACGTTCTCCCAATTCGCTATGTGTTTAAAGATGTCGGTTCGGCTTGTTTTTAGGGTTGTGTATGGTTTGTACTCCTTCATCACACTGGTTATCCGCTCATGACTGGGCCGTGTCGTTTGCGATTTCTTGGATTCCCGCTGGTTGGACTCAGTCCGTCCGTCGTTTCGATGTCTCTTTGAATGACTGCTATCCTCCCATCCTCCATCATCTTACCTTCTTTCATATTTCCTTTCTCATTTCCTCAAATGGTTCTCCATTTCCTGCTCATTCTTCCTCATCACAACTTTCATTTCTTCAAGGGAGATATTTTTCTACGCTATTTTTAACAGAACTGCCATGCCTTTTGGGGGCTCCAGGTTAAGGACATCAAAGAAGTGGTCTATCTTATATCCGACGACGAAAGTTGTAGTGTCTGTATCATCTCTACATCCATCAATCATTGTTAACTCGTTGGTGAAGCGAGTGACATATTCCTGTATCGTTTCTTCTGGCTTCTGTCTGATGTGCAGGAGGTAGTGGGGTCATTTCCTCATTCTCTGGCTCCCAATGAATCTAGTAATAAAAGCGGTGGCTATGGCTTGGAAGGAGTCTATCGACCTCAGAGGTAGGCTATTGAACCAATTTATCATTACGAAAGTGAGGTTGGTTGGGAATGTTTCACACATGATTGACTCCGTGGTTTCCTTTAGAGCCATCATGTGGTGGAAGAGTAAGTCTAGCCAACCAAGTTTGGTAGCCACTTTTGGATCAAGTTTTGATTTTTTTATACTTTTTACCCCTTCTCTTTAAAACACAACCACAAACACCGTCTATAGAAGGGGTAGAAGTGTAAAAAATCAAAACTTGGCCCAAAAGTCGCTACCAAACCTAGTTGGCTAGAATTGTTGGTGGTGGAAATGTCTTAAGTGATCTGTTGGGTTGGTGGTACCATCGTACACTTCGAATTTTGGCGGAGTGAACTTTTTTGGCATTGCCTTTTTCATGAGTGCGTCGAAAAATGATGACTTGGCTAACTCGTACAGTATGTTGGGATTCTTGACTCAAATCCTGAACGAGATTTCAACAATCGTTCTGCCGCAATGCGGAGTCTTCTCTTGGGGGAGCTCGTTGCTCTCGAAGTTTCCCTGTTGGGGTTCTACTAGGGTTTCGTCGCTTCCTTGAGTTCGGTCAGCGAAATTTTGTTGGGGTGGTGTCGGAACAGGGTAGGCTGGCTGAACGCGGTCTTGGGTGATTTTTTCCATCATCTTTCTCATGTAGTTCATCCGGCCCATGAGCAAGTCCACTTGAGGGTCCGTGGCAGCACTGCCGGATGCTTGGGTTGCCTGGACTACTACGTGCTGCAGATCCGCATTTTTGGGTGTTATTGGTCCGATGATCCAGGCTGCTTCTTCTTCGCAAGCCGTCAGTGATACATTGTTGTCAATGGGAGAGTTGTCGTGATCATTACTGGATTGAGGATCTACAGACTGCATCGTTTTCTCTGGTAGCTTGTTGATTTTTTGTCAGGTTGTGGTAAGTTTTGTCACTGTGTGTTCTGTTTTTAGAAAGGAAACTCATCGTTCCCCACAGACTACGCCAAATCGATGCGTCCAAAAATTGTCCTCCTACGAGTTTGACCTGCAAAACAATCGTTAGACTGCCAATGACCATCTTTTTGGTCGCCAAGGCACTCCGATGCTTATGTCAGTAACTCTATTGGAAGAAGGAAGTAAATTTTCGAATGTTTTCTTTACCTTTTATAATGGTCATGGTTAACTCTCTGCGCGACTTAAACATGTGAAGCGCAACAGAATGAGATGTTTCTTGTAACATTCTCCTCCTTAATGGAGATGTGTTCGGGGAGGTGTAACTCCCTCTACGACTCTTTTTTGGTGCAACGTTCATCTTCTTTATGAGAGAACTCGTGTCGGGCCTGGACTTGGGCTCTGATTCGCTTGGGCTTGGATTCAGGCTATGTTAACAACTCTTCGTTGGTGGGCCTCATCTAGGCCTCTGCGGTTGGCTTTATTCTTCCTAAGCTTTATGAACTGCCCAATAGATTTGGCGTTGTGTCCTCGTATGGGTCTTTATGCCATGTGTACGGTCGTGATGATCAATATATATTTGATGTATCATCAATATGGTCAATGTTTTCATTTTTGTCCTAATGTTTCGTTTTTTTTTTCACAATCGCATTTTCCTCCTGTGCCTAACACATCCCACCCAAGTGTGCATCCAATTGCTTTCGAAACCACTCGGAGCGTATATGTCCCAAGTAGAGTGCCATATCGAGAGTCATGTCATCTCACCAGAAGTTCTATCCATGGAAAATATATCATTATACGTACATCCGAACTCATATGGAACAGTGTACTCAGTATGCAAGCAAGTCTGCATACTAAAATCATATACCAAGTATACAAGCAAGTTTGTATACTAAAATCTAAGGGTGGGCACGGGACGGGATGGGACGAGATATACCCATCCCTATCCCATCCCATTCATACGGGATCGGGACGGGACGGGATGGGAAAAACCCCATCCCGACCTCGTCCCATCCCAAACGGGTTCGAGACGGGACGGGATCAGCGTGCTAATCATATATAATTATTTTTTTTCCCAGAAGCACCATTTTCTGTGAATGAAGATCACTTGTTGTGAATGAAGTTGTTATGTATCAAACCTGTATAAGTTTCATGAGTTCTACTAGTCTAAAATGATCAAACTGCATCATAGTTACGCAGTGCTAGTGTTTATTTCTACTTTTCAAACCAAGCAAATAGATGTTGTAATAAAAAGAACTAAATTACCAGCCACAGCAGGGGCATGTGATCTGGGACATGAGCAGGAATAAATTCTTCAAAAATGCACACTATGCAGTTGGGTAAGAGAGCACTAAAAGGTGAACGGTAAAACAGGTGAGGCCATTAAGCACCCTGTACATAAGCATTGCACCCAGGTTAGTGTAAAGTTGCAATGTTCAACAAAATGCATTAGCAATGTAAAAAAATAATTCGTTAATAAAAAACTGGAGATCATGGATCAATCTACATTCATCAACTGAAAGAGACCGAAATTGGATTTTTCATACCAAATCAACTTAATTGCAACCGTATGCTACGAAGTGTTTCTTTACACTGACCAAAAGACATCTTCACTGGGTTCAGATCATGGCCCTCCGGATGTTAATAAATTAGTTCGGGACGGGACTGGCGGGATTGAAAATCTTCATCCCATCCCATCCCATTCTAGATCGGGACGGGATGGGATCGGGATGAAATTATTCAATCCCATTAAGACCCGGAAAAATTGGGACGGGACGGGACGGGAACGGGATCGCGGGATGGGATGCCCACCCCTACTAAAATCACATTTTTTCAATCTGTTTTTTTTCTTTTCACATTTTTTCGAAGTTGTGGAAAAGAGCCTTTTTAAATCGTTATCCAAATGTCACATGAGTTTCTGTCATTAAACAATTGTTCTCCCAATCGATTTTTATTATTATCACGGTCTCATTTCAAGATAGTACATTATCAATAATTTTCAAGTTTAAGTCTTTATAATGCCTCAAATAATTACAAAAAAAGTCGTTAAGAGAGTAAAAATTATCAATGAATACAACAACATTTCAGCACATTAAAAAAAAAAAAAAAATCAAGATCACGAATAAAATGAAAATTTAACACCATAAATGAAATTCAATACAATATGCATCATACTTGCCAACACCAGTAATACCTAATTCATAGGTTGTAACAGTATGCAACATCTTTTCTTCTTATAGTTGCTCCACATAAATAACTCTCTTAAGGCAAGATCAGATGTCCTGTACACTTTAATAAATAAATAAATAAATAAATAACCATGTACACCCGCACCCTAATAAGAATATTTTCACTCACCATCTGTGATTTTCCTTATGAGCCCTTCTAGGGAGCGAGGGATGGGTGGTAACCACCCATCCGCCTCAAGATAAGTGCATCGGCTTTAAGATGCACGATGTCACTTATCTCGAGGCGGATGGGTGGCTTCCACCCATCCCTCGTTCCCTAGAATTTTCACTTCCTTATACATAGTCTAGTGGGTTAAAAGCTTACTAGAAGCAACCTTAAAAAAATCAAGAAAAATATCATCCATGGGAGAGAAGCCAAGAAATGTGATTTGATGTTGTGCTATGCTACTTGAGAGGGTGAGTCTGATGAATCGGATTTCCATTTCCTATAGTCATTGTATAGGATTGGGCAAGCCATTTCAATGGCTACTTGATCAATGGAGGAAGGTGGATCAAATATTTAATTAGTTTTTATTTATTTATTTAACCATGTTTCATTAATAGGTCTGTATTTAAGAGAATGATTGAAAGAGACCTGGTTGTATGGAATGCAAAAATCTTTGGGTTTGCTACTAATGATGATCATGTCAACACTGTGTTTGGACTATTTGCTCAGATGGCGATCCAACCAAATGGGAACACTTTTTTGTTATTCTTCTACGTGGTTTCACTCATGCTAGTCTAGTTAAGTTAAGGATTAATAATATTATGGATATCTACTCCTTGGTCCCTAAGATTGAACACACTTGAGTATATGTGGATCTTCTATGCCTGAGGTGTTCGTTCACCTTTCAAAGGTTGGCTGGCACTCTAACAGTTTGTTTCTTGAGTGAGGTCCACTCACTCCAAAATTTCATTTTAACCAAGACTACAAAGTCAAGCAGTGAGGTCCCCGAACGTTCGTTGTTTAATCTCTTCATTATTCTCAAAATCCCAAACAGACCATTAAATCCTTCTACCAACTAATATTACTAACTTAATCTTAGTTATGACAAAAATGTGATTTTATATACATTCAGGTTTATTTATGGCTTGCAGAAGTGCATCCCAAATTGTATACTAAAACAACAACAATACAAAATAAATAAGACGTCGAAGAGCAAATATAATATAGTGAGATTGAATATTAATAGAGTTTGACTCATTTTTTTTTTTTTTTTTATGTAAAACCTAAAGGTGAAGGAAAACTTCCTCTTCTTTTTACCTATTTTTCCTTCTTTTTCTATGCAAAGTTATTCTGGTTTGTTTTTATGTGTATAAGAGAAGATGATAAAAGTATTTTACCCTAATCAAATAGGATTCTAATTTAGAGTTTCCTAATTTTGATTAAACACACTCTCACTCACTCGTACACACACTTTCTATTTTCTTTAACCACTACAAATAAAACAATGTTTTACACCATATATAAAATCATAATATATTCATTTTAATAGACCGGTATTACATCCAAACTAAGTCATCACTCATGAGATCCACAAAAAATCTAGCTGGCCCGTCCTCACAGCTCGTCCCATGGGACGGACCCTCCCAGGCACGTGCCTTTGGGAGGGTGTCTCGCACGTGGAGGAGGAGAAACCCACTCTTAGCAAAAAAAATTTGTTCTTCCTTCAGTTCTTCACTTCAGCTTCAGTTCTTCACTCTTAAGCAAAAATTTCAGTTCTTCATCGACTCCTCCTCGCCTCCTCGACGAGTCATCGACTCCTCATCTACTCCTCATCGACTCCTCGACTCCTCCTCCTCGACCGCTCGACTCCTCAACTCCTCCTCCTCGACCGCTCGACTCCTCGACTGCTCCTCCTCGACTCCTTGACTGCTCCTCCTCCTCGCGCCTGCTCCTGCTCCTCCTCCTCCTCGTGCCTGCTCGTGCTCCTCCTCCTCCTCGCACTGCTCCTCCTCCTCCTTCTTCTGGTATGTAATTTCAAACTCTTTTTGTTTAACTTGAAAATTAGGGCTAATTTTTATCAATTTTCAGTAGCATAATTTCTGATAATCAGATAAATTACAATTTTTGATATGATATATAGATGTTTGTTATGGGATTTTTTTTACCCTTGGGGCGATTTTTGTTTCTGCTACTGCCGAATTGGTTCTTTATTGGAGTATCATATGATTTGCATATGTGCCAGAATTATGTTTTTGCAGTGAATTCTTCTTGTACAAAACTAGGACATCTACTGTGATGCATTTTTTTCCACATTGTCATCTTTGCTGTGAATGGTTGCAGTAGGGAGGTGATCATTCAAAGATATATGGTCCCAATTGAGGTCTATGCTTTCTTTTAAGGATCAGCCTGTTGATTGTAAGCTTCCTACTATGGTTTCTTAGTCATTTTTCTAGTAATAGAAGCTAAAAATCTAGTTGTGCTTAGTTTGTCAGTCGAATTGCAGTTTCACTTTATACTTTCTACTTGTCTGTTGCCAAGATTGGTTGTTCTCCTAGCAAACCATCTTTTTTATCTTTGCACAATGCTGATATTCCTGACAAGGAGAATTCATTGCGCCTCCTCCTTCTTCTTTGAAGCCTGGTGGAGTGAGTGAGTGAGTGAGCAGAAGAAAAAACCCATTTCAGTGTGGAAGATTTATTTCAGTGAGTGAGTTTGTAAATTTGATTAAGTGTTTTGAGTTTGAGATGGAGTTTGTAAATTCAGTGAACAGTGATCAGTGTTTTGAGCTTTTGAGTTTGTAAATCTGATTAAGTGATCAGGTTCTAAATTTGGAATGGTTCGTCACTTATTAGCATGTATGCCAAGTGTGGGAATGAAAAGTGTTGAATGCTTGATGGACTCTGCAGGGATTCGGCCTGATGCAATAACTTTTGCATGTGTGTTGAATGCTTGATGGAGGGTTGGTTAAAGAAGGTTTAGGTTGTTTTGAAAAGATGACTGATTCGGTTTGTGTAGTTTGAGTGTTTTGTTTCTATTTTTTTTAATGGTGGTGTGGGATAGGGCTGAAAACCGAACCGACTTAGGTCGGTTTTAAAATTTTCAAACAGTAACCGAACCGACTAAAATTGAACTAAAACATAAATAAAACCGAACCGACCGACTATTTTAAACATATTGTATTATTTACATATAAAAAATATATTATTTATTATATATATTCGGTCGGTTAAAATCACATAGAAACCGAAAACCGAACCGACTACTTCGGTTTTGAATTTTTTAAAACCGAAACCAATCCAAACCGAACCGATTGGTTCTGTTTAGATCGGTTCAGTCGGTTTAATCGGTTTGATTGGTTTTTTGTTCAGCCCTAGTGTGGGAGATAATAGTGGGGTTTGGTGGTGTGGAACAAAAACTTTGATGGTGTCAATATGGTGATTAAATTTTCTCATTTGTGAGCATTAATTTGTTCTTGATGAAAAAACATAAGTAAATGTTATCAATAAAACTAAACTTTAGTAACGAATTCTTCACTTTCAAATTTGCGTACAAACATCAAAGATACACTAACCATCGTCATAAGTTCTACAATAAATAGCAAACACTATGATAGGTTGTGTAAAAAAATTCTAAATTACAGAAGTATATATATGTGTTCATTAAACACAAGGTGTTGACAAAAAAATATGTATTAAAAATAAATATGTAAGTGAGTGCATCAATTTTAAAAGGTAGTTGTTATGTGTACTTGATTGTTTGGCTCAATGCCACTAACTTTACTTTCTAGATTTAGCTTTTAAAAATTGTTTAGTATACTCAATCACCTTTTGTTAATCCTAAAATAAAACTACTTGTTGATTTAAGCCTTTGTACGAATGCTTCTTATTGTAAATTTTTTGATGTAGGGTTCTTGAGGTTAAATGCATTTTTTTAATAGTTGCAATCACTTACATTTCTTATAATTTATTTATTGATGCTCTTAAACGAGAAAATTTCATTGCCAAATGGTTTTTATTTATTAAAAAAAAGTAAGTTGGTGTTGCATCTTTTAGATCGGTGGAACAAAGTCAAAACATCTCAAAATGCCGGTGCAACAAAGAGCTGGTGCAACCGAGCGAAATAGTTGAGTACACGTAACAACTCCCTATTCTTATTATTGTGTACAAAAATGAAACATGAACACGACATATCCATGATTGGGTCTACGCATCCCTACCCATCATGACCCGTTTGTTGCTATAGCATTGTGACCCAACCGTGAAATGATACAACATTTGACCAGTTTAACATGATGAGCCAACACGAAACAAGATGAGATTGACCTGTTTGATATAGGAGTCAAACAAATGATCACTTGCACTAGTATAAGTGCAGACGTTCATTCTCTGCTCGTGGGGGTCTCCACCGGCCTCTGCAGTCAACAAAGAGAGGTTGCTCTACTCCTAGAGGTTGCTCTGCCTCTGCTGCTTCGCTCGCTCGCTCGATTGCCTTCGTCGAAGAACAGCGATTAGATCTGGTTCTAAAGCAGATCTGAAACAACGATTTGAAGCAGCGATTAGATTGAGGACCTCCATCCACTGTGTGCGATTAGATCTGGTTTTCTCGACCAGATCTGAAGCAGCGATTAGATTGAGGACCTCCATCCACTGTGTGTGATTAGATCTGGTTTTCTCGACCATATCTGAAGCAGCAGCGCATGAGGTGTCTGAAACTTTAGGGAGATGTCATAACCCTAGATCAGGGTCAATGGAGGATGTCGAGAAGGGAGATGCACAGTATGCAGAAGGAGCGGACATTGTACCGACTGAAAAGAACACAGACAAAGCTCACAATGAGGGAAAGGAAGAGCTAAGAAGGAATGCTGGTAGTCAAGGCAATACAGAGCCAGACCATGCGCGTGTTGTACCCAAGATGGATTGGGCTTCTAAGCTGAAGCAGAATAAGTTTGAAGGTGCTACCAAACTTAGATATGAACCTCCTGCAATCATAGAAGGTAAGAAGACAGTGCAAGTTAATACTTTAGATTTTGCAACTCGAATTGAAGAATGTGAACGCCTGATCAAAGGAAGGAAACGTTTGGCTTATGGGTATGTGAAAGATTATCTTGTTAGGGCTTGGGGAACCCATAATTTTGAGATGAGTATTCATGGGGATAAAAACTTTGTTTTCAAGTTTACAAATGAAAGAGACAAGAACAAAGTTCTGGAAATGGGGCCAGTGTACATTGCCAGCAGATTATTCATTCTTAGAGGTTGGTCTCCAATGATGGATGAGGAAACTGAGGTATTTACATCTGTGCCCATATGGGTTACTCTAAAGAAAGTTCCTCTATTCTTTTGGAACCCAGAAGGTTTACAAAAAATTGCGAGTGCAATTGGAGTTCCTATCATGCTTGACAGAGCTACAGAGGAGAGAACACGACTGTCATATGCAAGAGTTTGTGTGGAAATTGATGTCAACAGCCAATTTCCCAAAGCAATACCAATAGTTATTAATGATGAGAAGAAGAGACTTGTAGAAGTGGAGTATGCTTGGGTTCCAGTCAAATGTAGCTCTTGTGCAGGGTTTGGGCACAACAAAATGGGTTGTCCAAAGAGTAAGCCAATTAGACAAACGACTCCAAAAGTTTGGAGAGAAACATGGAAGAAAGTAGATGAGAATCAAAATGAGAAAGATAAAGATGGTTGGACCGTTGTTTTAGGAAAACATGCATTCAGACCCAATAAGGCAATGCAACACGTAGATGTCAGAAGGCAGACCAACACCAATGCAAGTGAGAACACAAGCAACGTGAATGAGGTAGATATTATAGATCAGTATGATGATGAGATGGATACTGCGAACCAGTCAAACAAAGAAGTTATCCCTACACTCCCAGTTGAGGAACAAGAAGTTGATGCTCCTGTGCAAATTCAACGTGAAATAGAAGTTGCTCCAAATCAGGAAAGATGCAGTGAAAAGGCTGATGCAACCTCAAAATCAGCTTCTACATATCCTGAAGTAGAACGAGAGATGACTGATGGAAGACAGGGGGAAAATCGCACGAACTCTCCAACAGCGCCCATGGATTGGCTAACACCCAAATCCATCAATGCTTTGAATACAACAATTGCAAGAATAGGCAATGATGCATTGATCACCGAAATTAAAGGCTTACTTGAAGCGAAAGCAGCAAAGGTGGGGCAAAACACTATTGAAGAAGAACACGAGGTTACCACAATACAACCTCCCACTGAATATGTTCCTCGAAGGTCTTCTCGAAGCAAGAAGACAAATCCTAAATTCAGGTAATTGATGATGATAATACAGGTAGAATGCGAATGCTTATTAGAACCTTATAGGGATGCTAGATTTGTGCTAGCATTCAATGGTTTCTATATCATGATTAATTGTGTTTCGATTATTTACGACGACTTCTCATACATCATGGGGCCCACATTAGGTATAAATCAGGTCATGAGAGTGATTAAAGGATTGATTGGTAATTATGAGGAAGAAAAGTTATGGCAGGTCTATCATGCAACCACTTTAGTAGCATAACACTTTGCAAGGTTACTCCCCAACCTGAAGACGGTGAATCTAGAACTAATTAGATTCTTTGTTGAACCTTTGAAACAAGTTTATTGTTCTGTAGATGATGCAACGAGTGAACGTATGAGCGATTGTAAACTTTATCATCATCTTTTTTATTAATATAAGGTTCGGGGATCCTAAAAACCCCAGCTCACTTTCCAAAAAAAAAAAAAAAAGAGTGCAGAGCCAGGATTTTGGTCAAAGGAGCAAAATGAATTCAATAACTTTGGTTCATAAAATTTTCAGACTAATGTTTTTGTGAAGACGGAGTAAAGCAAGAAATTTCTATTAAAATTTTTATTAAAAATTCAAGAGAAGTTGATTACAAAAATGCTAACTTTCTCCATCATATTTAGGGTGTGTTTGGTTGCATGGAATCCTAAGGTGGGAATTGGAATCTCATTCCATGACATCCCATGTCATGGCATCCCATGCCATGGACTTGACCAACTTTGATGTTTGGTTGTCCATGGGAATTGGATTCCAATTTCTATTGTGAGTGTTTGGTTGCCCAAAACTAATCATGGGAATTTTTTTTATTTTTTTTATTTCATTTTGAAGATCCCACAATTCTACTTTTATATATAAACTAGAATATGGTTTTGATTTTGCTTCCTACAAAATATTCTTACAGCATAATTTTAAACTCGACGTCTGCTTAAATCTTTCAATGAGAAATCAACGTTCAATACTGGTATTCAGAATTCTAATAAAAAAAATTTAGCAATATATATTTTGACTAAAATTTTCAAAATAAAATCATGTTTACTGCATAAACATAACAAGTCCTAAACCACATACTCCCTAGTGATGGCCAATTTTCACTTCTAAACTCAATTTATTGTTGTAAATGGTTTACACAAGTTACTTCTGACTGACCCTGCTTTGCTTTTAAATTACCAATTTTAGTTAATTTATTCCTAGTGTTCAATGAAAGTGATACAAGTATAACCAAGTATGATTCCATCCTACCCTCATGACAAAAACATATTCTTTATGATGTATTAATTCTAGAGATTGTTACAAACAATTCAAGTTGTGACAACAAAACAAGCCCAACTTATCGCTAGCAGTTTGCTTATAGGGAAGTGTTCTCCAACCAATATCTCGCCGGAAGAACCCTCCCGACCAATCAATTTGATCAGCAGCTTGGTAAGCCCTATTCCGAGCCTCTTCAATGTCCTTACCCGTAGCTGTTACACCAAGAACACGACCACCAATGGCAATGAAGTCACCATTTGAGTCGAGTGAGGTTCCAGCATGAAATATTTTCACTGATGGAGCAACATTCTCTGCTTCTTCCAGGTTCCGAATCACAGTCCCCTTCTTGTAGACCCCAGGATAGCCTTGACTTGCCATTGCCACCACCATAGATGAGCCAGCAGACCACTCTAATGAAATTCCACTCAACTCTCCTCTACATGCTGCCAGCAGTACTTGTGCTAAATCAGACTCCAAGCGAACCATCAAAGCCTGTTAGCATAGATAGTTTCATGAAGAGGAAATCAACAGATGTCATATCATTTGTCTTATAGGGAACCAAAGATTTACAAAGAGACAATCTCAAAATACATATCTAATGGGTTCAGGATTAGAACTCATTATTATAAACCATTATAAACTATGCTGACTACCATTTTATCTTTTGCCTATCAAAAATACTAGGGAACCAAAAATAGATGTATTAGGGATGCAATATCAAAATACATCTTTAGGTATGCAGACATGTTAGAGAACAAAGTACCAAAAATAGAATTTCAAATTTTCGGACAATAGATTGAACACTTGTAACTTCCATTACACTTTTTATTGACAAAAACGAAGCAACCAATTAATTTATCAGCACATGTAACAAGCACACGGAAACCTCACAACAACATAATACAACTAAAACAGGGAAGAGGCTTTCAAAACATCAATACTAAACCAATATTAATATCAGAAATCATCTATAAATAACCAAGCTTATTCCTATGGATTTACCAGTATGGTTTGAATAGTGAGCACCAGGATTTTTCACCAGCATCATACTTAAATAAATAAGTTCACTCCAAACAATGACCTACCTGGCATTCTGGATCTCCGAAACGCACATTATACTCGATGAGTTTAGGTAGCCCTGTTTTCTTCTCAATCATGAGCCCCGCATACAAAACGCCAACAAACTTGGTTTTATCAATGAAAACTTAATCTTATTCAGATACTGCAACAAGGATTGTGACAGAGAGGGAATTACAGAGATAAGAGGTGAGATCGAGCCTCTGATGCGATGGAGATCAAGAGATCTTCGATCAGCCCTTCATAGAGACGAGGAAGAAGAGATATTCGTGAGTCTCTTATGCTCCTCTTCGATTCTCAACTCCTCCATCAACACCACCAGTAATCAACTTGTAGAGATCAACACCACCAGCTGAGATCGGTGGAGAGTTCAGTGGAGAGATCAATGGAGAGATCAGTGGAGAGATCAATGGTAGTTAACATGTAGAGATCGAGAAATAGAGAGGGAAGAAGATGAGAGACGTACCTGGGGTTTTTTGCAATGACGAGAGAGCTTCAAAAACTTGCTTCAGTTGATGTGAAGAGAGGTGGAGAGAGGCGAGGCAGCGAGGGAGGATTAAATCGAGAGATTTTTAGGATCGCCAAAAGTTTTCCTTTGGTGAACCGAGGTGTCCGATTCCCACCTTTGGTGGGAATATGTGGCACGTGCTGGCATCCCTCACCCAAACACCCAAAATGCTATTCCAAGTGGGAATAGGATTCCTATTCCCATGGAATGAGTGCAACCAAACACACCCTTAGTGTCTACGAACTTCAATTAATACATTACTTGAGCAATTAATCAATGGAGTGTTAACTGATCCCTTTCATATCGATCCTTTCCATTTCTCGTGGTATCTGACTTCCATTGTGAAGTTGATTGTTGTTGTAATAAACCGGCAATTCAAGTTCAACTTTCTCATCATTCTCCATTCCTTCTTCCAAACTCCTCCGATCATCAACAATTTTTATCTGGTTCATCTCCCTCTCTTTGCCCCATAAAACAGCATACAATCCCATAACTATCAAACTAGATCCCACAGCACTGCAAAAACACCCACAATTTTTTAATGAGTTAGGATTGCTAATTCCTGAAATATTGCTATACACATGCTTATGTCGAGAATAATTAGAAATACGAAAGTTGTAGTAGCTTACGTTCCCACATAGATTTTTTCATCTAATAGTGCCCAACCGGCTATGGCCACCATGATTAGCAACAATGGATTGAACATGGAGACGTAGAGTGGACCTCTCTTCTCAATGCACCAGGTCATTAGGCAAAATGCAAGTGCTGATCCCACTGCGCCCTGCATTTTCATCAACAATAGTTCATATAAAATAATTAGTTACAAGGAAAATAACTGAAAAACGTTATACCATATATTGTGTAAAAAAGAGCTGTGAAAGGTCACAAAGCTTACACAATATATAGCTGCAATAAGTCTGATTTCCGAAGCCAAGGACCATTCTGCAATGTTATGTGCTGCAAATGCTCCAATAATTCCACACTGAATGCTTGACATGAAGCACATTATAGCAGAGCTTGTATAAGGAGCTGAAAACGTCTTGCTCATTTTGGTCTGCAAAATCATCGACACAAACGTACTAAGGCTGGAAGGCACTAAACTCTGACAGACTTTTTGAACATATTTTTCTTCAGTGTCATTTATATGGCAACGACATTTGAGACATTTTATGAAGATTGACCGCATAAAGCTTTGGATGGTTAATACATGTGATATTCAATAAATTAATCAGCTCCAAGTATAATTGCAAGGAACTTGAGTCTCACTTGGACAATAAACCATGCAGACCAAGCAATGCAACTTGCAACTACAAGCATGGGACCTATAAAGGTGTTTTCTTCATTGCTTGAATTTTTCTACATGTTCTCTGCATGTCTCCAATGGATGCTTGATTCCTCTATTTTGATGAGTTCTCCTTTATAGAATGACATTAACATTGCACCGCCAACACATAGTATTGTACCAATTACCTTAGCTTGCCCTGCCTTTCTCTTAATCCCCAATGTCTCCATTCTATCAATCAATCCCAAAACAACAACATAATTAGAAACCCTCATGCACTACCAACAAGACTTCGAATGACCTAATTGTTAATGATTGATGGTAAATTTGTAATAGTTTTGGAATTACCCAAAGGGGATGGCCATGATGAAGGTGAAGGCTGGGACTAAGTTATTTAACGCACATGCGATTGTCGGAGTTGAATATTTGAGACCAAGGAAGTATAAACACTGGTTCATAGTTGCCCTGCAATTTCAATGCATATATGTTGTTACTATTGTACAAAGAAATCAAAAATTTGTACAAAGAAATCAAAAGTCTGTATAAACTATGATCTGTACAAAATGTTAACTCACCCCAATATGGAGCATAAAAATATCTGAAACAGTACAGTCCTTGTGAGTTTTGGCCTAGGTTTCCTGCATACAATCATATTCCAAATTAGAAACCAACCAGATGATGAACTTTGATGATGCACAAATTTGATTAAAAAGACTACATACGTCGATCCTAATTTTCACTCTATTAATAAGGCAAGGCTATTATACCTTTCCATGAAATAAGCAAATGGGATGATAACAATGGTGGCAAAAACTTGTCTATAAGCGACCATAACAAAAGGGTTCATGCCGGAATCCATGGCAAGTTTGGACAAAATGTTCATCCCTGCATAACCCACTTGAACTAGTACCATAGATAAGCAAGGCAAGAAGTCTCTCCCACCCATCTTTCTTCTCTTCTTTTCTTCCTCTAGAGCTTCTTTGTTTGAGCTCAAAAGACTAGAGAAGAAGAAGAAGAAGAAGAAGAGAAGAGTGAAAGAGAGACTTGAAGGAAATTAAGAGAGATGGAATGAGAGACTATATCGGCTCACTAAAGAAGATGGCCATAAAGAAAGTGTTATAAGGTGAGGCAGAGAAACTTGTTGGAGTAACAGAAAGTGTAGAGAGTTCTCAACTTTGCTTTGTATTGGAAAACAGTCAGTCAGGTTCCTTGCACAACACCACCAGCATTTCTTCATGGAGAGATAAGTGCTACACCTATTTTCCACTTGTCAACCTTCTTTTTGTAATTTGCAATATTAAAAAAAAAAAAAAAACAATGTCTATTGAAGATTTGATGTGGTCGATTTAGCTAGCTATTCGATATTTTACTTAGGCTAATATGATTTGAGGTATAGAGGATTCCAAAAACGTAATATATGTGTCGTGGCAGAATACAATTCCGTTTGTTTCCTGTAAAAAATCCTGGCAACTAAGCTAGCTGGAAACCATCAGGATGTGTCAAAACATTTCACTGGGTAATACAGTTTGGGGTCGAATTTGTGGAATGGATCCCTGAACCATAAAACCTCGTGGCAGGATTAAAACCCTAAATGGTGTGCTGTTTATCACCAAGCTTACCAACTAATTAGCTAGCTAGAATGGATGTTGAGATAATTCCATTACGAAATGTGAGTGCCATCTGACAATTTTAGACGTCATTTTCAATTACTGGTATTTGAAGTATGCGTGTTTAAAAGCGCCTTGTAGTGTTTTGTTACTTAGGACGTGAAGTATTTCTTGGTTTTGTATAATTAATCCTCATAACCATAAAATGTCATGGCAGTCGAAAGTCCACCAATTAAGCTAGTTGGAACCAGCTTGATGTGTCATTACAAAAGCCACCATAAGTTCCCAAAATCATAAAATGTCAGGAACAGGATTAAAACCCTAAACGCATGCTAGCTATATGACACAAAGCTTACTGATAAGCTAGACGTTGAGATATTAGTTTCCCTTACGAAATGTAAGTGAGTGTATCTAATATGCATTGCTAATTTTAGATGGACTTTTTAATTAATAGTATTTGAAACTAATGTATGCATTTCAAGCGTTTTATTAATTAGCATGTAAACTTTTATAGGAAATGCCATTTCAAATATAGTTTCTTGATTCTTTAAGAGTGTTCCTCAATGAGATATAACAACTAAAAAAAATAAAATTGAATTGTGAATTGTGTTAAGTGTAATTAGCTATGAGATGATTAGCTATGAGATGTTTGTTAATCTGTTACTAAACTTGTTAGTTTGTTAGTCTGTTTTGACAGCTAGCTAGGCATTGCTTGGCATTGCTTTGAGTTGTCTATATAAACAATGTAACCTGTACATTTCCAGACATGAAAACTAAATAGATTTTTCTCTTATAACTTTCTTTACAAGTTAACATGGTATCAGAGCTCTTTCATTTCCCTTTCCTTTGTCTTCTTCATTTCAAGTTCTCTCAGTAGTAATGGCGGATTCAACTTCTTCCAATGCTATGCCAATTACAAACTCAACAATGGCATATTCAAGACCAGTAATGTTTACACATGCCTTGTCTGTGAAGTTGAATGAATACAACTACTTGTTGTGAAAACAACAAGTGTTGGCAACAATTAGAGGGCATAAGCTTTAGAAGTTCATTGAGAAAGCTTCACCTCCATTAAGATTTCTCTCCAATGAAGATGAAGCAAACAATAGTGTCAATCCAGAATTTCTCAACTGGGAGCAGCAAGATCAACTCATGCTTTCATGGCTTTTTTCTTCCATGACTGAATCACTGCTTACAAGGTTAGTAGGCTGCAATACATCTGAACAAATTTGGAAAATTCTTGAAACATTCTTCAACTCTCAAACTGTTGCCAAGATCTCCCAGTTCAGAACTCAGCTACAGAACTTCAAGAAAGGAGATCTTTCCATCAACGAATACCTACTGAAACTTAAGTTTATCATTGATCAATTAGCATCTGTAGGGCATCAACTTTCTTCAAAAGATCATGTTAATGCCATTCTTGATGGATTGCCACAGTTGTATGATACATTTGTAGTATCAGTGAGTTCTAGATTGCAAGATTACAGTGTAGCAGAGATTGAGTCTCTTTTACTTGCTCAAGAATCAAGAATTGAAAGAAATATCAAAGATCTTGATGTATCTAGTTCCATAAACATGGCTCATACATCATACCAACCCTCACCTAGATCTAGGGTTTCTACTAGAGTTAGGGCTAAAAATTTGCATTCTTCTTGCTGGGGATTTCTAGATCTAGGGTTAAAACTTAGTCTTATATCATTGTATCAAGGAGCAACAAAACCACATCTGAATAATACAAGATGTCTCTTTCACTCAATAATTTTTTCTGCGGGGGGGGGGGGGGGGGGGGGGGGGTTTAAGAAAAGAAAAGAGAAGAGATCTGGACAGTTACGTAGAAACGTTAAAACTTAGTTGGGTTTTGAGGGTTTTTTGGGGAATACTTAAAACAATTATTGTTAACCAAGGAAAATAATTCATGGAGTCCTTAAAGAGATATGGACTATATATATATATATGTCGAAGCATCATTAAACTAATCAGGTATGAAAGTTTTGATATATTCCCCTTGTCTAACTTGCCAAGAAAAACAATAAAAATAAAACAAAAAAGTTATAAAAAAAAAAAAAAGAAGCAGCAAAGGCTTCTATTTTGCTCTTGTGCACTGACCATTTGTTTAACTTATCTTGCCTTCGAAAGCAAATCCATTGTGCCATATTAACGCAGTAACTAGAAATTTGTATTCGTTATAAAAGCCAATCAATTCCAAAAGCAACCATCCTCCTCCAAAATGGACTTGGAAGAAAAAATTGCAATGAGAGATGTTAATTGGAAGGCTTGTTGTTGTTGTTTTTTTTTTTTTTTTAATCTTGTTTTTGTTTGATAAATTATCGTATGGACACTACAAGAAAAATGTTAATTCATAGCGTTTCAAAAACGCTATGGTAGGATACCATAGCGTTTTAGTAAACGCTATGACAGCCGACGCTATAATAGACCCAGGGGCTATTATAGCGGTTTTAAAACGCTATGGTAAGTTTGACTTTTATAGCGGTTTAAAAACGCTATGGTAGAGGATACTATAGCGGTTTAAAAACGCTATGAAAATCTACCATAGCGGTTTAAAAACGCTATGGTAAGTATACATAGCAAATTTTTTTTTTTTTTTTTTTTTTTTTTTTTTTTTTTTTTTTTAAACTATCAAATGACTTTTTATTACATCTCATAAGTTTTATGTCTAGAAAATAAAAATTTTAATGTGCCAAAGTTAAACATTTCCATGAATTAATGTAATTAATTAATAAACTGTATTACATCAAGTCAGGACTCTGTGTTTAAAAAATACAGTTTCATTTCTGCCAATGGACAACCGCTCAAACAATGTCCCAGTATGAGAGCTATGAGACAGCTGATCACAGCTTAACTGACCACAGTTTCATTTCTGGACAGCTGCAGTTAAATCAACCCCACTGCTTCCTCGGTTTGTAACCATCCGCACGGTAATTCCAGCTGATCTACAGACTGCAACGGATTCCTTGACGCCCGGACGAAGAGGATCCTTGATTCCCACATGGAGCTGTTTTAAGAGATGAACATTATGTAGTCATAACAGCATGTGCAGGATCATCGCCTTTAAGAGATGAACTTGATTCCAACTTTACGTTACTAATAATGTTAAGTACCTAACAAATGCCCATGACATTAATCAATCTAATGCAAAGGAATAAAGCTTAAATCTCATATTAGCACCTGAGCACCAATCAAAAGATTCTCTGGCTTTATGTCTCTGTGTATGACATGTTTTCCATGGCAATATATCAGTGCTCTAGCCAGAGATGAAATATACTATTCTATCCATTTCATATATAACAAACAATGTCATCAACAGCTAGATAACAACACAAAAACAAAGTAGAAACCGATGCACTGAAAACTCACAGTGACAACACGTTTTTCGCTGAAGAATTTGCATTTCTACAGTTCCTTGTAAAGCTCCCCCTTCGCTATGTACTCTAATATCAAATAAACCTGAGTCTGGATTAACAAAATGTAAACAAAGAACTCTAAATCACCATCTTTCACTGACTTTGCGCAATAGATGAAATGTAATGGCTTATTCACAAAAAGTATTGGGGAATGGAATCCAAAACTGATCATAGAAGTTACCACAGAGTTGGAGAATGTTGGGATGCCTGAGATGGCTTTGTATCTCCACCTCCATGCGAAACTGATGCTCAACTTGAGATTTCTTGAGCTGAGACTTGAGCAACACTTTGAGTGCCACTATATGGCTGCTCTGTTTAAAAGACCAAGCATTTAAGAGTTTAGTCCATGGCAAAGTACAAACTTGCAATTATAGCATAATCATTAGAGGCGCAACTTTGTCTCTGGAAGAAGATTCAAATTTGAATTTTGAAAAGAAATATTCAGTCTACAAAAACTCTGAGGTAGACTCAATTATCTACAAAGTACATACAAATGCTAATACTTCACAAATTTCAGCCATAACAATGAGATTTAATTTCATGTTGATCTAAAATCCAAAAAAAAAAAAAAAGCATTAGCCAAAAGAATGAGGGAATCATGTTGATCAAGTTGTAGAAAAAAGCATTGGTCAGGACGATCCATGGTTGCTCTGCTCGTGCAAAACAAGACAGTTTTAGCGCACAAAACAGTCAAAATGCAGTTTTAACCTTAGCTGCAGGAAACTGCAATTATGTTAGTAAAAGAAAATATCACCAGATTGGGTCAGACTCAACAAGGATGAAATAGAAGAAAATAAGTGATCATAAGAATGTAAGTATGGAAAGTAAAGCCCAGCAGCAGGCATCAGCTTCACTAGCTAGCTGTTAAAACAAGGGAGTTATTTTTTTGGTGATAAGGAAGGAAGACTTCCTGCAATGCAACAAATTGCTTTCGTTGGTATGTTTGTTTATGAAATTTAACTAACAAAATCCCAATTCTTTATAAAGAAAAACCAATGGAGTGACAATGTACCTTGAGACTGTCTGAGTGGTGTAGTGAAGTTTGGTTCTTTGCTTGTGAAGACTCCATTTCACCATTGCTTTTGGCACCCTGGTTCAGGAAATGGTACTTGCAAGGATAAGGCCTAAAACAAAAATAAGTTTAGACCTTAAAAGACCTTTATCATGAACTAGGCCAACTAAACTTTCAAAACCCAAATTGCAACCATAAACTTGTAAGCAATAAAAACACCATACCCGGCTGACTCTAGCCCAATCCCCTGCTGAATTCCAGCACACCATCACGCTAACAAAATAAATAAATAAATAAAAAGCAGAGTGCATCAGGACAGAGCACTCTGTCAAAACAGAGTGTGCTGTCCACTGTATTGTAGCACCGAAAAAACTGGACAGAGCAGCTCCAATTCTCGGCAGACCAGCCCTACAAGCAAACTTCGCTGCTCCGAGTCCACAGCACTTCAAGTTAATGTCAAAACCCTGCATGTTAACATCAAAACAACACACAAGAGAACATAACACAAGCTTGATCAATCTCTTACTGCGACACCCACACACAAAAACATAGCAAATCAATGAAACCAAATACAAGAAAACAACTCATTTTCATCCAAACATATAACATAACAGAAGCTTACCATTTGTGTGCTTAAAGTTTTTTCACTGGGAGGCAACATAAAAAAATTTTAGATAAACGAAACTGGTGAAAATTTTATAATGGATCTACCAGTGAATCTAATTAAAAATACGAACAATAATAAAATGGAAGAGACATGAGAAATAAGATAAAGTAAGAGAATACTAACATGCTGTATCTCTCAAGGCCATTAGCCACTTGATTCAAGAAATCCAAAGTGAACATATGCAAGCAAACCTGAACCATATACAAAACATATAGTCAGGGAAAGAAGTACGAAAACGTAAGCAGGGGAGGAAATGTTAGGGATTATTGCCAATGCTGGATTACATAGCATTGAGTTTTGCTTTTGAGAATAGATCTTCACACCCATAAACAGTCCTTGGGAATATCCATAGTCCATAGTCTTTTACTCTTCATCTGATGTTTCTCAACCCATGACACCCATATAGACTTTGTTTTACTAGCAATATGAAATAGATGATGACAATAGGTTGCGTTGTTCCATACTTTCAAATTTAAAACATCAAGACCTTCATCTTTTTTTGAAAACTTACAATTGAATCAGTCACATCCAACTTGGCTAAAATTTTCAAGGAAAAAAAAAAAAAACTGAGTCGGAGATCTCAAGTTTCTCCTCTTGATGTGTTTACTAAAGTTCTTGGTTTGATTTAATCAATATTCTGATTGCAATTACATATTATCTTTCAGATTCTAAATACCAAAATAGTAGTATCGTTCCTAAATAAATACAAGATAAAATAATCACAATAACGTGACACATTACGCAGATACAAAACTTGAAGTCAGTTCCAACCCAATGAGATTGGGAATAAAACTCTAAATGTCAAAATATGTAGATGGTATAACTCACCAGTCACCAGGGATACCAGCATAAACAACAAGGAGACGCAATGAAGTATCCACCGCAAATATCTGCATGCTGATCATAGAATGCTTGAGAAAATCTGTAACTGATGGAAAAAAAATGAACAAAGAAGCCAAATCTTCAAACATGACACTCAAGAGACAGGACTCCTAACAAAGTATTAACTGTGCATCTGAGCTATAATGCCTGCCACAGTTCGGAATGTATCCACGTGACAATGTCTCCAGCAGTGACAGATACTTCATTGATGCTACTATACTTCATAATCAATTGTAACCTTGATAAAATCTTGTTATTTGTTTTGTCAATAAAACTATATAAACATCTTTTGTAATCAACACATAATCATCTTGATATTTGATCAACACAGATACTCTATTCTATATGTCCAGCATTTTCCAACTAGATATGCTCATTTTCTTTAACGCTGACCATAATATTATACAGGCATTGGAATGCGTCATTATCATTTCATTAGGAACTTACATGGATTCTAACATGGTTTCCTGCATTTGTGACTCTTATTTTCTCTATTTCTCTTCTAAATGTATGCATGATCATCATTAATATTTCTATGCAAATAAACAGAACACCATGGCAAACAGGTAAAGATCCTAAACAATCCTGATAAGCATTAATAGTTTTGAGTATTTCTTCAACTATATTTGCTTACCTTGTAATGTACCAAAGATAGTCTGATCCATCTTTCGTTGTATTCATATGCTCTAACAAAGAATTTCCATAATAACCATCCAACTCCAAAATAATCAGACTAAACCAATCCAAGAAAATTAGATTGAAAAACAAAAAAAGAAAGAAAAGTAATGAGGGGGCTTACAGAGTAGTGAGGGATAGCAGAAACAACATTCATGGGATGCTCTTGTTCAGCATCAGCATCAGCAGTAGAGAGTGCAAAAAGTGCAGCCTGAAACAGTTGGGATGATCCAGTCCCTACGATAATATGACGATTGTCAGTCACGACATTCCCTACCACATCATGCAGCCTCCTAATCTCCTCACCCAATTCAGCCTCCATAAACCAACATAATTTATGGAACAGACTCCAAATCAAACAATGACAATTATCAATTAAAAGAATCTTCATTTTAATAGCCTAAATATTAAAAAGTAAAAGAAGGGGAAATGGGGGGTGGCAGTTGAGTTTAGCGTGCTACCTTGCATTTTCCTTCAGCCATTTGCATAAGCATATTCCTTCGCTTTCTGGTGCTGTTTGTGGCATCAAATATTCCAACCAATGATGAAAGGACAGCCATACGAAAATTTTTGAGGGGAAAAGTCGGAAAGCTGCAACTAAAACTAGCTAAAATATGAATATCTTACCTGACCACCTTCTTGCATCCAGGCTATCATATCTTCAATTGCAAGGCCTGCTACCTAGTGGCATGTGAGATAATGACACTTTGTGCAAAGAAGGAAAGGTATGTAAATAGCTAAGGGCCGCATTCATAAAGAGCCAATACTGATTAACTAAGATATCATTGAAAAAAATGTCTGACCGTGCCCCTTTTACAATGATGATTGCTTAAGTTACCAGCCAATCAAAATTTTGCTTTTCATGAAAGAGTATTAAGTAATGAGCATGAAACCCCCTAAAAAAGAATTTTTCAACATTTGCCATTAACAATATTAGAATTACACCTACACGCTACTGTCCTATTAGGAGGGCCTTTGCAATTCATAACACTAGACCCAACATTATGCCCCTCAAAGCACACTTTTATTGGAGAACTTTAATTAATTCGCCAGCTCAGTCAATGAAAGACTTGAACTTGTATGTAGATATGAAAATCATTGTTAAATAATCCCTATCAAGTTTCTAAAATGATGCTGTCAGAGAGTATATTCAGATTAAAACAGAGTATATCAAAACTTTATTATGTATTTATGTGCTCTGGATACTACTATATATGTCTGCATCCTGTTACTTCATATATACTAATATATATGTCTACTATCAAGTTTCTAAAATGATGCAGTCAGAGAGTACATTCAGATTAAAACAGAGTATATCAAAACTTTATATATGTATTAAAACAGAGTATGTCTGCTCTGATTTCACCAACTTAACATTCCTGGCAACAAGGATGGACCTGCAATGCAAGAAGCAGAATAACAGGACATGATCAGCTAATTGATAATAAAGACGACTTTACAAATGTTCATATTACAAGGTTCTTGGATTGTAAAGTATCTCTTTTAGAAAGACCTACCTTCTCCATGTGCACGCAATGTAGGTTGTTCCTTTTTCCCATTGATGGAGTGATGCACCTCTTTTCCGAGTGCATTCACAACCTGCAAAGCAAAACACACCAAGCCAACCATTACAGATTATAATCAGTTCCCTTCAAAAGGGGATTCACATTTGGAATTGGAAGCATACCGGTCGTGGTCCATTCTCTAGCATTTGTTCACGAAGAAATGAGACTGGGTTTGCCAATTGTACTGATCTGCTAGTGGATCAAGTGAAATGGGGAGGAGAAGATCAGACAACTGTACAAGTTAAAATCTACGGTAAAACAGAGATATACACACCCTGTCCCATGTGAAAATTGAGCTGAAACACCCATCATTGAAGCAGCATGCGATGGTATGTCATTTGAATGGGCTATTGTAGATGGTCGAGAAATCTTTGCACGATCTTCTAGAGACATTGAACTTTGCAGACTTAGGTCAAGTTTAGGATACCCAACTGCATTAGATCTATCTGTACCAATTGATTCAGACAAAGAGCTCCATTTCTCAGCTTCTGCAGCTGATCCTTCTAAGCTAGAAGAGATATCAATAGCTTTGATTGCTGAAGATGCATGTTGAGACAGGATGTTCTTGTCTTTTGGAGCTGCAGAATTGAATGATTGAGATGTTGAACAGATGGAATAAGTAAAGAATGAACTGTAACAATCAGGAATATAAAGATATGATATAAACCTCCAGCTGAAAGAGTAGGACTTATTATTGTTTCCTACAAAAGAGAACGTTTTTCTTCTGAAGTTTGTTCTTCCGCATTGCTTTCATTGTTTGGTGACATTATTGCCAAAGAAAACAAGGCTTCTGCAACTTCTTCCTCATCAGGAGCAATGTCCCTGTCGTGGAAGCACCAATTGCATGAACTCAAATGCAAGTCCCACACCCTAGATCAAAAGCATTGAAAGGAACCCCATTGCATAACTTTGATGACAGTGAAGTAAATATGCAAATTTCCTAAATGAAACTATACGAAAACCATGAGAACCTACAACTTGAACTACATAATGCATCGGTGACATAAGATCCTATCATCTCAATGACCATTACTTCTCATAAAACAAACATAAGCTCAAATGAAATGAACATTGGTGAAGTATAGCACCTCAAGATCAACTTCTATGAACTCTGTAAAATTCAACAAGATTTAGTTCACAGATTTTGTACTGCAAAATTCAAAGACCAAAACCAGAAAAGAGACAACAAATAACATGACATAGAACTTCTAGAATCCAAGCATTAAGTATTACAGATATCAATCTCCTTCATCTAGTAGTGCTTACCGGCAGTATCTGGGTATAAACAAGTGATTTCCAGAGAAACTCAATAAAAAGATGAACCATTGTCATGCGTCTCCTGCATTAATCTATAAATTACACACAAAATTGAGTTTATATTGATTAAAAAGAAACCCACTTTAAGACACCTACTAGGCTTCTACCACTTACATCCCTGAAATTAGAAGCCTAGACATCAAACAAAGAAAATGAATTTTGACCATCTGAGTTCCCGAAAAGAGGAAAAATAACAAAATTTCCATTAAGATTAAGCTACAGCAATCCTTCAATGACCCAAAACATCACAAAAGGAGTTGAGTTGACAAGCTTAAACAGGCAACACAAAATTTACTGATACAACCTTGAACCATTTAAGTTCCCAACAATAACCTAGCAAGACTTGTAAGGAAAACACAGCTCTTGCTTATGAAACAGGGGATTAGGTTTTCATTTACCATGTCTTTGACTTAATCAATCTTCATTGGGATAGAAATGAAGAGTAATCAGTTCAGAATGATAAAATGAAAAATGACAACTAAGAATCAGATGTGTTACCTACCTATGAAACATTAGCTCCAACTCTCCATCCTCAAATTCATCATCCGTGTCACAAATTCATGCTTGATCAAACCTGAATCTTCTACAATCAATAGAAACCCTAAGTTAAAATCTGTCTGGGCACGTTTTTGGAGCTTGGGTTTTAGAGAAAAAGTGATTGAAATGAACAAGAAGAGTAAGATGATGAAAGGAGTAGAGAGAGAGGTACATTTACTTCAAACACTCAAACCAAACCATATCTGCAATAGAGAGCAACAGAGAGACGGTTGCTGTTGTCGTTCTTGCTTCATTTCGTTCTCTCCAGAGCAACACAGGAATTGCAGGAGAGGGAGACATGAGAAGGATGTCGATGTAGGATGTCAACATGAGAGGGAAAGGGAGACATGAGAAGGATGTCAACATGAGAGGGAGACATAGAGGAGGAGATTTGCAGAAGAGAGAGACGTGAGCGCCTTCAGCGTTTTCAAATCCCCATGTTGGTTCATTTGGAAATGTTGATGCAGGTTTGTAGGTTGGAGGGAGTGGAAAATCGCGGGATGTCAATATTTGGGCGAGCGCCTTCAGCGTTTTCAAATCCCGCCCAATTTTAATAGCGTCTTCTGATTTCAATAGGAACTAAAAATTGGCTTTTATAGCAAATGAATGAAAAACGCTATTATGAAATGCTATAAAAGAGGACTTTTGTTGTAGTGGGATGCCACAAATGGAAGTAGTCTGCTATTTCCCTCTTCGGTTGGTTGCTAGGAGGGGCATGCAAGTCTAGATATTGGGATTATGCATGGTATTTGCAATGATGGAAGCCAAGGAAAGTGAAAGTTTTCAGGGATAATGTTGTTATTCTTCAAAGGCTTGTGTTTTAAAATGGGAATCAGGAGCCTACTTTGAAGGGAGTATGATCTGAAAATGTTCTTGTCAATTGGATTAAGGATTAAGTTTATGGATAATCTCCAATGATCTTTTATATATATTTGTAAGATTTTGCTTGCTTGCAATCAAAAGGTTTTATTTATGAATTGTATAGACTGAAAACTTTGATTAATGAGGTGACCTTTGTTATGGATCAATAAAAACATTCTCATTGATAAAGAAAGAGAAGCAGAGGACTACATGAGCGAGAAGCTCAAAGGCAGAAACAAAGGAAAAGGGATACCAAGCTAACAGAGAACATTAAATCTCTAATCTATGATTAACCCAGTCTAAAAATAGTAGGGAGAAAGGTTAATCAGGAACTTTCTTCCAAGCCACCGCCCACTGAATCGGCATAACCAGGGTCGGTGGTCGTACATGGACTCACTTCAAAGCAGCTTAATGCAGTGTGACTTTTGTACTGTTTTTTCACAATAATAACACAAACTCTCATAGTACAATTAAGTGTGAAGTATGTTTTATGCAATGATTAAACTACTCTCGCCTGGGCTGTAACTTAGAATCCACATGTAAGCTGAGTACTTGTGGTATGTCTCACATAGAACATTATTTTCATGTCTTAGGGCATGTCTCACAAAAGAGGTACCCTCAACACTTTGCATGTGCTGACTTGGAGAATTAATGGACTGGCTGTTGACACTAGTCACATGTGGATGCAAGTAGTTTTTAGACTTTCGGTCTACCTACGAATCTTTGCAGCATCTCCCTCCATATCCTGAATTTGATTTCCATGTGTAGTATTCATGGTTTTGATGATCACTATATGTTATGTGGCACCCAACCCAAAACCGAAATATGATTTGACTCGTTATATCCGGCAACTATTTCTCAGAAAGAATTAAAAATCTCCTAGGATGCCACCAGAACTCAGAAATACTTATCCTTGTTCTGAATTGGAATGTCTGGAACTTGTTCGATATCTGTGGACTTAATCAGTGGTTGTATTTCTTATTTTACATGAGTTGTGCAATATTCATTTCAACTAACTGCATTATTTCAGGGAGAAACATGCATTGAGAGTGAAGGGCAAGATATTGCAGGACCTAGAGGAGAAGGTATTAACCAATGATTGATAATTGTCTTACTTTGATAGTTAATGCAATTGGCTTTAGTGTTTTTGCTAGTCTTTCTCACGGTTTCTTGTTCATGATTTTTCTATTACAGCTAAAAAATTTGATGGTACACATTGAAGCAGAGACAAGCTCACAACCTTCTGCATCGTCAAGTGTGACTGAGGGTGGTAGCAGTGTCTCATTGGCGACGGAGCAACCTCCTGCATCCTCAAAAAGCAATGGTAAACGTGCCTCAAAGACGAATAGCAAAAGAAGAAGCTGATCATGCATGCCATCAAACATCCATTGGCTGCTAGAATTTCTCGTCGAGCTCACCTTATTGAGGGGTTGCCCTGTGGGTATTATTATTGTTTCATTGGTGCCCATGCGAGTCCTTTGGTCTGATGAATTGGTGTGATTATGGTGCTCTGTAAATTGAACTGGCAGAATAGCTCTGAGAATAGGGATCAGGCATATTTCAGTTTTAAAAAGAAGAAAATAGTGTCCACCTTTGACTGGGACTTCTGTTTGCAAGGATACAACTCGGAAGCTTTGTAAACTAAATCAAGTAGATTACTGCAACCAGATCAAATGGCTTTCCTTGATATGTTATACTCAGTTTAAAAGAAGTTGAATTCATTCATAATCTCAGGATAGTATTCTGGCATAGCATAACCATCTAAGCAAGGTGGATATGATGAGGATTGTTTTTACTGTTCCATGGACCTAGTCATGGCTGTTAAAAGACAGTTCATTCAATCTTTCCGTTGACTTTAGACATTTCAATCTGGCAAATCGATGCTGTTGGTTTCGTTAAGGACTTAATCAAGTCAGAAACAGTCTAGCTCAAGTAGGTGCCTTGGGTAGGAATGACGAATGAGTTAATATTGAAGATGTTCAGATTGTTTGACTAGATTTCAAGCTTACCCTGAGTTTCAACCCCTGCAATCAAACTCAAAACACAGTAGCAAATGACTAGAATCACCATTCCACAACCAACAATCATAAACGTACCAACTCTTTCATGCCTACTGGCAGACCATTCAGATACGTAAATCGGCAATCCAACTCAAGTTAGCAGCTAACTGTGAATGCTCTAAAGTTTAAAACACATGAGAGAAACTTGTACAGGTAAAATACTGTAACGCCACAACAATTTTTATGCATGGCTAGAAATATCTGTGACCCATAGCCTGAAGAAACCAAAGTAAAGGTTACCCACATGACATTTAATCGACAGAGATGTTATAACAGAGACATTACAAAATTTTCCTTTCCGCGTTAGATTGGATTATACATGGTCACAACTACAAAGAGGACCAGCAAGCACACAGATTGGACCTGAAAATATGTACTTTCTTCGTTGGCACGTGCTGTGGTGGGTGTTCTCGCGCACAGTTCATTTGTTTATGTTTCACAAACTGTAATAAGTAAATCATTTCTTCTAGGACTACATTTCTTCTGTAGACTTTATTAGCAAATCATTACAGTAGATGCAACGGATGGAGTTGCAACTTTAACTATTGATAAGACCTGTGGGTTTGCTGGGAACTGAAGTTGTGGTGTTCTGCAAGGATTCTGAACCTTTACGCACACTGTGGCACTTTTGATCTCACCAGTGGTCTTTTTAAAAACTTGAATTCCCACCTCCAAGGTTTGATCTGCCCTATTAACTTCATCTGCTCTTCTTTTTTGAACTTCCTATTCGCATACCACTTCACACCTCGCCAACCCAAAGCATATCTACAATGTAGCAAAGGAAATATAGTGACATGAGAAATCATCAAATCAATAATGAAACGTAATGATATTTCACTTTTCAATACTAAGATTTACAAATGCCTAATCCATGGAAAGCGAAGTCAAGTGTTGGGCATTTGGACAACATCTCTTACTTTCATTTGTTTTCCTTTTATTTATTTTGACATACCTGTTGCCTAAAAACACTAGTTTTAGACAACTTACAGCCATAGTCACTATAGTTGTCGATGAATAAGAATGGTCCTTACAGGCATCGATGGATCATCTTTTCAGAGCTGAAGTACAAAAATGTTCAACCAAGATATATAGAAACTAATAGCATTGAACGAGTATTCAGAGAACCAGAACAAAGACTGAAAATAAAACATAAGTGAGATTTAATCAGGTTTAACAAGAAATGTTGCACTCCTGACAAGTCACACCTAGCAAACAGATTCCAGCCCAACATTTGTGTGGTTTGCCTTCACAAGTCTCCCTTCACAAAATACATATGTGTGGTTTGCCACACTCAAGTTTCAAAGAGTCATGGACAGAAAAATGAAACACTCTTATCTTGGGTCTCTCAATTCATATGCCTCCATTGCTTAAAACCAATTCCATGATTGCTCTTACAAATACATATAGACCCCAAAAAGATCGAGGCATGCAAATATGGCATTAGTGTTGCTTATAACAAGGTGTCTGAGATGGAATGTTCCTAGAAAATGGAGTATCTTTGATTTATGTGATGTTTATGATGCACAACACAAGCAGATATTGGAAGTCTTAACAATAAAGAGAAGGCAAGAAAAAGTTAGAGAGAAGTAAGGACCTCCATGATGAGCAGATGGTGCATTTCATTCCAGCTTTCGGCAAAATGGACTTTCAAATAATCTGTTATTTTCCACCAACCAAAACTTTCATACATGTGTAAGACAGCGATAAAAGCTGCGAGCAGAACAAATACAATATTACCTTCAGCATTCACTACAATATTACCTTCAAGTCATGATTGAATGGGTACTCTTTAGACAAGTTCATTCAAGTTCTCAAAAGATTTTTGTACATCAGTAATGACACTGAGACTTGAACAATGTTACATTTGTTGGGTTTTCAATGAAAAAAAAAGTTCAGGTACATCTTGGGGACAACCATAAGCATTTATTTCTTTATGAAGAATCAGAAGATGTAATGCCCACCAAAGTAAGGAACCCGTGCAATGGTTTCTAGAACAAAAAACCTCGGATAATCACGATCATGGTAGAGAACATCAAGTATTTTTATAACTGAATCCTGCAATAGCAATAGAAAGTTTCACGCAATGGTACAGTGTACACAGAACCCTCATCTTTGCCACTAAAAATGTATTGACTTTAGTTGAAACTTTAAACAGTGCTAAAATAAATTTAATTAATATGGGTATATGAGGATAATTACCGTCAAAGCAATATTCACGGTTTGTTCTAACTTTATCACCCATCTCTCCAATGCACTCGAGGATGCACTCTCTGATGAATCCCCAGTGCTTCCATTCCCCTCAACATCAGGGAAACTCTTTGGCTGGAATGACTCTTCTACTACTACTTTCTCTTCATTTTCTTGCAGAGTTGTTGCTCAAACTTGATTGAGCTTTCTGCAAAGAACCAAAAAATTCAAAACTTTAAACTTTATATCAAACTCAAACCTAAGAGAACCAGAACAAAGACTGAAAATAAATTTGTAAATATTTATCTTACATATGCATCAATTTGTGATCAGATCTAGAAATCCTAGTAGAAACCCTAGATCTAGAAATCCCCAACAAGAAGAATGCAAAAATTTAGCCCTAGCTCTAGTAGAAACCCTAGATATAGAAATCCCCAACAAGAAATCACCCACAAAGAGGGAGAGAATGAGAGGGAAAATACAGTACCTTTTGGGAGAGGGTGGCGATTCGTCTCCAACTTCTCTTATCTGTCGAGCTTCGTTGGGGGAGATGGAGGCTTCTCTGTCGAGCTTCGTTTAGGGAGAGGGAGGGAGGGAGGGCGATTCTCTGTCTCTGTAATGGGCGAGATGGAAATGGGGAGAGGGAGAGGGAGAGGGAGAGGTTCCCTCTTTCATCTTTTTTCCCCCAAATTTTGTTTCCCTCCTTTTTTTTTCTCGAATCGAGGCTCCTGCACGTGCGCAGGAGCCTCCCTCGCCAATTCCCTCGACAGGTAGAATTACTCTTAGCATGCTAGCTATAGGACACAAAGCTTACTGATAAGCTAGACGTTGAGATATTAGTTTCCCTTACGAAATGTAAGTGAGTGTATCTAATATGCATGCTAATTTTAGATGGACTTTTTAATTAATAGTATTTGAAACTAATGTGTGCATTTCAAGTGTTTTGTTAATTAACATGTAAACTTTTATAGGAAATGCCATTTCAAATATAGTTTCTTGATTCTTTAAGAGTGTTCCTCAATGAGATATAACAACTAAAAAAAATTAAATTGAATTGTGAATTGTGTTAAGTGTAATTAGCTATGAGATGATTAGCTATGAGATGTTTGTTAATCTGTTACTAAACTTGTTAGTTTGTTAGTCTGTTTTGACAGCTAGCTAGGCATTGCTTGGCATTGCTTTGAGTTGTCTATATAAACAATGTAACCTGTACATTTCCAGACATGAAAACTAAATAGATTTTTCTCTTATAACTTTCTTTACAAGTTAACATGGTATCAGAGCTCTTTCATTTCCCTTTCCTTTGTCTTCTTCATTTCAAGTTCTCTCAGTAGTAATGGCGGATTCAACTTCTTCCAATGCTATGCCAATTACAAACTCAACAATGGCATATTCAAGACCAGTAATGTTTACACATGCCTTGTCTGTGAAGTTGAATGAATACAACTACTTGTTGTGAAAACAACAAGTGTTGGCAACAATTAGAGGGCATAAGCTTTAGAAGTTCATTGAGAAAGCTTCACCTCCATTAAGATTTCTCTCCAATGAAGATGAAGCAAACAATAGTGTCAATCCAGAATTTCTCAACTGGGAGCAGCAAGATCAACTCATGCTTTCATGGCTTCTTTCTTCCATGACTGAATCACTGCTTACAAGGTTAGTACATCTGAACAAATTTGGAAAATTCTTGAAACGTTCTTCAACTCTCAAACTGTTGCCAAGATCTCCCAGTTCAGAACTCAGCTATAGAACTTCAAGAAAGGAGATCTTTCCATCAACGAATACCTACTGAAACTTAAGTTTATCATTGATCAATTAACATCTATAGGACATCAACTTTCTTCAAAAGATCATGTTAATGCCATTCTTGATGGATTGCCACAGTTGTATGATACGTTTGTAGTATCAGTGAGTTCTAGATCGCAAGATTACAGTGTAGCAGAGATTGAGTCTCTTTTACTTGCTCAAGAATCAATAATTGAAAGAAATATCAAAGATCTTGATGTATCTTGTTCCATAAACATGGCTCATACAAACCCTCACCTAGATCATTTGTATTAAACTCACAAGGTTGGAGACTTCAGACTAGAGCACCATTCAATCCATTTTCAACAAGAGGAGCAAAGTCTGGATCTGGTAGAGGTGTGAGACCATCTGGATCTGGCTATTCAAATCGTTCTCAATGTCAGATTTGTGGCAAAGTGGGACATCTTGCATTCAAATGCTATAATAGATTCGACAGTAATTTTTCAAATCCATGGAACTCTACTTCTCATACATCTTCTTCAGGCACACCATCTCAATCAACTCCTCGTCATGTTTTTTCTGCTTCAACTAGTCAGCCTACTCATCCTGGTTGGAGAGCTGAATCACAATCTCAGATGCCATCGTGTATTGCTTCTACACCTCCTGATTGTAGATGGTACCCTGATTCCGGGGCTATGATCACTGCACTCCATATACTCAGAGTTTGATATCTTTTAATCCTTACCATGGCAATGAACAACTATTTGTTGGAATTGGTACTGCACTGCATATTGAGAACATTGGTCAGTCAACTTTACAATCTTTTAATTCATCTAGAGTACTACATCTTAAGAATGTCCTTCAGGTTCCTAAATTAACTAAGAACTTGTTAAGTGTTTCTAAGTTTGCAAGAGACAATAGTGTTTACTTTGAGTTTCATCCTGATCTATGTTTTGTCAAGGATCAGGTCACACACCAAATCCTCCTGGAAGGGAAGCTTAAAAGAGGTCTATATGTCTTCCCATCGATGAACCTTGCTAAGTCAAAGTCCAAGTCTTTCATTGCTAAGTTAGAATCCCACAACGTCAGTCCTAGCATTCCAGGCAGTCAGCATTTCAGTAAGCATTCTAGTCACAGCATTCCAGCAAGCAGTCAACATTTCAGTAAGCAGTCTAGTCACAGCATTCCAGCAAGTATTCCAATTAGTAGCAATCAAAGCATCTCAGTTAGTAATAATGCTTGTGTCAATACAACTACCACCAAGTCTTCCTTGTCTCTTTGGCATGCTAGACTAGGTCACCCATCGTATCCTCTTGTACATAAAATTCTTACCAGTTGTAATATTGTTGTACCTACTACTGTCAATGAGGACTTATGTACTTCTTGTTGCTTGGGGAAAATACATAAACTTCCGTTTTCTACTTCTTCTACTGTGTATAACAAACCATTGGAACTCATTCACACTGATCTATGGGGTCCTGCATCCACTATATCTTCATGTGGTTACAAGTATTACATCCATTTTATTGATGCATACAGTCGATTCACTTGGGTTTTCCTTCTCCAAAACAAGTCCGATGCATATCCAACCTTCCTTAAGTTCAAAGCTCAGGTTGAATTAGAATTTGGTCTTCCTATCAAATGTATTCAATCTGATTGGGGAGGGGAATATAGGTCTTTTTCAAACTTTCTCAATCAACATGGAGTCTGTCATCGACTTGCTTGCCCAACTACACATCAGCAAAATGGGGTTGCTGAAAGAAAACATAGACACATTATTGAGTCTGCTCTTACTCTTTTTGCTCATGTTTCACTTCCCATAAAATTCTGGGATGAAGCTGTTAAAACATCAGTCTTTCTTCTCAATCGAGTTTCATCTACTGTTCTTAAGGGTCATTCTCCAATTGAAATACTTTACCACAAGGTCCCTGATTATCACACTCTAAAAGTCTTTGGTTGCTCATGTTTCCCCAACACAAGACCTTATAATTCTAATAAACTTCAGTTTAGGTCAGTTGAGTGTATTTTTCTTGGTTATAGCCTACAACATAAAGGATATAAATGTCTTTCATCCACTGGTCGTATCTACATTTCTAGAGATGTTCTGTTCAACGAAAGTCATTTTCCCTATACTAGGTGGTGTACTAGTTCTTCTACATCAATCTCAGCTACACTTATTAATACATCTACTCCTGCTACCATTACTTTGTCTTCTACGCCTACTGGCAGTCAATCATCCAATTCTAGTAATGCTTCCACTCATAGTCCAATGGTTCCTTCTCCTAATCCAGTATTGAATCCAAATACTTCTACTTCTACTACTCACAGTCCTACTCATAGCCCTGCTCACAGTCCTACTCATAGTACTACTACTGTTCCTACTCCTAGCATTGCTCATACTACTGCACCTAGTATTGCACCTGGACATCCAATGGTCACTAGGTCGAAAGCTGGTGTTTATAAGCCTAAGTTGTATATGACTTCAGCTAAGCCTTCCAGTTTGATTGAAGCTTTAGAAACTCCTCATTGGTTCTTTGCTATGCAAGATGAATACTTGGCTTTAATGAGGAACAATACGTGGTCATTGGTAGATCTTCCACAGGATAGATCCATTGTTGGTTGTAAATGGCTCTTTAAGATCAAAGAGAATGCAGATGGATCAGTGCACAGATACAAAGCTCGCTTGGTGGCTAGAGGTTTTCAACAAGTGGCTGGCTTTGATTATGCAGAGACCTTCAGTCCAGTTGTTAAACCCACTACAATCAGAATCATACTCTCAATGGATGTCACATATGGTTGGTCAGTATCTCAACTAGATGTCAATAATGCATTTTTGAATGGAGATCTACAAGAAGAGGTATACATGATGCAACCTTCTGGCTTCATTGATCCTTCCCGTCCCAATGCCATTTGCAAGCTCAACAAGGCTTTGTATGGACTGAAGCAAGCTCCTCGGGCCTGGTTTGATAAACTCAAACATACCCTTCACATGATTGGTTTTGCTTATACTAAGTCTGATTCTTCTCTTTTCATCAGACATTCTCCTTCTCCTATATTTCTTCTGGTATATGTAGATGATATACTTGTCACTGGTGCTAATCCACATGATGTATCACAGTTGATTCATCAACTGAATGCCCAATTCTCCTTGAAAGATTTAGGTCTTGCTCACTACTTCCTTGGCATCCAGGTTCAACACACTGCCAATGGCTTGTTTCTGTCTCAGTCTAAGTATATAAACGATCTCCTATGTCGTGCTAAGATGCAATTTGCAAATGGATTACCTACTCCTATGAGTGGTGGAGAAAAATTATTTGCTACTGGTAGTGATCCGATTCAAAATGTTCAATTGTATAGAAGCATAGTTGGTGTTTTACAGTATGTTACTGTTACGGTGTGTATATAGTTGTCAATAGGCTGGCAATTAGGCTGTCAATTAGAGATTCTAATTGATATAGTTTCCTAGTTTAGATTTAATAGTTTGTATATAAATACATGTAATACTTCAATGAAATACACAAGAAAGTATTCTCTTAATATCTTATAACATGGTATCAGAGCCACTTAGGGTTTGAGATTAAGATTCGAAGTTTGAAGTTAGGGCTTAATATTCGAAGTTTGAAGTTTGGTTCTCACCGTAGTTCGAACTCCCAGGCCACCGATCTATCTTCCCAGGCACCGGTCAAAGACCGTTCGACCTTCCCAGCAACAGATCGACCCTCCAACAGGCGTCGACTTCGACCCTCCAACAGATCGACCCTCCAACAGGCGTCGACTTCGACCCTCCAACAGGCGTCGACTTCGTCCTCCAGTCACCGATCGAAGTCGATCGACTCTTTCAGCCGTCGATCGAAGTCGATTGACTCTTTCAGCCGTCGATTGACTTCCTGAAATTGCTTACTCTGTGAATAGAGTTTTCTAGTTCATGTAGAACCCTCTTGAATCACATTGGCGAGTGGTGAAAAGAATACTACATTATCTCAAGGCTACATCCAATTTTGGACTACATATAGTTCTGACTCCTTCTTTTCAATTGACTGGTTACTGTGATGTTGATTGGGCTTCTGATCCCACTGACAGACAGTCTACCTCTGGCTATTGTGTCTATTTGGGTGCTAATCTTATTTCTTGGTCATCAAAGAAATAGAGTATTGTTTCGAGAAGTAGCACTGAGGCAGAGTATATAAGTCTTGCTGCTATTACGGCTGAACTTACATGGTTACAATCTCTCTTTTCTGAGCTGAAGATTAGTTGTAACACTCCCACTATCTGGTGTGACAACAAGAGTACTGTCATGCTTAGTGCCATTCCCGTCCTTCACTCTAGGACTAAGCACATTGAGATAGACGTTTACTTTGTGCGTGAGAAAGTTGCTCGCAAACTCATTCATGTTCACCACATTTCAGCAGCTGATCAGGTTGCGGATGTCTTTACAAAGGCTCTTGGTAATTCCAGGTTCTTGTTGTTGTGGGACAAACTAAGTGTAATGGATGCCTCTACGCTTAGTTTGAGGGGGGATGTTAAGTGTAATTAACTATGAGATGTTAGTTAATCTGTTACTAAGCTTGTTAGTTTGTTAGTCTGTTTTGACAGCTAGGCATTGCTTTGAGTTGTCTATATAAAGTTATAAACAATGTAACCTGTACATTTCCATACATGAAAACTAAATAGATTTTTCTCTCATAACTTTCTTTACAAGTTAACAAATTGCATTTTGAAATTAGTTAGGTAAAACTGTTTGATAGTAGATACTTAATAATGTATTAGTTCTCCTCTAATCAAATATAGCTATGATAAGCCAATTAGGCGGAGATGGCATGACTTGTACCTTCTTGATTCCACAAATCACTTGGAAAACAAATGCTTGATAGAATTTTAGGCATTTGGACTAAATTGGATTGTAATCAAAATGATTATTGGTTCAATACCAAAATGATATTTGTATGTTGATGTTTTGTGATTGACATATTCCTAGTTTTTTTTTTTTTTGCTTCCCAACCACATATTTCACTACCTAATGTAAAAATTGATCCATAGTGTAAAATTGATCCAAACAATGTAAGGTTACGTGTTCCCCAAAGTTTAGGAAGGTGCTTGGTTTGAAGAATAACCCCATAATCAATGCCTAAACCTACATATTCTATGGCCACTATAATCCTGGTCACTCGACATAACAAGAAATCTTAATTACAATTTCCTTATGTTTGTCTTGGAGACCTCCAATCTAGTGATTTGTAAATATTATTCAAATTGTGGTCGTTAATTTATCAAAACACTTTTAGTCTGTGTGTGGTTTTTTAAGGTTAAAAACTCTGCCATAGATTTCTTTTGGGTTTCTAAACCACAGAGTTAGCGATGCCATTGTCTAAAATCAGACGCAACCTTAGCAAGTGAGTATTGCAAAGGTTACTCCATTTGTTTTGTTGAATTGTGTTTCCCGCATATAGTATATATATATATTTTAATATTTGTTTCCAGAAAATTATTAATCTGCGAACAAACTATATTCCAAAAGAGTTCAATGGAAAAGAATCAGCATGAAAACATGTACGATAACCTTAAATACCAAGGTGACAAGGTAGACTATATTATCCCTAGTAGAACATCCTCCGACCTCCTTCAATCTCACCCTATTGACAATCTTTGGTAAAATAAAAAATAAAAATAAATAAGGTAACGACTACACTACACCACCATTGAGTTTTTTTTTTTTTTGTTTTTAACTTTCTCACACAATCAATCAATATGCATAACAGAGAAATCCAAACTCAAAAAAAAAAAAAAAAAAAAAGCAAAAGCAAAACAGGATAACTTTCGACCAATTTAAATTATACATTGAGACGGATTATCAAATTTATCAAAACACAAAAGTTGTAGTACTATGAATTATCTAATAAACACAACTTGAATCACTTTAAAATGTTATGAAATGAACAAGTTATGATCATTTTACTAAAGTTGCGCAAATCTGTCTTGCAATGAAAACGGAATAGTGTTCTTTACTTTCAGCCAACTTATGTGCTCGATGAAGACTGATTCTCAAGTTGATCAAAATGCAAAAGTTATAGTACTCTTAGTTATCTAATAAAACAACTTGAATCACTTAAAAATGTTTTGAAATGAGCAAGTTATAGCCATTTTACTAAAGTCGCGCAAATCTGTCCGAAAAATGAAAACGGGATAGTGTTACTGACTTTCGGACAACTTATGTGCACAATTGAGACTGATTCTCAAGTTGATCAAAATTCAAAAGTTATAGTACTCTTAGTTATCTAATAAACACAACTTGAATCACTTAAAAATGTTTTGAAATGAGCAAGTTATTGTCATTTTACTAAAGTCGTGCAATCTGTCTGAAAAAGTTTATCTTCGCAGTTTTTATTAGATAACTCAGAATACTACAACCTTTGTGTTTTGATCAACTTGATAATCGATCTCGATCGAGCACATAAGTTGGCCAACAGTCAGTAACACTATCCTGTTTTTATTGCGAGACAGATTTGCGCGACTTTAGTAAAATGACCATAACTTGCTTATTTCAAAACATTTTCAAGTAATTCAAGTTGTGTTTATTAGATAACTAAGAGTACTACAATATTTGTGTTTTGATAAACTTGAGAACCAGCCTCGATCGAGCACATAAGTTGGCCGAAAGTCAGGAACACTATCTCATTTTTATTGCGGAATAGATTTGCGCGACTTTAGTAAAATGACTATAACTTGCTCATTTCAAAACATTTTCAAGTGGTTAAAGTTGTGTTTATTAGATAACTAAGAGTAATACAATGTTTTTGTTTTGATAAGGTTAAGAATCAATATCAATTGAGTGTTTAAATTGGTTGAAAGTTACCCTGTTTTGCATTTTTATTTTATTTTTCAATTGAGTTTCTATGTTATGTTAAGTTATGCATATTTATTGAGTTTGGGTTTAAGGGTTTCAAATTTGAGGGAATTTTGAGAGTTTTCGAGGGAGAGGGAGGAGATCTGCAAGAGATTTGACTGTGGGGAAAGATTTGGAAGAGATTTGCAAAATATTTCGAATGGGGGAGGGAGGAACCATTGTTGATTTGAATGGTGAGGGGAAAAATGGATGATTTTTGTTTATATAGGTGGTGTGAGAAAGAAAGTAAGTGGTGTGAGAGAGTAGAATGGTGTGAGAGAGAGGAAATGGTGGTGTGGTGTAGTCGTCACCAAAAATAAAACCTTTCTTATTCCGTACTCTAAGGAGTACACTTTGCCTTTCTTCTAAGGCAACAACTACTCCACACCACCAAAAAGTGCTATCTCACACCACCTACTTTATTTCTCACACTACCCATTCTTTCTCACACCACCAATGAAAACTCAAAATTAAAAAAAAAAAATTATCTCCTCCTCTCTCTTCAACTTCTTTTCTTCCCTTCTTCTTCTTTTCCTTTCTTCTCCTCCCTCCCTCCCTCTCTTCCTCTCTTCTCAACCAGACACCTCCATCATCACCACCACCTCGCCATTGCCACTTCTCTCACTCCCACCACCGTCACCTTTCTCCCTCTTTTCTCCATCAAGCACCACAACCATCCCGTCACCTCTTTCATCCTCTTTGTCTCTGAAAATATGGTATTATCCCTTACTTTGGTTCAACATATATACTCGATCGAGACCAATTATCAAGCTCATCAAAATACAAAAATTGTAGTAATCTGAGTTATATAATAAACACAATTTGAATCACTTGAAAATGTTTTGAAATGAGTAAGTTATGATAATTTTACTAAAGTCGTGCAAATCTCTCTCGCAATGAAAATTGGGTAATGTCCCTGAATTTTGGCCAACTTATATTCTAGATTGAAACCGATTCTCAAGCTTATCAAAACAAAAAAATTGTAGTACTATGAGTTATCTAATAAACACAATTTGAATCACTTACAAATATTTTGAAATGAGCAAGTTATGGTCATTTTACTAAAGTCGCGCAAATCTATCTCGCAACGAAAACGGGGTGGTGTCCCTGACTTTTAGCCAACTTATATACTCGATCGAGACTGATTCTCAAGCTCATCGAAAGATGATGATTGTAGTACTATGATTTATTTAACAAACACAATTTTAATCACTTGAAAATGTTTTGAAATGAGAAAGTTATGGTCATTTTTACTAAAGTCGCGCAAATCTGTCCAAAAAAAAAAGTATGTTCGCCCCAACCAATGCGAGATTTTTGCAAAACCTCGTAATGTGCTATGCGAGCTTTTGCGAATTGTGTTTGTTAGATAACTCATAGTACAACAATTTTCGTGTTTTGATGAGCTTGAGAATTGGTCTCGATCAAGTACATAAGTTGGCCGAAAGTTAGGGACACTACCCCGTTTTCATTGCGAGACAGATTTGCACAACTTTAGTAAAATGGTCATAACTTGCTCATTTCAATACATTTTCAAGTGATTCAAATTGTGTTTATTAGATAACTCAGAGTACTACAATTTTTGTGTTTTAATGAGCTTGTAATCGATCTCAATTGAGGATTTAAATTGATCAAAAGTTACCCTGTTTTTATATTACCGTTTTCTCAAAAATAGTTTTTTAGGTGGTGTGGGTTAGTAGAAAAAATATATAGTGGTGTGAAAAAGCGCTTTTGATGGTGTAGAGTAGTCGTTGCCTTCTTCTAAACTGGGATTATGAGTTTATGACTTCAAAAATATCCTTTTTCCCTTGATTTGATTTAATTGATTCAAGGGATAACATAAGGTGATGTTGACACCAAACAACCAAATACAAATTTTAGACTTGTGTTCTTTAGCACTTTTGCATTACGAGCTCACCCACACAACAAGGAAAAAAAACCAAAAAATTTAATATACCATGCATGGATCTCAAAAGTGTTTCATTTAGTTGGAGTGTATCATTCTTTTCAATCTCAATCTCAATCTCATTAAAATGGGATGATCAGTGCGTAGCCAAGTTCAACAACATTCAATAATGGTTTTTCAATAATTATAAACTTCATATCAATTAGATGAGACTGTAAAATCATATAATTATTGAACAGGCACGGACAATTCTAGAGAGTATTAGGGGGTGGTATTCAATTACAAATTTTAATGAATTGCGAAAGATTTTAAAATCCAGGGGTATTCAATTAAGAATTTAAAATAATACATGTAAATTTAGGGGTATTCAAATATGAATTTTAAATGGTTGTTTTAAATCATCAAAATCAGGGAGTATTCAATTCATGTTTTTCAAAAGTCCACCAAAATCAGGGAATATTAAAGAAGTTGTAGATTTTAATGGATTTATTAAAGTTGTGGATTTTGAAGGATTTGTAAGTGGAACGTATATATAACAAGAGTCATTCCAAATTCAACATTCTCCCTTCATATTTCAACGGATTTGTATTGGTCATTGTTAAATAACACCACCATTTTCGTTGAAGGACGTCACCACCTTCCATTCTTCGCCTTCTTTTCTCTCTTCACAGGAGCAACACTACCTTGCCCCACAACTTTCGGCCACACCACCGTGCTCTACCACCGTTGGCTGCATATCTTCTCCTTTGTTCTTGTTCTTCTTTTTTGTTATTATTCTTCTTCTTCTCCTTTTTTGTTATTATTATTATTCTTCTCATTTTATTCCTCTTATTTTCTCTTCTTCTTGTCCTCTCTTCTCTTCATCTTTATTTTTTGTTATTTTCCTTTTTTTCCTTATGATTTTTTTTTTGTTCTATTTTTTTCTCCTCTCTTCTTCTTTTCCCATGTTTTTTTCTCCTTCGCCCTTGCAGAGGTTCCTGCGAGTGGAGGTTCCCCACTTGCCAGAACCTCTGCGAGGGCAAAAAGAAGAAGAAGAAGAGGTGGCGGCATGTCGTGGTGGTGGTGATTGAAGAAGAAGGAGGATGAGAGGTGGCGGTTGGTGAGGATAACAATTTGAAGTAAAATAGTTATTTGTATTACTTTTAGATCATCTTCAATGTATTTGGATTTTTTTTTTAATTTAAAGTAAAAATTTTCTTAGCATACAAATGATTGTTTAATTGATGTTTTTATGATTTGTGTTGGCATGGATAACAATGTAGGTGATGTTCTTTCATTGCTTCCTATGACTAATAACATATTTATAAGAATCCATTAAATTTATAAGAATCCATAGAAATCCATAACAAACCTTTATAAAATCTACAAAATTCAATCATTTAAAATTCATCAAAATCCAGTAGATTTTGTAAAATTCTTTGAAACCTTTTAAAATCCACGAGATTTAAAATCTTTCAGAATCCATTTAAATCCCGAATTGAATACCCCCTATTAGACGATCTTTTAGTTGTACATTTATAGAAAACTAATCATATGCAAAATTGTCATGTTTCAATTGTATTTTCGAAATTTGATTGAAGTTCACAACTGTTTGATACATAGTACATGTTGCGGATGTCAATTCAAATACCTTAAATGGGCACTGAATGATGGAGTTTTCCCTGATTGGGGCTCAGGTCTGGAACGATTACCATAATTAACTATGCTGGCCAGTTAGTAATAATTTCAAGAAAAATAACAAAATAAATCGAGTAGGAGTGACTTGTGTTACGTCTACCATCCATAGGAAAGAAGGAAAAAAAGCCAAAGAAAAAATATCTCATCATCTATTTGTTCATATTAGACAATCATCTCACAACTTTACCATATAATTGAGATCTTCTAGTTGCTTGCACAATCAGGCCAACAACAAAAAATTAGAAAAAAAAAGGAAACAGCAGCACCAATTGAGTGCTAGTATCTTGATCACGATTTGCATCTCAAGCACGACTCAATCAAAAGACGGTCTTCTCAATGAGTCTCAAATCTCGATGTTAATGGTTAGACATTTGATATTTCTAAATTGGACTTAGATGTCTCAAACTCGATACTGGTAAGTACGATCTAAACAGGTCTTAAGTTTACACAATAATCAAATGACTGTGTGCCATAGTTGAGATAATCACTGAATTGTCAAGGAATTACAAGCTTGGTGCACAAGGAACTACCACCACACTTGTAATGCCCGACTTCCAAACTTGAACCAAATAATGGAAAAAGAAATGTGTTATGGATAATATGTCCAAAGAAGATTTTGGTGTTTTGCACAAAACATTCAGAAGTTCCATCTCCAAGTATCATGAATGTGAATGGAATTGTCTAAGAATAGACATATTCATCAAGATTATATCAATAACGCACAAACATTATTGCGTTTTACCTAGCTTTCACAAAGAGGCCCAAAATGGAAAAGCAGCAAATTCATGAACTCAAAAGTCTGCATTTGGTTGATTTAAGCTAAAAGTTGCAAAAAGTGTTCCTGTTCTATTACTTATTCAGTGGTCTTCTACCACCCAGGACTTGAAACTAAGTTTTAACATCAACACCACTAAACCTAACTTGACAGCATAAACAGGGTAGTGTTTTGAGTACGACATAAAAAAAAAAGGTACTAGTCCTTTACATAACAGGCTGATCAATTTCCAGTAGTGACCATATCAGAGCGTCCACCAGTCATCCGCTCAGCCTTCTCTCCACGCTCCCCTGATAATTCCACATCACAGGTAGAAGTAAGGAAAACCTTCATTTTCCATTACAGCACCTATACTGGTATGTAATAAAAATAGCCAAACTATTTTCAAAGGATACACAAACTTACCTGTGCGGATTCGTATGATATCTGAGACAGGCATCACTGCGAAAAGCCAAAAGAAATCAGTTCAGTCTCATTGAAACATCAATCCATACCCTTTCAGAAAGTTCAAAAGCTAAAAAGTCATTCTTCATCGATCAACTTCAATATGAATGATCCATTTTAACAAAACTTCTCTTTTTTAACACTTCACTACATATTTAAATTGACAAGAAAACAGCCTACATACTATTATTGGAATCAAGCTTCAACAAAATATTCATATAACAAGCCCGTGCAGTAAAGTATTTGGTTTTGTAACCCAGTGTTCAATTTTGGAATATTCAGTTTGTTTTTTTGTTCTTCTTTGTTCCCTACATAATATTTTTCTCTGAAATATTAACATGCTTTTGTCTTTTTTATTTCTTCCTTCTCTTGGAGTTACATTGCTTTTTGGAAAAGATAAATAAAGTGCTTCCTGGCTCTGGTATAGAGTCTCAATTTGGATAGAAATCACCAGCTGAATGAGATGAGAGTTTGGTTGAAAGGAAGTGACATTATTGGTCTTGGGTTAGTATCACGTGTATCGTGTAGCTCTAATTATGTGGTTAGCTTTGGTTGATGTCAAACTCTGAGATCATCAAAGTTTCTGTTAAAACAGAAATTTAACCCATCTCTGAAAAAAAGGAGGGGGAAAAAACTGAAAAAACAAACTCGGGAATACTTTTTTCCCTTGTGGACACAACATATCTTTAAGGACCATATTTGGTGAACTAACGTTTTTTTTTACTTCTTTTCTTTTGTTGATAAACGACAAAATCTGCTCAAGATATAATATTCTTTATAGCATTTAAAATTGAGCCACACCAACTTGAATTTATGAATTTCATGCATGTTCCTTTTGCTTGTATAAAAATCAACACACAGATTTGTCATTTAGCCAGACAAGAAATTCGTGGATCTTCTAGGAAAACAATCTGCTTGCTAGTAAAAGCATCCATTTCATCAAATACAGATTGAATCAATCAGGATAGAATTGAATTAATGAATTTGATGTTCATTTTTTTTTGTGATCTTCATAGCAACATCCTAGAACATCTATGCCTTACGTTATGACTACTGCATATTGTCACGAGGATGTTACGAAAATACCTAGATCATGCGTGATTCACTAAGTGGATATAATTTGAACGAACATTTGACAACTGTTTAGTACACTGAATATTGACCAAATTAATTGATGTCATAAACAAAGGCACAGTTCAGACCGTGTCACAGGAAAGTTACACATGCGAAAACAGTATAGGGATCAGATACTGAACTAGATTTCAGGCATATATGAGATCATCAAATGAGATTACCAGTTTCTAGATATCTAATCATGTACATAAACTGAGCTTAAAATCTGACCGAAAATTTTGCCATCACCGATCTCTCCGGTTCTAGCTTCTTCAATAATCTTATTGATTACAGCTTCAACCTAATAATTTCACAAGAGAAATAGAGTTGTCAGGTAAGAAATACTCCGCATGTTATATGCCATATAGCTCAATAAAGAAGCATAAATATTTAATCCCGCATTCGCATTTCATGAAAAAACAGGATGGTTATTTGCTTGAAAGTATTACAAACCTGCTCCTTGGTCACCACTATCTCCATTTTAACTTTTGTTACAAACTTATCTTCAGAGAATTCAGAACCTGCATTTAAGAAAGTTAATATAATCAACAGAACACTGTGTTAAAGTGAATATAATCACCAGAACACTATGTTTATTAGCAAGAAACATTCAAATAGTATATGACATGTATACGCTGACATTCGCATAAGCCTGAATAAGTTGGCCATTCAAACGCCAATACTACCCAAAAAAACAGGGATGAAGAGGATGTTAACTATGGAATAGATTTTGTAATCACTTGTTTGCTCGTCATCGAGAAAAACGAGCTAAGTGGAAACCCATCCTTAAAGAGAACTAGAGCTGGTGTCCAATGAAAGGGAGAGCCAAAAAAAATTTATTTGCACATGTCAATGAACATCTACCGCTGAATGAACTCTTGGAAACCCAGTTCTCGGTCCCTAAACCCCTGCCCAACACCCCTGGTGCACTCCTCCACAAAACCAATCTTATAACCTCTCTTAATATTTTTATCCATTTTATTGATATCTTGGAATGCCAACAAATTGAAATAGAAAACCGGTAGAAGATAATAGCTTACCAGCATATCTCTCAGTTGACCCGCCTTGAGCACCAAATCCTCGGACATCAGAGACTGTAACACCACGTATCCCCATTTTCAGCAGACCCTGGAACAAACAAATTAACCATCCACATATAGAACTGAAAATCCTTAATTTGATGCAAATAATAGTACTACATTTGAAAGTTCTATTTTCTCTTTCGAATTTTTTGATCAAATAATATATCTAACTAGGTTGTTAGTTCAGCAATTAGGTTATGTAAAATTTATGTGTGGAAACTTGCAAGTGGACAGAATCAACCAGTAGAAAATAATTATGCAAACATTTAGGAAGAAACCTAATGCGCCTGTGGATGTTGCGGGTTTATTTGGCATTCCAGTTAAATGCTCATATTGCATGGGTAACTCAGTACCAACTGAAGTGATGTTTTGCATACAAATACATAAACATGTAAGCCAAATATATATGGATTCTTAAATAACCAAGTCTTTATAACTTCTACACATTTATGGATGCTATAACCTAAAGATATAGAAAGTTCGATAGGTCGAGGGGAAGTCACTGACAAAAGGAAATCAAGAAACTGAACGAGGTCTAAATGGCATCTCTAGAGAATAGGATTGTTCAATGAACCAAAGAGATTGTCTAATGTTGAAATCCTGCTTTCACCCCCCAATAGTATGAATCAAGTGCAATTAATGATTAACAGTACATTGAACGACTAGATAGGTCAAAGCAGTAGAAGGATATAGAAGGAGCTTCTGGAAACCTCAAATTTGTGTGTACGCGCTTGCATGCTTTCTTCTATTAAATTTTTTTCCTCTCACATTTACAATTACATTCATTCAGAACCAAAACCATAAAGGAGGAAAAACGCTGCAGCAAAACTCAAATGAGGATACATTTTGGAGGGGGTAAATAAATCTAAGATGCACTCCTCTAGGGCTCGTTTGGTTACTCGATGGAATAGGAATGGTAATAGGAATGGTAATGGGAATGGGAATGGGAATGGTAATGGGAATATGTATGTTTGGTATACTTTTAAAATGGTAAGGTGGTAATGTAAAACTTATTTCCAAAAATACCCTCACTTAAAAATAAAAAACCCCAAACCATCCCCACTATCTCTCAACTCTTCCCCTCTTTTTTTTTTTTTTTTTTTCGTGACATGGTGGGTGGTGGATTTCTTCACAGGGAGGGTGGGTGAGGTGGTGGTGGCGAGTGAGGTGGTGAAAGGTGGGTGAGGTGGTGGTGGTGGGTGGATTTCTTCACATGGTGAGGAGGTGATGGATTTCTTCACATGATGGGTGTGTGGATTTCTTCACAGGGAGGGTGGGTGAGGTGGTGGTGGCGGGTGAGGAGGTTTTTTGTGGTGGCGGGTGAGGTGGTGGTGGTTTTTTGTGACAATGGGTGAGGTGGTGGTGGTGGGTTTGTGACAGTGGGTGAGGTGGTGGTGGTTTTTTGTGACAGTGGGTGAGGTGGTGGTGGCGAGTGGATTTCATGAGAACAGAGGGAAGAAGAGATTACAGGGGGAGGGTGAGGAGGGTAAAAATGGTCATTAGGTAACCTTGACCATTACAATGGGAATGGTAATGGCCATTCATAGGGGGGAGGTAGGAATGACAATTACAACCATATCTGTAATGGAGATTACCATTACAATGGTTTTTTGCTTCACCAAACAAAGGAATGTAGTTGACCATTGTAATAGCCATTACATTACAATGGTCAAAGGGGTAACCAAACACGCCTAGTGTTTCCTCCCCTGAAGTGTTTAAGGGGAATGTGAAATAAGCGGTCTAGATCTCAATTGGCATTACACGAAAATGCCGACTTCCTTCTTTTTGAGATTGTCTTAGATGAAGATTCTGTTGAGATTTCACGTTAAGAACATAAAAGCAGTTTAGACAGGGCAGTATGAATCTTGAGGTCTGTTTATATGTCATAGTGAAAAAATAAATAAATAACAATAAGCAAACAAACAAACCAAAAACAACAACAATGCACTACAGGTCCGTAATAAAAGTTTTAACAAAATTCATGTGTCGGTTAGTGGAGATCGCCGATTTTGTTAAAGAAATTTATCAAATGATCAACGTCACAACCATTATCATGTCATTAATGAACCGAAACCCTGGAATATCCTCCATTTGATTGGGCAGCAAAGTCATGAATGAGGTGTTTCACTCGTAAATCGTAAATTGTCTAGACACGATTTATGAAAGATTATCTTAATTCCAAACATCCTTCACAGATTTTGTTAAGAAACTCATCAAATGATCATCATCTCAATCATTAAAGAACCAAATCCCTGGAATATCCTCCATTTGATTGGTCGACAAAATTATGAATGAGGTGTTTCGCTCGTAAATCAACAAATTGTCTAGAAAGGAGTCACGAAGGAAGTTATCTTGATTCCAAACATCCTTTGCAGATTTTGTTACAGAAACTCATTAAATGATCATCGTCTCAATCATTAGAATGTCATCAAAGAACCAAATCCCTGGAATATCCCCCATTTGATTGGGCAAGGAAGATATGCATGTGATGTGATTTTCACTTTGAAGTCGACCAATTGACTGGACATGCCTCACAAAAATGTATCATTCATTCCAAACATCCTCTAATGAGCTAAACATAATCCATTCACCATTTTAAACTTAGTTTACCTTTTTGAAGTCTTCATTTTCTTCCTAATTCAAGAGATCCCTAAATCACATTTTCATTGAACTCCAAAACCATTTTGCATGATCCATATCTTTGGAACTTAGATTCCCTAACAAAAATAAATAACTTTACCTTTCGAGTAAATAACCAATCAATGAAAACATTAAGTATCAATGAAAATGATGCAAAACCAAGATTGTTGATTTCTATACTCACAGATGAAACTTGTGGGACTCTCCATGGCCTTGATGATCCAATTTCACCATGACCACATCAACAAGCAAAAAACAACGCAAAATCAAAATGAGGAACCAAAAAATGCTTCAATTAGAAATCAAACAATCAACAAAAACATGCAAAGTCTGTGCACCTCAGCATTGCTTCAATTTTGTAGAATTTGGAGTCTGGCATGTAATCTACAAACAGCCCCACAAAGAATCATCATGAATCAAGATACACATTTCATCATTTGGAAAAATAAACAAAAACCATATTAAATTTCATGCAAATTCAAGCTAAAATGTTACAAACCTGGGGTGCTCTGTGTACTCTGTGCTCTAATCACTGGAAGAACTGACACATTTCTATCCTTTTTGGTCCGCAGATTGAACTGCAAAACTTTCGGTGTCTTCAGTTTGATTGAATTTGGTTTCAGATGGACGAATGGGGAACATTTGGGAAGATAAGATATGCTGTTGAGAGCTTGTGATTTCGCCATGGACGCCATTGTTGAAGAAATGGAGCGATTGCAAGCAAGTTATGCAACTGAACTCAAAGAAAGAAGTATATATGATATGGGCTTAATAGGTTTGGGCTTATGGGTCTACAAATAATCTCATAACATGTACGGCCACTTGGCTAAAACTCGTCAGTCTTATTTGCTCAAGGCAACGACTTTTTGACACCATCACTTATGCTGAAAACATCACTTCCCTTCTTCTTTGAATGTGTTAGCACATTCATATATAAACCTATCTCTCACCATTGTTCCTCTTCTTTTCCACCTTCTTTTCTCTCTTCACAACAACAACAAAACAGCACCACCCTGCCACCATTTTTTTTTTTTTTTTTTTTTATCTCTTCTTCTTCTTCTTCATCATATTCTAATTATCCTCTTTTCCTCTTCTTTCTTTTCTTCTTCTCCACTGGCGGCGACACCACCCCGACCCCACCTCATTTTTTTTTCTTCCCCTCTTATTTTTCCTCTGTTTTTTTTTTCTTTTTTTTTGCCCCTTTGCAATTTCCCCATTCGCACCAATATGCTCAAGGGTAGAAAAAAAAACAGAAAAGAATAAGAGGAAGGAAGAGGTTCGGGAGGAAAATAAGAACATGTGATAAGAAGAAGAAGAAGAAAGAGGTGTGACCGGGAGATTACTCAGTGAGGATTGTTATTGAGTGAGCTTGGAAGTAGGGTCTTAGTTTCCTGGAGGAGGTTATCAACGCTAAGGACAATTTCTCCAGGTTGAGGTAGTTAGTCTCAGTCCTCTCAAACGTTTTACTGATGTAATAACAAGCTTATGTCTCCTTTTCTCCTCTCGGACTAGGACTGAGCTGATGACATGTTTCGAAACTAAGAGGTATAGGTAAAACATCTCACCTGGAATAGGTTCTGAGAGCAACTCGATGCCTCCCATGTACGCCTTAAGATTTCGGAAAGTCTGTTCGCATTGTTCACCCCATTGAAATTCTTTATTCCCTTTTAAGATTTTGAAGAAAGAGAGACATATGTTCGAGGATTTAGAGATGAACCTGTTTAGGGTTGTCACCCTCTCAGTTAGGCTCTGAACTCCTTTGATGTTTGTGGTTGACCTCATGTCAAGAAGGGCCTGAATCTGATTTGGATCGGCCTTTATACCTTTTTGGTTGACTATGTAACCTAAGAACTTTCCTAATAGCACCCCGAAGGTACACTTTTGTGGGTTTAACTTCATTAAGTATTTACGTAGTGGGCAGAATGCTTCTTGAAGGTGCACAAGATGGTGTGAGCTGTGAAAGCTTTTTACCAACATGTCGTCAATTTAGACCTCCAACATCCTCCCAATTTGTCCTTTGAACATTTGGTTCACCAGTAGTTGGTATGTGGCCCCCGCATTTTTTAGTCCGAATGGCATCACCCTGTAGCAGTATGTGTCCCTGTCTATTATGAAGGAGGTATTCTCCTTATCCAGTGGGTGCACGATGATTTGATTGTAGCAGAGTATGCGTCCATGAAGCTGAGGAGGCTATGCCCAAATGTTGCATTGACTATCTGATTTATCTGGGGCAGTGGAAAACAATTATTTTGACAAGCCTTGTCGAGGTCCTTGTAGTCGACACAAACTTTCCACTTTTCATTTTTCTTCTTTACTAGAACCATGTTTGCGAGCAACCTGGGTAGCACAACTCGCTTATCATGCTGACGTTTAGTAGCCTTTGTACTTCCTTGTTAATAGCCTGGTTGAGCTCAGACGCCACTGGCCTTCTATTTTGCCTGACGGGCTTGAAGTCTGGATTGACTGCTAACCGGTGCGTGACTATGGATAGATCAATTCTCACCATGTCCTTCATTGCCAGACGAATACATTTTGGTTCTCTTTTAAGAGCGCGACCAGTTAGTCTGCTTGCATCCTATTAAGGTTCGAGCCAATCTGGACTGTTTTGGAGTTATCCAGGCTGTCCAAGTAAATGGTGATGGCTTCTTCTTCCGGTTGCCCAACGTTTGGCCTCCCTCGTGGGTTTGAAAGGGTTTGGCGTCCGCAAGTAAAGTTGTGTTCTCCGTGTCTGTACTCAGAGCCTCCTTGTCTGGATCCCTCTTTTCGAATTGGTGCGAGTTGTTTCCTGGCTGCCTAGTTGCCGCATAATGCCATTCTAGAGCAATAATTTGGTCTCCTATGATTATACCTATTTCACCATCTGCGGGATATTTGGGACATTGGTGTTGCGTGGAGACTATCGCCTCCATGTGGTTCAACCAAGGTCGTCCCAGGATCACATTGTGCTCGGAGAAAGCCGTTACAACCAAAAATTTGGTCATCGTGATCTTTGGTAGGTTGGCTTTCCTGCGACTATGACAACTTAATCGCTCCATTGCGGTAGTAGCTTTCCCCATTGAAACCGTACATGGTCTGGTTGGCTGGTGTCAGTTCATTTACCGTCAATTGCATTTTACGAAATGCTTCCAGAAATAGAACATTGGTGGAGCCGGCTGTGTCCACTAGCGACCTCTTGACCTACCATTTTTCTAACTCTATTGAGATAACTAGGCGTCATTGTGAGGGAGGCTTCCCTCAAGTCCTGCTCTATGAAGGTCAGGTCCGAGGTTGTCTCCTCCTTTCGTATGCGTTGAATAAGGTGATTCCCGCAGTGGGATATGGCTCGCAGTTCCCGTATTAACCTTTTCAGTGAACGGTTCGAGTGTTCCCCTCCTCATTTCCCCGTGAAGGACACATATGATATCGGAAGCCCTCTCTTCCACTTCCTGTACGAATTCCTCTTTCCCCTTGGGGATGTTTGTCCCTAGAGCCAACAAACTCATTCAATATTCCTTTTTAGATACATTATTGGATTTCGTTCCTGATGCTCTTGCAGTCTTGGATGTCATGGCCTATTTTTTTATGATGAAAACAATGTTTGTCTTTATCACGTTTTGAAGGATCTCCCCTGAGTTTTAGTTGCCACTTGATATCCTCCTAGTTTTTTCATGGTGGATAGGATGTTGGACAGACTGGAGTTGAGTAGTGGTGGTATCTGGGGTTTCTACTCTTATCAGGCTTTGTCGGGCCGGACCAGCCTGTTGCTTCATTTTCTTCTGGATCCTCATTGTCTTAGTCCCTGTCCATGGTTTTGGGGGAACACTTGGCCTTTTCCCTTTCCCCCTTTCTGGTTGCTAACATCTCCTATAGGGTGATGAAGTTCATAGCGCTTCTCAATAGATCAGCCATGTCTTTTAGGGGTTTCAGGGTGAGTAAGTTATAAAACTGACCTATTCAGAGGCCGAAAGTGAAGGCGGTAAAAGACGCGTCTTCATTGCAACTGTCAATCAGAGTCAGCTTATTCTTGAAATGGGTGAAGTACTCTCTTAGCGTCTCACAGTGCTTTTGTTTGAGGTTGAGCAAATAGTAGGGCCTCTTTTTGATTCGCTAGCTCCCCACGAATCGGGTGATGAACGCCTTTGCCAATACCTGAAATGAATTATGGACCTTGATTGAAGGTTGTGAAACCAAGTTAGTGCAGCCTTCTTTAGGCTGATAAGGAAAGCCCTGCACAGAATAGCTAATGAGTTTTCCTTCAACGCCATCACATGGTGGTAATGGCGCAAGTGGTCCAATTGATTGGATGTTCCGTCGTAGAACTCTTGCTTTAAGGGACAACCTTCTTTGGCAAGGGTGCGCTCATGATCTCCTCCGAGAATGGAGGGATGGTAAGGTCGTACAGGACGTCTGGGTTTCGTTCCCAATTGAAGTGGGTTATCGACCATGGTCCTTTCTGCCTTTGAGGCATGGTTCCCACTACGTTTTTCACTCTCTAGGCTCCCCTCCTGGCTAACCCTTTGATCCTTACTAGGGAAGTAGCCACTTTCATGGACATGCTCCCTAGCATCTTCTCGGGTCAGAGATTTTCACAGGTTTCCACCATTTTCTGACAGTGGCCGTCGATCCTGGGTAAGCTTTTCCACCACTCGCGTAAGATGATTCATATGAAGTAGAATCTGATCGACTGATAAGCATATAAATGAGAAATTTTATGCCCCTAAATATACAATTGCTAAGTCCCATTATCTAATAAAAATATCTCATTATGTGTATTTTATAGAAAATCAAGCACTAATCTCAAATCATACACAATAAGGCTAAGATCAACAACTAGAAAAGCCCATTGGAAGTTCACATATGCATTGTCAAAGATCAAAGATTTTCAAGCCCAAAGACCCATGAAGTCAAACCCACAAAGTATCATCATCTATGGATCTCGAGGAAATCAACTTGAAGATTTGGACATCCACATGAAAACTTTATCATAGCCAAAGAATTTCTACAAATTCTACTATCCATTCTCACATTTGTACTCCATCACCTTTACACTTCACCTTATTTCAATTTTACACTATTCCATATATTTACTTCATCACGTTTACACTCCACCTTATTTAACCCCAACACTCTTCCTTATTTCACTCCAACACTCCACCTTCCACCCCATTATCTCTACACAAAAGTCCCACCTTTCTTCATCTATAAATACCTCACACATGAACACACTTTTGAGAGAGAAATAGTTGAAGTAGTTGTAGTTTAGAAAGAAATAAGTGAAGTTTTGCCTAGAGCTTACCATGTTTGGCTAACATCCTACCTTAGGGTGTGGATGAGCCCATGGGAGGATAGCTCCAAGATGAGCTCTCTTTTAGATTATTATTTCTATTTTCATGTATCAGAAAATCATGTGTAGTTAGATTGGTCTTGTAGTTTGGTTGTGTCATGAATCTATGAGGTAAGTGAGATGTTTTGTGTTTATCTTATATGAATTCAACTCATGCTATCTTCTTCTACTTCTTAAGCTTAAGATTAGATAAGTTTTTATACTTGCAATTTCTCTAACAAGCTCCTTACAATGTTTACATATTCTTAGTCTAAGTTTCATTGTGATTTGCTAGATATTTGGTATTTCATTTAAGTATGGATTCCTTGTATGCCTTTAAATCCACATTTGATTCTTAGGTTACTAATATACGTAAGTTTAAAATCAATTTGCTCATAATGCCATATTTTTCATCCTAAGGTGAGATGAGAATCTACTTTAGGATGTGTTGATGAATTTGGAAAAGATTAATCTGAGAGTGGCCTAATGGTGCCATCTACTCATGATGGTAAACTCAAAGCCCTAACTCTCACATTTAGGTTTTACTTTGCATGCTTATTTCAAATACATCAGCAATAACTTCTTTTCTAACTAGGTTAAGTTTTAAAAGAGATTTGAAGATTAGTTTTCCAAATTTTATAGCTATCTTTGTGGGATTCGAGTCGTACTTGCAGTTATCAACTCAATAAATAACCATGCACTTGCGGTAAGATTTGAGATCGATCAAGTTTTTAGCACCGTTGCCAGGGAAAGCAATGGAAAACTAGTTTTAAAATCAATTTTGAATGCTTATCACTAGTCTAGTTTAGGTTCATTTTATAGTTTAGGTGCATTTGCATTGTTTTGATAGCATCTAAAAATTTTGAACATCTTCATATTTGCATTGTTTTGAGTATCTAACTTTTTTTTTTTTTTTTTTTTTTTTTTTTTCAGTTTTCTGCTAAATATTCATGATCTGAACTTTCACGGACATCTTTCCATTTATGTATTGGATCGAAGGTTAGTGAGAAACGAATTTTTGAACTTGGATTACCTGGGCTGGAATTTGTCTAATGCAGATGACTGATGTTTGGACACATGTTTCTAGTGATTGAGAGTTATGTTTTAGTGTTTCTAAATTGTTCTACATCTTGTCTAGTTTCTAAAGCATCTTTAGGATTTCAATTTGGATAATTGGTCGAAACTAAATTTGAATTCTCGTAGCATATACATAATCTAGACAATGTTTTGTTCACTTCAACTTTCCACTACTTTTTGGCATCCAAATTATTTTTTAGAAATTTTCTTAGAAAACTTTGGTTTGTTAGCAATCCAGAAAAATTTGTAGATTTGAATTTCATCAAGTATTGAACTCTGCACGATTTTTCAAAGTCGATCTATCAGTTCTGGAAATTTTTAGCAATGCACTGTTTTGCCAAACTTGAATGATTTTCAAAATTTTGGTTTTATATTTTGTTTTTGAAGCCATTAATCATTCTCCTATGATATAATTTTCAGGGTCTGTGCAAAAAGGATACTTGAAGAAGAGTTTTGGTGATCTTAGTGAACAATTGGATCATAATTAGGATTTTTTTTTGTTTTCTTTAAGTGATTGGGAACACTTAAAATTTGTACTATTAAGTTGTAATGGATAAAACATGGTCCAAGATACAAACGGAAGCAAAGTGCGGTACCTCTCTTAACCCACTTCGAATCTTCTGCAAGAAGTGTTTCTGAAATGATTTTTAGTGTTTAAATTTTTGTAAGAAATCGAATTGTGCTAAATTACATAAGAGCGGACCTTGCTATTTGCAACTGAGTGGGACTTGATCACCCACTTCATCACTTCAATTCACGTTCAAACTTGGCCAAATGAACTCAGATAACTAGAGCCAATTAGAACCGTGTTCATAGGACCTCAAAAAATGAGTAGACTGTGATTGAACTCTTTCAAAGTAAGGCTGCTTTATTGTGTCTGCACTGCCATTTTTGACATTTTCTCATAGAGAATGGTGTTTCGACGGGGTTTCTCACAAGTCTAATCTTATTTTGATTAGGAAGACATGAGTTCTTGAAAGTATTTAAGTTGTAGCTAAAAATCGTAAGAAATTCTCTGATCTTAAAGACGCCATTCAAAGGCTTAGCCAGTTCTAGTACACCAAACAAAATAAAATCTTGCTAGAACACATATGCCTAGTGTGGTGGTCTAGGGAATTTTTTCGTAATAAGCTAATTCTTACTTACTTACAAGACATATGGGAAAATCTAACTAGGGCGAGAAATGATTTTGAGATGTTCAAAATCATTCTCCACTTTAATTAGATTGGGTTTTAAAAATAATCGTCCTTTACACTTAATTGAAGATAATTAACTTGTTGCTTTCTAGATGGATGGATGAGAATTGATTGAGCATTGTTTATGTGGCATGATTAGTGTCCCTCTTTAGGTACATTCGCATATTGCATTTAGTTTAGGTCATATCATCTTAGGTTGCATAAGATTTTAGTTATTTTAAAAAAAAATCACAAAAATACAAAAAAAAAAAACCTATCCAGATTGATTCAAGTTCAGTGTCAAGAAGTTTCTCTTGTGTTAGGAGCCATACAGTTATGGATTTTCATTGGGAAGATCATGACATTGCCTAGGTAAATTACTTTGCCTTAGTACACCAAGGTCAACCCTTAGAATCAAGTTTTGATTATACAAATCATTTGTATCAAAATGAATATGGAAAACAACTACTTTGGAATCAACACCAACCCATTTGGGGTTATGAACCTTTAGACTCACGCCATTATTTGATCCCCAATATGTGCATAACAATGAGCATTACCTTAGTTTTCCTACAATGCCTTTGATAGTGACCATTCCATGCCACGTCATGTAAAATATGCAGTTTACATCATCTTCATTCCAAGAGAGTCTAGATCAATATATGCAATCCTTAAGTCAATCCATACGAGAGACAGAACAACATCAGCAGGCCACTGACAAACTTTTGGTTAAGATTTTGGATTTAAGGTTTCAAAATGATGCATTGATGAGTGTTAGGGATGAATGTAAAGAAAATCTATTAGAAGAGAGTGAGAGATCTGATGAATTGTGTCACACTGATATACCTATATCAACTCCTCTAGTAGAACAAAATGAGTGGATGAAACACGTGAGACAAGGTGATGAAGAAGGATTGTGGATGAATCATGAGATTTTTCAAGATGAAATTAGTCATGGTGATTCTATACCTAACCATGTGCTTATTGATGTAGATCCTATGTACACACAAGATGTTGACATAAGTGATTATCCAATTGAATTGTAATGTGATTCTTGTGATCTTTTTTTACCATTGTTGAAACATCCATGTCCAATACAAAAGTAAAACCTGATAAATTTTTTAACATTCTCCCCAGTATTAGAAAGTTCCCCGAGTTTAGACTTGAATTGCATATTTCAAAAAATTTGGAGGACTATTTGGAAAAATGTAAAACAAATTATGAAGAACTTAAAGAGGTCGATGACCTATCCATGCCTAACCCATGGCATCTCCTAGAACACCAAATTGATTTTGCTCATTTTGACAAATTGAACTTGTATCGTTCTTTTAAGGAAACATTTTCTAAGCCTAGATTAGAATTTCATCTTGAGATTCCTTGGATTCACTTGTGGGGCATGTCAAACCAATTGCATTTTGTTGTCCCATAAACACATGTTTGGTATGACCCACAAATTTTTAGGTTGTTATTGTATGATTTATTATTAGACTAAGATTTTAGTGTATATATTAAGCATCTAAATTTTTTTTAAAAAATGGAAAATCATTTTACTATGATTTGATTGGGGCCTACTTTTGGATCTTAACAAAAGTCATTTGAGTACTAATGTCATTTAATAGTAAACATTTTCCATTTCTATTTATTATTGTTTTTCTTTTGTTGAAGTTCAACCCATGGTGTCTTATTTAGAACATTGAAGACAATGCTTGATTTAGGTTGGGGGGGGGGGGGGGGGGAGTTTCAAAACTTATGTCTCATTTGAAAATGGGTTGTCCAATTTATCGAGTCAATAAAAAAAATTTATTTTTTGGCCTTTGTAACCCCAGTACTTATCCATGATGAGATTAGTTTCCGTAAATCTAGTTGCAAATGCATATGAGTGTAGGATTTGCAACTTTGAAAGTTAGTAATTTGTCAATATTAGACAATAGTTTGTACTATTCATAAGCTAGGCATTTTCTAAGAGTTTGCATTGAGAGTTGTATTTTAGCTTCGATCACTACACCAAAAATGCCCATTAGCAACGGTTTTAAACCGTGGGGGTAACCCATTGGCACGGCTTAGAACCGTGGGCTGTAGAGGCGTCGCTAAATCCTCAGTAACGGTTAAAAACCGTGGAAAAAATATTAGCAACGATTTTATGCTCGAGAACGGTTGATGATGTAGCCACGGTTATAAACCGTTGCAAACATGTTAGCCATGGTTTTAAGCCGTTGCAAAATATTTAGCCACGGTTTTAAGCCGTGGCCAGTCCTAGCCACGGTTATAAGCCGTGGCAAGTCATGGCCACGGTTCTGAGCCGTTGCAATATTTAGCCACGGTTCTAAACCGTTGATCAGCAAATTCAAGTAAATAAAATTTAATATGACTTTATTAAATTTAAAAACAGCATTTACAACCTATGATCAGCAAATTCCAGCAATTGCTTTCAAGCAATTCATTACAGCAGCAACATTTACAATTCATTACAGCAAAAATTTAGATCATTCACAATTCATTACAGCAGAAACAACAACATTTACAATTCGACATTGTGTAGTCCATTGCATCCTCCTGGAGCTTTTCTTTTCTCAATTACTTTCAGAACTGCATGGCCAGCAGCTGTACATGAATAAGGCGAGTCTTCATATTTATTGGCAAAGATAGCAAATGAATGTGTTGATTGCTCTCTTACGAGACTGGAATCAAAATATTAATACCCAATTGGCCGGTTAAGACATTATCTGATCAGATCATAAAAATTAACCCATTAACAATATTAATTCTTTATTTTTGTGCAAACAAATGAAATGTTTGTCAGTGTAATTAGGGCGTACCTTGATGATTTCAGAGGGCTTGAACCCACCCATCCACAAAAAGCAGCGCTCCGCCGGAGTCTTCCACATGCCTGAAACGAGATGAAAGAGATCGGCTTTCATGAGCATTGCCTTCAAGCCCATCATCTCATCCAAGTGTGCAAGGTAGTTGTCCACGTAAAGTTGCACAAATTAAACATTATGAAATTCAAATATATATTAAATTAGAAATGAATTCTAGCTAGCCATAAGACCTTGATCAGCCATAAGAGCTCCTCCACCAAAGAAAACACCCTGAATTGAAGAGCAAAATCCAAACATTGTTTTAAGAGCAAAAAACCAAACATTGTGTTAAGGCTGAAAGTAAAATGATAGCTGCAAATATTTTAACTTGGAAAACTTATTCGATTTGAGTAATGAAAGTAGATCTATAAAAACATTTTCAATCATATCAAATTAGCACGCAAAGCATTTATAATCAAAGAAGATATACGAACACAACCTTTCACTCTTTGGTCGAATGTAGCTTTATCACGCATCATCAAGGTTGTAGCCTCTCCATTCAATGGGTCTGATGGATTGGGGTATAGAAGAAGTTGTGGAAGGAACACTTCAAAGACATTTACTAGATCTGAAACATATAAAATCCATTGTCAGGAACTGAACATGACCAACGAACTACAGCCCGTGCAAAAAAAACATATTTAATTCTTTGACAAAAATATAACAATCTTATTCAAATAAGACAATGATCTAGTTTGTTATTTACCAAACATGGGGCTCCAGGTCTGATTGATAACATCCAAACAAACAGAGCCTGACCTGAAATTTGAAACCCAATGAAACATTTTCAGTTATAACATTTCTCCTTACGTAGATAGACAAATCACAACCACTTGAAATTAACTCAAAACCGAAACACGGCGTTTTAAGATTCAATAGGCTTACATCTCATCAACATTTGGTTGGTAGATCTTATTAACAAATCCAATTGATGGAGATTTGTAGGGATAAGCATCAGGGAGCTCTACCCTTATCCTCCATACCCCTCCATGATAAGGACCTGCCAAGACCCATTAACAGAATAAACCAATCCCTCTGTGTAAACTGCAAATACCACATCCAACCCACAAGCAAAATGGACATTGAAGAAATGAAGTAAACAACTAGTCTACATGTGATGCCACCATACAGAAAGACCATGTTATCATGGACTCAAATGCACAAAACCATTAGATTAAAAATGAGGTTCTAGTATTCTACAAGACTTTAATATACTTTGAAAATTCAAGAAATCAATCTAATTGAAAAGTCCATAACTTTGCCCCCACCAGTACAGAAAGGCATCCAATAGTGATCAACATGATTGAATCAAAACATCAAATACCCACAAAGCTTTGAACATCTACTCAAGATCAACATGATTAATTGACACAAAACTTCAAAAACAACAATTACCCATTACTCAAAGACTAAAACACATAAAAAAAATATCAGATTTTTACTAAGAACAAACCAAAGATGAAACAGAGAACATGAACATCGATCGATTGAATCAGAAATACAAGAGAAGGGGGAAGAAGTGTTACCTGAGACTTCTTGCTAGATTTTCCCATCTCGGAAGAGAAGTGAAGACGATCGAAACGAAAATAGAGAAAGGGAGCTGCAAGGCGAAAACCCTAGTTTTTCCCCAATTTTTTTCGCCAAATCTGCTCTCCTCTCCACTGTGTTTTTCCCTCAATTTTTTTTGCCAAAGCGCAGTCTCCTCTCCCATATTTGTTTTTCCCCAATTAAAGCGTGAAACTATTTTCTATAGCTATGATTTTAAACCGTTGGCAGCTATAGCCACGATTTTAAACCGTGGGCAGCTATAGCCACGGTTTTAAATCGTTGCAACCTTTTTGGTGTATTGTTTTTAGCCACGGTTTTAAACCGTTGGTCGTTATAGCCACGGTTTTTAGCCGTGGCAATTAAACCAACGGTTTAGAGCCGTGGCCACCTCCCTGTAGCTAAATTGGCCTTTTGGTGTAGTGGATGTTCTTGTTTAAAGTTGAAAAAATGGATTAGTTATCTGGTGAACATGAGAATAATAATGGAGACTTGTACCCTGTGAGAATTCTAGCATTTCTCTTTTATGAGGGTTATAAACTAATTCTGAATTTCTTGAATCCTACATTATCTTGTTGCATGATCTCTATATTCTTTATTTCTGTCAAAAACTAAGAATAAAACATCAAAGTTGAATCATATCACTACAATATGTTCTGAAGTTTACCCAAGGCATAAAACCCATATTAATTTAGGGAAATGAAGATAAGTTGTTCTTGTCTTGTTTGAGCCTTATAGCTTACCATATTTGTTGTTCACCCTTGAAACTAGTTTGAAGTCTGTTTTGTCAACATTTTATTGTTTAGCCCACTAACCACAAATTCAACCCACTAATTACCCAATTATGTCTACTATGTCCTTTGCTTTTGAGAAATGTTAGGGGATGAGTTATCAAAGAAAATTGTTTCATCATGAAATATTATACTCCATAGTATCAAAAGAATTTACAAAGAGCCTCAAGATCCAATGTCATTTTATATAAAAGCAAAAAAAAAAAAAAAAAAAAAAAAAAAAATTGGATGCTCACAAACAAAGGAGTCAAGCTTTGAAGTCATCTTACACTTATCTTAGAAGACCTCTAACTTTATCAAAAATTATGTTTATCTTTATCATTTCTTGTTTACCCTTGTCCTAAGCCACATTACAACCTAGTGAAAATCTTGTATGATCCTTAGAAAAATATGGCCAAACTGTGGAGTGAATTAAAAAATGTTGTGGTGAATGAATCAACATTTTTAGTGGATGATATTCCTTTTTGAAATCATATTTATTGTATCATCGAATTCTATTCTTTTGTCTTGTATGTGAACTGTCTCTTATTCATTGTGTCATCTTATTCACATACATTTGAGAGAAAATAGCCAAATCTCTGAGTGATTTCATTCTGAGTGACTATATACCATGTGAGATTTGAATATGAAGAAAATTTTCTAAAATGTGATCCAAAGATATGTCCACTTTTTAAACTGGAATTTGCAACAAAGAAGATGATCAAACTCTTAATATAAACTTGAATGAATAATTCCTATGTTTTTGAAATAGTGCTTACTGAAGTCACTTATTGACTTAATATTGATCGATAAGTTACATGAATACATATCTTAAGGCTTACGAAATCAAGTAGGAATTATCTGAGGTTAAATAAGTAAAGAGTTATTCTTAACTAATTTTTTAGTTCGAGTATCGAGTGTCACTAATGTTTGTGGGTATCATTTCTGAAAATCCTCACGAGACTACAACTCGTCCACTAGGGGAAGCCTAGAGGTTTAAAGGTTTGTTGCATATGCTAAATTTAACCGTGATTCCTACGAAAGTGAGTTAGGTTTTAGTTTTTATTTTCTTTTGCTCGAGGACTAGCAAAATGTAGGTTTGGGGGATTTGATAAGCATATAAATGAGACATTTTATGCCTCTAAATATACAATTTCTAAGTTCTATTATCTAATAAAAATATCTCATTATGTGTATTTTATAGAAAATCAAGTACTAATATCAAATTATACACAAAGTGATACAATAAGACTAAGATCAACAACTAGAAAAGCCCATTGGAAGTTCATAAATGCATTGTCAAAGATCAAAGATTTTTAAGCTCAAAGACCCACCCACAAAGTTTCATCATTTACGAATCTCGAGGAAATAAACTTGAAGATTTGGACATCCACATGAAATCTTTATCATAGCCAAATAATCTCTACAAATTTCACTATCCATTCTCACATTTGTACTCCATCAATTTTACAGTCCACTTTATTTCACTTTTACACTATTTCATATCTTTACTTCATCACTTTTACACTCCACCTTATTTCACTCCAACACTCTTCCTTATTTCACTCCACCTTCCACCCCATTATCTCAACACAAAAGTCTCACCCTTCTTCATCTATAAATACCCCACACATGAACGCACTTGAGAAAACACTTTGAAACACTTTTGAAAGAAAAATAGTTTAAGTAGTTGTAGTTTAGAGATAAATAAGTGAAGTTTGGCCTAAAGCTTACCATGTTTGGCTAACATCTCACCTTAGGGTGTGGATGAGCCCATGGAAGGTTAGCTCCAAGATGAGCTCTCTTTTTTATTAATTATATCAATTTTCATGTATTATATAATCATTTTTAGTTAGATTGGTTTTGTAGTTTGGTTGTGTCATAAATCTATGAGGTAAGATAGATGTATTGTGTTTCCTTATATGAATTCAACTCATGCTTTCTTCTTCTACTTCTTAAGCTCAAGATTAGATAAGTTTCTATGAGGTAAGATAGATGCAATTTCTATGAGGTAAGATAGATGCAATTTCTCTAACAATCTCCTTACAATGTTTACATATTCTTAGTCTAAGTTTCATTGTGATTTGCTAGATATTTGGTGTTTCATTTAAGTATGGATTCTTTGTATGTTTTTAAATCCACAATTGGTTATTAGGTTACTAATATACTTAAGTTTGAAATCAATTTGCTCATAATGCCATATTTTTCATCCTAAGGTGAGATGAGAATTTACTATAGCATGTATTAATGAATTTGGAAAAGATTAATCTAAGAGTGACCTAATGGTGCCATCTACTAATGATGGTAAACTCAAAGCCCTAACTCTCACATTTAGGTTTTACTTTGCATATTTATTTCAGATACATCACCAATCACTTTTTTTCTAACTATGTTGAGTTTCAAAAGAGATTTAAAGATTAGTTTTCCGAATTTTATAGCTCTCATTGTGGGATTCGACCCATACTTGTCGTTATCTAACTCAATAGATAACCGTGCACTTGTGATAAGATTTGAGATCGATCATCTATGCGGGGTCGGCCGCGGCTGCCACGGAAGCTGAGCCTTGTGACTCCTCTTATTCCTTGATTGGATCAACTCAGCCTAGTGGCGGGGCTTCCCTGGCTGAAGAGTTTTTTGGCTCGGCATTGTGATTATTAACCCGAGATCTGGTGCTGGTGACCATGTCTCGAGACTTTGCTTGTTCAAAAAAATTCATGTATTTGTTTTAAGGAAAATTTGTCGTTTTTTCACAGACGACTCTAAACTGATGCGTTCAAATCTATCCATGTCGATTCTTGACCTGCAAAAATGAACAGCAGTGACCCAAGGACCACCGTTGTGGTGGCCGAAGGCACTTAGATGATAAAGTCAGGTGACTGAGTAAGGATGGATATAGACTGTAACTTAGATTATAAGTGCATATCTTTCTCATCCTCTTTGTTCACCTTATATAGTGAGTAATTCACATTCTCATTGACTATATCATCAAGGCGTGATGGAGGGAGGAGATCTCGTTGAAGATTGTACTCGTCCATGATTGAGTTCCCTTCGTTATTTGGCTCATTTTGGGATCCAATATGTGATTGGGCCAAGAGCTGTGTAGATAGATCTTGGGCTTGTGACAACTTAGAGATCTGTGTTCGAGCCTTATTGTCTCGAGCCAAGTTTCAAGATTCGTACCTCAATGGGTTGGCATAATATGGCTTTGGCGCCTAACTTACGAGCTGAACAATAGCGTGGCTGAACATGAGCTGAACTGTACTTAAGTCTGCTTATGATCGTGTCCCGTATTAGGGTTGACCCGTGTCACGTGTACGGGTGTGGTCAGGTGAATGTTTGATGTCTCATGAGTATCATTTGGAGAACTCTTATGTTTCCAGTATTAGTATTTGGGAAGTTAAATTTGAATGTTCATGTTATTGTTGGCACCACAATTTTTGAATTTGCTGATAAAGTTGATAAAATAAACGACTATGGATGCTCCTTGGCTAGAGATGAACTCAAGTACTGAGGTATGATCATAGATGTGTTTGAGGTGTTGTGTGACAACAACGAATGGAAATATTTACTCAAGAAATGAAACTAATCTCATTGCCTCCATAAGTAGAACAACAAGTGAAGGGATGTGTTGAAATTAGAATGATTATTGACAAAAATATCAGAAACAAAATATGTGCATCGCTTGCAGTGAGCAAACCAATTTTCTTTGTTCAAATCAAACAGCCACGTCATCATGTCTTGAAAACAAGTCTAGAAAAAATGTGTACTATTTCATTGGATATTAAATTATATTTTAAGCAAAAACTCGATATTTGTGTATTAAAAACTCATCAATGTTAACTTTCATGCGCCTTTGGAGTTTCTTATAGTAGTTGAAAATGGGTATCTACCCATTCAATTTTAGGGTGGTTTGATTGGATGGAATCATATGTCATAGAAATTTATGAGAGAATCCCTACATTTAAGACTAGATTGACGTATCACTCTACATTCACCATTAGATTTTGTAATCAATGGTAGAAATGAAGGTTTCATAAACATGAGAATCACACTCCTTGGTCCTTCAAGGCATGGCATGTGATTCTCATGTTCATGAGACTTTAATTCCCACCATTAATCACAAAATCTATTGGTAGATGTGGAGTGATACATTAATTTAGCCTTAAATATAGAGATCCCCTCATAAATTTCCATGACATATGATTCCATGCAACCAAACACACCCTTAGATGTGGCAGTCTACAATTTTTTTTTGGATATTTGTTGCTTCATGAAGTTAGTCAGCAATTTATAAACAGTAACTTCCATTTGTCAAAACTACACTGTTAATTAATAAGTTGTATTTGGAATAAAAATTCAAGTTTGAATGAACGAAAGAAAACCTCGTAAAATCCATAAAGTTTCTTGTATTTTACAATTTAATTGGTTGACTTTGATTCTGCACCTCCTCCCCTGTTGTTAATTGATAACAGGTGTAATTATAAGACTGTTGGAAAATTTGTTGTGCAGATTCAAGTTGGTACCAAAGTGGAATCACTTCATCTCTTATGACCCTTATTTTCTACAGTTCCACTGCAGCAGAAACATGAATCCATCTATAATGCTGGAACCCCTTTAATGCTGGGTCTCTATTATTATGATTAGGTAACTCATAAGACGGAGAAACACATACTGCACTTTGTGCGAACTTGTGATGAAGCAAGAAAGCTCATGATGAGTTGTAATATAAAACTATGGTGGCATGCTAAACACGAACAATACATACACACACAGTCTTCCAACACCTAAGAAATATTCATTACATCCGCAATCCCATAACTCAGCAATGGTTTAGTCTTCCAACACCTAAGAATTAAGATAAAGCCCAGTGTACTCGGCTAGTATGTTGTTACTACTCTCACATATAAAGGCAATCCTCGTCAAACTCACCCTCCATACTATATAGTGGTGAGCGCCATAGATTTTCCTGCAGTTTGTCGTCACATTCTACCCATAGAAATATTTTTTCCGATGATCAAATGCAAGGTTGGAAAAAATTTAGATCAAATGTGCTTCTATCTTTTACTTTACAAGTGGACTTAAGCCTGGAATTAGGGGTGGGCACGGGACGGGATGGGACGGAATGAACTCATCCCATTCATTCGGCATCGAGACGGGATAGACCTCATCCCGACCTCGTCCCATCCCAAACGGGTTCAGGATGGGACGGGATCAACATGTTCTATCTGTTGATCAAGTTTTTTGAAAATCTAATAGGTATAAATTACTGTTGGAACATAATCTGTAACATAATTGCAACATAATTTGCTACAGATTGTAACATAATCTGCTGGAAACATAATCCTTTATAGCTCATATCATGATATATTGTATTGAGTTCAAGATACAACAACAACAACATGGATCTCAAATTGTTCCAAGGGAGGCGAGCTGAATAAATTAACCAAATTCTACTGGTTCAATTTTGAAACAGAGTGAACAGATAAACATCAACCACGAATTCTAAATCTTACGTGTTTTGCAACTTCAAATTTTGAAAACCAGTCTAATCAGTTAATAGTATTTGAATATTGTTAAACAGTCTACAACATCAATGATTTTTCAATTTGGTGTTAGTAGTTAGACATGTTATTATGAACTTAATCCAAATTTAGCAAGTCTCTAAACAGCCACAAATCATCCATTTGAATCCTCAGATGAAGCCAACCCCAATCAAATATATTCGTTTCAGTAAAGAAGAAGTCGAAGAGCTTAGATCAGTCAATCATTCTTTTCAGGGATTTGTGTGACTATAAAAAGCTTGAGACCTCCCTCTTTAATCTCTATCATGATTTGTTATGTTTTCCTTTATTCCAATCATCTTTTGCTGTTTTTTACAGAAGATAGAATGAAAGCTTTGGCAAGGCTGTCTGAGCCCTTTGCCTTTGCCCCCTTATATTTTACACAAAAGGGTGATTTAGCTGAAACTCTTTGGATTTCATCCCAACTTGCATAAACAGGGATTAAAAATACCAACTTGCATCATTTACAAATTTATAAACCAACTCCCAATTCCAATACTAATAATAAATATTAAAAATTAGTTCAGAACGGGACGAGATTGGCGGGATTGAAAATCTCTATCCCATCTCATCCCATTTTATATCGAGACGGGACGGAATCGGGATCACGAAATGGGATGCCTACCCCTGCCTGGAATTATTAGTGACGATACCGTAGTGCAATTATTACTTGCAAACTTGCCTCTGTTCAATGGACACCTTGTTTTTGATAATAGGGATGGAAAGTACATTCTTCGTCACATATGTTACTACTGCCAAAAGGAGGCAGGATTCATGTTGCCTTACTAGTTCTGTCAGCATACTTGTTGGAGTAGATACGGTAAATCAAATGGGCATATTGTGTTTGTATCCTACACCACTGATGGCCACTATATCTTGAGTTGTGTGTGTTAGATATATGAGGATACAAAAGAATGAGTTTTGAATTACATATTGTTGAACCTGTAGATCGCAAATCATGATTATCCTAGCATCATTGAAGATTTGAATGAGGGGTTTTTTTTGTTTTTTTAAAGGCAAGCGTGCCGCCGGTGGGAATAGAACCCAAGATGTGGGGTTCAAACCACCACAGCCTTAATCATCAAACCATGTTACCATTGGCAAATGAATGAGGGGTTCTTTCTTTTCAATTGTCATTCATTGCCCCATTGGATCCTCACATTCTCCTAATGAAGACTGATGGAGGAAAATTAGTCTAGTTCAAAACATTAAAACTCAAACAATGGAGTTCATAAGTAAAAATACGGATTTGTTGGCCAATTTTTGACGTTCATTGTGGATGGACTCTATGTTAGAATATGTAGGGCTTGCACTCAACATAGCCAAACCCAAGTCAAATATTGATTAAGAAGGAAAGTTAGAATATGTTAAAGAATGAAAGTTAGAATATGTTAAAGAAGGAAAGTCAGAATATGTTAAAGAATGAAAGTCATAATATGACTCTATTAGAATATCTTGTATAGTAAGTTTTAAGTTTCATGTTTCCACACGATTAGATCAAAGTTAGCTTGTATTCAATCAAGGAATTAATACAATTCTTCAAATACTTTCTTTACATGGTACCAGAGCGGCTTACTGCGGTTGTTTCTACGTACAAATAAGACTCCTGGCACTCAAACTCTTCCCCGCCTTGAGCGATGACACACTTCACTTTAACCGTAGACACAAGAGGTGGGAAAGGGAAATCGCACTCTGCAACAAAGTTCATGCACATTCAAGCAACAACTGAGATCAATCGCAGTCCCTCCTCACAAAACAACAACAAATTGGAACTAAATTGCAGCCGAGAATGAGGTTATTCACCAACCAGTAAACAAAGCAGAATCGCAACCAAGAAAAAGAGAAATCGCACCAACAGACAACTGAACATCAGCTATCTCTTGTGCAAACATAGATCACCATCATTATTTCCTATCCTCCTTCTTAAAACCACGATCACCATCCCTCTCTTATGCAAACACAGAGAAAGAGCACCGCACCCTATTTTCTTCTTCCTCAGACGACACAACAACCAACATACCCTCTTCTTGACCTAACAACCTGTCACGACTGCCACACTGAAATAAGTAGGAATTAAGAGGAAAATAAGGCGGGGAAAAGAGGCGTGCAACTTGGCGCAAATCCAAATTGAAATCAATTCAAACAGAGGGTACTTTAGTCTTTTCCGTAGAAGTGGTTAGTTATGAGATATTAGAACGCGTGTCATTCATCTGTCGGTTCTGTTTTATAATTTTGTTATCACTGTAGTATAAATACAAGGATGAAGGGAGAGCTGAGGACGATTGATTATAGAGCATTCTCTAGGCTATTGGTTCTCCAGGAACCTTTAGAGTTTGTATTCTCAGTTCTTATAATAGAAACCTTTCAATTTCCCTATAATCCATTCTCTTTGATTCAACTTGTCATTTGATCCTGACAATTGGTATCAGAGCCAACATAAACCCTAACCACTGTGTCTAATCAACTAATCTACCCAATATGGAGACCAGATCTAAGGAAATGGAGTTGTCCATGAGAGACACTAAGAAGAACATGGTTGAGCATACATGATAAATAGACCAAATGAAAGGAGAGCTCAAGAAGATTACACAGACACAGAAGATCTTGAAGAAGGAGATGGAGACAAGGTTTGAACAGGTGGTTCAACTATTGCAGAATCAACAGGAACCCACTAATTCGACTCGATCTGCTCCTAATTCGACTAGGTTTGAACATGGCTGAGCACACTAATCAATCATTCTCCCAAAATCATTAGGAGAATCAAGGTACCTTCTCTCGATTCCCTAAACTAAATTTCCCCCAATTTGATGGTAGTAACCCTAGATCTTGGATTAAGAAGAGTGAGAGGTACTTCACATTTTACCAAATCATGGAGACCAACAAGGTCAATGTAGCCTCAATCCATTTCACAGGCAAGGCAGACCTGTGGTTTATGGATTACCAAACTGGTAAAGGACTGATCCAATGGAGCTCTTTCACTCATGATCTTTGTGACAAATTCGAAGGAGTGCTAGAAAACTATGTGGATTCGTTTAATAAACTCAAACAAGACTCTACTGTGAATGAATACTATGATAGGTTTGAACAACTGAAATCTTTGATGTTATCCCACAATCGACACTTAGATGAGAATTATTTTGTATTGAACTTTCTAAGTGGGTTGAAAATCGAGTTGAAGGCTATGGTGCAACTACTCAGACCTACCACTGTGTCTCGGGCATTCTCTCTAGCACGTATCCAGGAAGCTTCATTACAAAAACAGGCTATGTCCAAGGGCCTTTCCCATCCTGTTCATAACACAAAATACTACCAGTACACAACCACAAACAACAACACCAAAATAGGAGCAAGTACATCTCAAAACCCCAATACATATAGCTCAAACCAATCTGCCACTAGTAGTCAGAAAAAAGCCATATCCTAACAGCTCAACCAACACTATCAGATTTGCCTCACTTACCCCACCCATTAGGAGGTTAACCCTAGCCCAAATGAAATCTAGAAGGGAAAGAGGACTCTGCTACAATTGTGATGAAATTTATCGACATGGACACATCTGTAAAACACAACATCTTTACATGTTGATTCCAGGGCAAGAGGTTACTGATGGAGAGGAAGAAATTGATCCAACTGAATGTGAAAACCTGATATAGGAGATACAAACAGACATGGAGGTCTCTCTACATGCCATACATGGCAGCATTGCTACCAACACTTTACTTTTAAAGGGCTTAGTAAAGAAGAAGGCCATCTCAATCTTAATTGACACTGGGAGCACGCATTCCTTCATTGATCCGAAGGTCATTAAGGATACTAAGTGGCCTACTACTCTCACTCCACAAATGTTAGTTAGGGTGGCAAATGGAGAGCAATTTATTAGCAATGCATTGTGCCAAATGCTACATTGGACTATGCAGAGTATACCCTTTGAAGGGAGTGTGAGAGTACTACCTCTTGGAGGTTATGACATGGTTCTAGGGGGAGACTGGCTGAGACAGTTTGGAGATATCACATTGAACTTGCAAAAGCTTCAAATGACAGTAAGAATCAATGGAAGGGAGGTCACACTACAGGGGAGTCATAATGCAGGGTCTTTATGCATGATGAGCTCAAAAGAAGTCAGTAAATTCTTCAAGAAACATGCCCCAGCCTTCCTAGGGAAGTTCTTCTCTTTGACTGCAACTCACGTGACTGAAAAACCTAACCCCATTATGACTTCATTACCGAGGGACTTTGTTGATGTATTTCAACAACCAACTACATTACCACCAGCTCGGCATCTAGATCACAAGATACCACTAAAACCATACTCGGCTCCAATTGCTCAAAGACCATATAAGGTTGCCTACATGTAGAAAAGTGTAATTGTGTCGCTAGTGAAGGAAATGCTAGAAATAGGACTAATTCAACACTCCAACAGCCCCTTTGTTGCTCCCATATTACTGGTGAAAAAGAAGGATGGTACATGGCGATTCTGTGTTGACTACAGGAGGTTAAATGATGTTACCATTAAGGACAAGTTTTTTATGCCCCCCATTGATGAATTACTGGATGAACTTCATAGAGCAACTGTGTTCTCAAAATTGGACTTGAGGTCAAGATACCACCAGATTCTTGTGCACCCCCCAGACATCCACAAGACAGCCTTCAAAAACCACCATGGGCATTTCGAATTCAGGGTGATGCCCTTTGACCTCACCAATGCCCCGACCACCTTTCAAGCATTGATGAACCAGGTTTTTGCTTCTTATCTAAGAAAATTTGTGCTGGTGTTTGTGGATGATATTTTGATCTATAGTGCTACCCTAGAACTACATCTTGAACACCTACGCATGGTTTTATTTACACTTGGGCAGTATTCATTATTTGCTAAACTAAGCAAATGCTTCTTCATTCAGCCTAAGCTTGACTATTTAGGCCACATCATTAGTAGCTCAGGAGTAGAAGTTGATCCTGCAAAGATAGAAGCTATGGCATCTTGGCCAATTCCTACTACCATCAAGCAGTTGAGAGGGTTTCTAGGACTGACAGGATATTATAGGAAGTTTATAAGGAGCTATGGGCTGATTGCCCAACCATTGATTAATCTCCTAAAGAAGAATTCATTTTGTTGGAATGAACTTGCTACCCAAGCATTCAACCAACTCAAGACAACACTATGTCAGGCCCCTGTATTGAGTTTACCTGACTTCACTTTACCCTTATCTTTGGAAACAGATGCAAGCTCCAAAGGTGTTGGAGCTGTTCTATCTCAACATGGCAACCCCATTGCCTTTTTCAGCAAAGTTCTAGGTCCTAGGCAACAAACACTGTCAACTTACGAGAAGGAGTTATTAGCCATTGTCATGGTTGTGCACAAGTGGAGGTCCTACCTCGTAGGCTCCAAGTTTCACATTTATACGGATCACCAAAGCATTAAACATTTCCAATCCCAGAGGGTGACTACAATGACTCAACAAAGATGGTTGGCTAAGCTATTGGGCTTTGAATATGGGATTTTTTACAAAAAGGGCTCTGACAACCAGGCTGCAGATGCCCTATCCAGGGTGACAGAATAGACTCAGGAGCTATTGGCAATCTCTATAGTCACTCCTCACTAGATTCAGGAGGTAGTGGCTAGCTACCAGCAAGATGAAAAGGTAACTAACCTGATACAACAACTAAGCATTCAGAACAACTCCTGCCCACCTTACTCCTTGAACCAAGGCTTACTCAAATATAATGGTCTGTTATACATTGGTACCAATAGGGGACTCAGGTTACAGTTACTAAAAGAACTTCACAACTCCGCCATAGGAGGACACTCCGGAATCACTGCAACGTACAAAAGGATCAAGGAGTTTTTTTTTTGGCCAGGAATGAAAACAATGGTAATTGAATTCATCACCAACTGTGACGTATGCCAGAGGAATAAGGAGGACCAACACAATTATGGAGGGCTTCTTCAACCCCTACCTATACCAGACCATGTTTGGCAACACATTGCCATGGACTTTATTGAGGGATTACCCCTGTCCAACAATCACTTTGTGATCATGGTAGTGGTAGACAGGTTAACCAAGTACTACCACTTCTTCCCACTAGCTCACCCCTATACAACAGCAAAAGTGGCTGAATTGTTCCTTCATAACGTCTATAGACTCCATGGTTTACCCTCCACCATTATATCAGACCGTGATAAGATATTCATTAGTGCCTTTTGGCAAGATCTTTTCACCACCTTAGGCACCAAACTCACACTGAGCTCAGCCTACCACCCTCAGACAGATGGACATACCGAGAGGACAATTCCTACCTAGAAACTTATCTAAGATGTATGACAGGAGACGCTCCTTCCAAATGGTCACACTGGCTCTACTTGGCAAAGTTTTGGTTCAGTACGTCCTACCACTCAAGCTTACAGTCAACTCCTTTCAAGACTTTATATGGGTACACACCTCCCCTGTTGGCCTTACCAGTAAACTCCAGTCTAGCAATACAAGATGTATAGAACTACTTAACCGAACGTGACCAGATGCTACATATCATAAAAGAGAAGCTAGCAAAGGCTCAAGAGAGAATGAACTTGTACGCAGACAAGAAGAGAAGTAAGAGGACATTCAAAATTGGGGATTGGGTATACCAGAAGCTGCAACCATACAGACAAACGTCAGTCAATCTTCGAAAGAATCTCAAACTAGCAGCAAGATATTATGGTCCTTTTCAAGTACTAGAGAAGGTTGGATCTGTGGCCTATCGTCTACAACTGCCCCCAAGATCTCGCATCCACCCTGTCTTCCATGCATCGCAACTAAAGAAGAAACTTGGGGCAACTATGATTCCTGCTCCCTTACTCCCATTAGTGGATCACCAAGGTAATTTCAGGGCAGAGCCAACTTCCATTTTAGCTCGAAGATTGGTTCCTCGTCACAACCGACCAGTAACACAGGTACTGATTCAGTGGAGCAATGCGACTTCTAAGGATGCAACCTAGGAAGATTTAGACCACATCCGTGCCATGTCCCCCTCATTCCATCCTTGAGGACAAGGATGAGCTGAAGTACATTGTATTGTCACGACCGCCACACTGAAATAAGTAGGAATCAAGAGGAAAATAAGGCGGGGAAAAGAGGCGCGCAACTTGGCGCCAATCAAATTGAAATCAATTCAAACAGAGGGTACTTTAGTCTTTTCCTTTGAAGTAGTTAGTTATGTGTGAGAGATTAGAACGCGTGTCATTCATCTGTCGGTTATGTTTTATAATTTTGTTATCACTGTAGTATAAATACAAGGATGAAGGAAGAGCTGAGGACGATTGATTACAGAGCATTCTCTAGGCTATTGGTTCTCCAAGAACCTTTAGAGTTTGTATTCCCAGTTCTTATAATAGAAACCTTTCAATTTCCCTATAATCCATTCTCTTTGATTCAACTTTTCATTTGATCCTGACACAACTACGCACAACCTCTTCATGTCTACATCGCAGTCGTCTTCTTCTTCTTTCATAGATTCACCATTAACCCTTCAGCGCCACAAACTATCATCTTCCTCTCGCCCTGAAAGCTCACTCACATCCATGTCTCACTCCATAGCACCATCTCGTTGTTGACCACAATTGCCAGCCCCTCTCACCTGCAGTCTTTCTCGATCGCAAGAAAGACGCAGTCACCACCCTTTTCCTGGCGTAGACAGAGCCTTTGCTCCTACTTTTTATCGCTTATCCAATATACCTCTATTACCACCTCAGACAACCCCTAAATCACAAGCCTTCACTTAGCCTCGGACACCATCTCAAACAGTTCCTTCGCAACTTCAGGTCTTTCCAAGTCCAAAGACTACACCTCAGCTTCTAGCAACTCAACAAAACCAACACTACACCAAAAGGTTTGATTAGCTACACGGAGATGGCCACGGCTCAAAACCGTTAGTTTATTTGCCACGGCCCAAAACCGTGGCTAGAGCCTAAAACTGTGGCGAGAACTCACATCCATTTCATGCTTTGGCGAAAACGCTTTGGCGCCATTGCGAAAACAGTTTCGCGGTCTTGCAAAAAAATTGGCGCAGAGGAGAGAGGAGCTCCATTTTCGTTTCAAATCAGAGTGTTGGAGAACTCAAATCAGAGGAGAGAGGAGCTCCAGTTTCGCGGTCTTGCTGTCAATATTCTTTTCTCTATCGCTTTCGCTAAATTTCCCTATCGTTCTCGTTGTCGTTCTCCCTCTATTTGGCTTTATCCTCCTTCTGTCGCCCTCTCTCTGTCTATTTGTGGTGTTCTTCTATCACAAAAGTAAGCTTTGTTCTCTATATTTTTCACTTGTTTTTCCTATTTATTTATCTTCTTCTTCTTTTTCTATTGATTTAGGTTTTTTGCATTCATTGAAACAGGCTAACCTTGAAGCAGTGTCGCCTGAAGCTCTTCACAGCCTTACAGTACCCTTCGTCCTTCGAAACTACCTAGATTGGTATTCTTCTTCAGGTAAGATAGACTTTTAGTTTGTTTTTTTTACAGGTTTTAGTTTTGATTTGAGAAATTGGAATTGTGTTACATTTGCAATTTTGATGAAATTAGGGATTTTGGGGATTGTGTTCATATATGTTTGCCTCTGCAATTTTGATGAAATTAAGGGCCACTTTTCTAGGGTTTTTTTTTCTTCCATTGTCTAAGTCAATTGATTTAGGGTTACCTGAAAATCCTCAATTTTCTTTCACTTAGGAATACCTAATATTCACAAAAAATATTTAATTTTCAATTATGTGAATAAAAAGATTAATATTCATTCACAAATCTTAGCTTCGATCAGTTTCATCCTCAGGTATATTTTGTTCATGTTCCTTAATTTTCTGTTTAGATTTTTAATGAACTAACTTAGCTGTTAATTGGTGTTTGGATGTTGATATTTGGTGGTTTGTGGTTTGTTATTGTTCAAATTTTCCATGTGTAGAACAAGTGCAAAGGATATTGCACAAGTAGCTGATGTTGTGCCATATTATTGGATATTAACAGATATAATTTTGTTAGATCACCATATATTTTATTTTCCCATCTTTAATTGTCATTGTGCAAATGTTGGCAATGGTGTTAGGATGGAAGTAGGTTTACACTTGTTAATCTACATCAATGTCATAATCGATTTTTGAATGATCTCTTTATCTTAGCATCTCAAGCACAACATGCCATTTAATCTAGAGTAAATGATTCCTCTGATTGATATGTTGTATTGAAGGCACCACCAAAAAGTTTTCATGACTTGGAGATGTATAATGATAAAGAAGATACAGATTCTAAGCCACAATGGGTTGAGATAGACATTGATGATTCTAATGATGATGAATGTAGTTATGTGAGGGAATATACAAGCGATAGATGATCTTTTAAAGATTTTGACAATTTGAGTGAAAATTTCTGGTTAAAATTAATATACCACTAATAACAAAAGAAGATATTAAGCTAAAAATGGCTAAAATACCTTCTGACATAAGAAAAAAGATTGATTACATTCACATAGGTGGTGTACAAATCTGTATAAACTCTACATTTAGACAAGGAATCAATAGTCCTATTCTATGTGCCTTACTAGATAATAGGATTAATGATCGTGAAGACTGTATTCTAGGTACCTGTCAAGGAAATCTTCCTTATGGCAAACTGATATTTACAATTTACCCTAAGTATGGTGTGCCACTCATCACCAAGAATATAAATGAAATCCTAAGTTTTGTTCATAAGTTTGAACGAAGCGACTTGATGAATGGAGACAAACCATTCTCCATCACTTATCTTGTAGGATATGCCTTAACAAATTCTCATCATAGTATGGGATATAGAAAAACTGAGAACATAGAACTTGATGATGTATTCTCAGATGTAGGTCGTGTCCAAGACATACCTATCAAAGAAATAGAACCCCTAAAGTCAGTATGGTCTTTAGATGTTTCTAAAAAGAAAACTATGCTTGGAGCAAATCCAACAAGCATGATTAAGAACAATAGATTCATCTGCGATGAGTCTAGCTCTTCTAAGGAACCCAAAAAGAACCTTATGGAAGAATCCAGAGAAATGCTAAAGAGCATGTCTCAAAGAATTGAATGTCTAAGAATTGATATTCAAGGACTTCATTAGGATGTCATTCAAAGAACATCCTCACATATATTATGAAGGCAAGCTTTGTAATATTGAAAAACAGTATAAAGTAGTAGCAGAAAAATTTGTTGACTACAGACATAATGCCACTGGATCAGGAATCCAGATGTGTGTCAATATGTTGAACAATGTCAATGAGATCTTAAGATGTAATTTAATCCTTACTGATCACATTGCCCAACAACATGGTCTTACAAATTCCATTACAGACCATGAGGACTTATATAAACCCACTTTCAAGGAGGGGGGTTTTATAAATCTCAAAAATTAGCTTGAAGAACAAGCAAAAGAGTTTGATAAATTTATCAAACAAAGCACACATTACCAAGAAAAGGTAATAACAAAACTGCTGAAGATATATGCCATTACTAATTGCTAGAATCGTATATATATATATATGTCACCTAATTTTCATGAGTGTTTGACTAAAGTTAATCTTTTAATTTTTGGTGTGTAGAAATGTCAACAATTCCTTTAGATAAGTCATGGATGAACAAACAGGGAAGTGCAATGTATATATACGGCGTTAGACAATTCCAAAAGTTTGTTGAGGATAATGCAAAGGGAGAGAGTCTTTTTCCTTGCCCATGTGTTCGATGTAGGAACTCGAAGGGAAACATTAGTGTTGACGACATGGATGTTCATTTGTTAAGCCATGGCATTGATACTAATTATGTCACATGGATACATCATGGAGAGAATATAAACAAGCAGGTGATTGATGTACCAATGACAGAAGTGGTTGAACCTGATGATGCGTTTGAATATCCTAGGATGAGCGACCTAGTTGATGATGTATTCCTCAACATGCAAACTGTGGAGGCTGATGATGGGATAAATGACTTGAATGACACCGTCGAAGAATGTTTTGGCGGTAATCCAGAAGGTGGTCCGAAACTTTCTTGTGAACCTGAGACAGTTATGAACAAGAAGTATCAAAAGTATAAGGAAAAAGCGATTGTGCCTTTGTACAATGGGTGTCCTAAGGATAAGACCACGTTGTCCACTATTATTGAATTGCAGAATTTCAAGACTCGATTTAGTTGGAGTGGTAATAGTGTGACGATGTTGTTAAAATGGCTAAAAACCTTATTGCCGGATGATTGTAAATTGCAAGATAACTACCCAAACATGAAAAACACAATTAAAGATATGGGGATGGAATGTAAGACAATACATGCATACTCTATTGGAAAGAATATGAGGGTCTGGTTACTTGTCCAAAATGTGGTTCTGGTAGGTATAAGGTTTATGTGGATGACGATGACAACGAGTCTGGCAAGGTATACAGGAAAGAAGCTAAAAAGGTTGTAAAGTATTTTCCATTGATTCCAAGGTTGAAAAGATTTTTTAGCATACCGTGGATTGGTGAAGCAATGACTTGGCACAAGGATGCTTGTTCAGATGGGAATTTGATGAGACATCCATGTGATTCAGCACAATGGACTTCAACAAATATGAGATGGTCAGAGTTTGCCTCTGATAGTAGGAATTTGAGACTTGCAATATCGACTGATGGTTTTAACCCACGTGGAAATCTAAGTAATGCTTATAGTTGTTGGCCAGTAATAATAGCACCTTTGAATCTTCCACCTTCTTTATGCATGAAAAAGGAGTTTTTGCCTTCATTTTTTGTTATAAGTGTGCATTGCATGGCTCATCTAACTGAGGAAGCGATGCTTGGTGGTCCAGTTCGATATTGATGGATGTATCCCTTTGAGCGGTAAATAACTTTTCTAATTTTAGTGCACGTCATCACGTTATCTTATTATATTATATACTAATTTATCATTTTATTTATGATTGATAGGTTAATGAAACGATACAAAGACTATGCTAAAAATTTCAGATACATAGAATGATCAATAGCAGTAGATGAATCTGTTACATACTGCATGGAGTATATGACAAAGCCACGGTTCGGAACTCACAAACACAGTCAAGAGGAGTGGCTTGATGTAGATGATGAGTATGCCGATGAAAAGCCATTGGATAAAGGAAAAATCTATATGCTAAATAATGTACAATTTAAACAAGCTCAAAGATGGGTTTTCAATGCACTTGCTGATTCGAGTGATTGGGAAGAGTAAGATATATAATATTTTAGTTTTTTTTAATAACTAGAAATCTAGAATTATGATAATATGGTAACTTGTGCAGAAAATACAATGAATATTGCATGGAGTTGGCTACACAAATTAAAAAAAAAAGATTTTATTGCATGGAGTTGGCTACACAAAGGAAATTCATTGAGAAAGCCACTGATTTTATTCCTTGGTTGTGTAATGAGGTATTTTATAATGTGTATTTATTCATATATATATATATATATATATATATATATATATATATATATATATATATATAATTTTTTTTTTCAGATTTCAGTTCTAAGATGATTTGTTTTACAATGTAGTTGGAGAAGGCTGGGGAAACAAATACTACACTTTGGATATGGATTGAGAAGAACCCTGATGGGGAACCAATCACACGCACTGATATATGGATTGTTTGTCACACGGGAAAGGATGGAAAACCCACGCATGGTGCTGAACTATATATGGTATGTGCCCAATGATGTCTTTTATACACAATTCTTAATTTACTTTGTATTTGTTTGAATATTATTTGTGTCCTGTGTTATTTTATTTTTTCATTCTTTTTAAGGAACAAGTTAAAGCAAAAAAGGCTGCCTTGCAAGAATCTTTAACCCAGGGTACCACTGACCTCACTATTGATAATGATCCTCTAAGCCAAGTGTTTGGCCAAGAAGAAAGGGGACGTGTTCGTTGTGTTAGAACCACCGTCTCTAAAAGGAAGTATGATGCTTCACTTCCCGCTCGTTCATTGCTTTTGGATAAAACATTGGAAGTACAAAAATTGAGCCAAAAATATGATAGATTGGAAGGAAATGTTCAATGGATACGAGAGAGACTTGAAAATGGAACTTATGTGAGACCATCAACAAGTGAGGGAACACAAGGAGGGACACAAAGAACTGAAGATACACCTTCATCCCGTGCACAATCGACAAGGCAACCAGAAAATCCATTACCTCCATCTCCATTACCACCATCTTCTCAAGGTGTTGCGAGGTTTCCTTCTCCAAGCAATCATGTTCCTTCAGTGTCAAGGACTTACAAAGTTTGTGATTGGCATAAGAATGTCATTGCGATAGCAAAAGAGGTTGTTGATCCTATCCATTGATTCTCTTGCGATTGCCATGGATCATTGAACCTTGCAACAGAGATCAGACTTTCCTTATGCTTCAAATATATGACTGAGGTGAAACTTTACAAGAGTGATCCAAAAGGATACATGATGGGGGATTTGGACGTTGGTGATTTCTTCGTATGGTGTAAAAATCATGTGGAACTTGATGATTGATAGTTACAACTACCTTGGTAGTTACAACCTTGAACGATATCCTTGATGCTTGCTATTTTTGTGGACTTGCATGCAATACTGTAGTACTTAGTAGTGATACGTTCATTTTTGTTTTTTGACTTACACACTCCTGGCTGATTTGGGTTTGGTAGTCCCAAATCTGTAATTTTAATTTGGATTTGGTAGTCCCAAATATGTAATCTTAGTAGTGTTGTTTTCTTGTTGAATATATATATATATATATAGTTACCTATGTTTTTTAAATTTATAACAACCCTTTTTTAACTCCGCCAATGTAAAGGTTTTTTTTTACATTGCCGGTCCCAAGCCCGGATAAAGGAGGAGGGATGAGGGTATGTTTACCTTTATCAATTTTTGTGTTAAGTTTCATTATATTTTTTTCATTGTGATATGGTTATCTGGTTCTTATATATATGCAGCAAACTCAGCAGACTGAAACTCAGCAGGTGCTAGTGTGAAAAAGATTCCTCTTTACAAGGTACATATATTTCTCTAGTTCAGTTGTTTATTAAGGTTTTATGTTTGTCTTCTCATCTGGTTGATTCCTCTTTTGATGAGGTTACTGGGATTAATCACAGTAAATGCATGTATGTATTCGTTGTTCAGAGATGGATATTTGATTTGACAATCTAAGATTTTTTTGCAGGTATGGTTTCTTGGAGAAAATGCAAATTTGAATACCAGATATTTTAAAGTTATTTTTAACTTTCATTAGTTATTTTTAAGTTCATATCAATTTGAATACCATTGTTCCAATTTGTTTGTTTCTGATGTCGATTTTTTTTTCTTGGTTTATGGTTTGTTAGGCAACTTCAGATATGGCTGTCACTCTTCTTGAAGTTGCAAGAATTTTTGCAACGAAAGTTCCAGGAAAGATTGATGCAGACGTATTACAGCTATTATGGAAAGTACGTTCATACCATCACATGTAATATAGGATGATCATTAATTTGTGTTTTATAACTACAATATTTTTTTTTTTGAAAATATTTGTATCTTTTCTTTTCCATACACGCCTTGTTGGAGCTGGACCCGATGGGAAACACACAGCTTTGGAAGCGGTTACAATAGTCCTTATTTACCATCTCCGCAGCCTCGGTCTACATTAAGATTTACATTTGTAGATAGAGTTTCGGCATCTGACCCAAAGTCGGCTCTTGCATTACAACGATTAGTGCAGGCAGCAGTAAGCATTTTTTTTTTAATTGAATTCTTCTTCTACAAGTTTCTTTTGTTACATGCTTCCATGACTTTGATAGACCCCCAATCAGATTTACTTATACAAGAAAGAGGCATAGGGCAGCAAAGCAGTGAGTGGGGAGCAATCTGTTAATTGTTTTGCAATGTGTTAGTTGCTATGTTAGTAAAGGGTGCAGTCTGTAAAGTTGTTCTGTTAATGTGTTAGGTGCTTTGTTAGTGAAGGGTGCAGTCTGTCAAGATGCTCTATTGGTTCTTATAATTTCTGTTAGTCTTTCTATTCGAGACACTACTATAAATGTAAGGATAGTAGGAGAATTAGAATATCTTTCTGTAATCAAATTGTACAATTAGCTTTGCTCTGAGGAGATTAGGCATCTCGAAATAGCCTTTATATTCATTCTATACAACCATTCTTTTGCTGCCAATAGTTATTGTGTGGAAGTGTGCATTGCTCTGCAAATCTCTGTTGTGTGCTCTCTATACTGTGCTGAGTATTGATTTCTGATAGCGATTATTCCCACCAAGTTCTTTGATTCTTTGTACGAAGAACTGAATTGTAGTATTCCAGATTGCAGATCCTATCAGACTTGTCAATGTAGCGTCATGCAATTTGCATCGATTGGTGGAGCACTGCATGCAACGGACGTTGTTCTTTACTTACCTGAGCTGCTTTAGGTTGGCCTTAGGCTTGCACAATTACACTTAACCCATATTAGATGAACCTAGTTTCTACTAAAACCTTTACAAAATTGCATTTTGACAATCTAAGATTTTTTTGCAGGTATGGTTTCTTGGAGAAAATGCAAACTATGCTGCATCTGAGTATGCTTGGGAATCTGCGACCCCTCCTGATACTGCATTGATGATGTTAGATGCAGATAAAATGGTTGCCGCTGCCAGTTCACGAAATCCTACTCTAGCTGGTGCATTGACTCAACTCCAAAGGTGTGCTTTCAGTGGGAGTTGGGAGGTAAACTTTTCTCTTGTCACTCTTTCTTGAGAGCTAAGTTTGTTTCTCATGTTGTTTGAAAACATTTTTTGTATTCTTGAATATAACTTCACAGCATCATCTACCTTGTTTTGCCTATTAGTGAACGAAATTTCATTTTCAAGGGTATTTTATTTTGAAAATTATTAAGATTTTTATCCCACCCTTCGTTCATGTGGTGTTCACTTATATTAGGAATCACGTTGTCTCCCTTTGATATTCATAGTTGTGCATTCTCTAATAACTCGTCTGGGATGTGTGATATCACTTTTCAAATCATTCACTGGGGATCCCTTTAATATTCATAGTTGTGCATTCTCTAATAACTCGTATGGGATATGTGATATCACTTTTCAAATCATTCACTGGGCAATATTCTGATTTATGAAGTGTGGTTGTTGATCATATTTTGTATGCAATTTTTTTATGGGACTAGAACAATATACACACGTTTAATTATGTTTTACAGAACATAGTGTTAAATATTTAAGACTTCTCATTTCTTGATGATGCCATCGCAAGTGTTCATTGTGGCTGCTCAGGCTCTTATCACCATCGCTATCAGATCTGGCGAGCCTTTTAGGTTACAGATTTATGAATTTTTATATGCCTTAGCTCAAGGTGGAGTACAATCTCAATTTTCAGAAATGTATCTTAGTAATGGAGAAGATCAAGGAGCCAGTGGCACTGGTCTTGGATCTTTGATAAATCTCATGTTAAATGTCCTTGATGAGATGTATAAAGCACAAGACGATCTGATTAGGTAAGGTCTAAGATGGATATTTGATTTGGTTGAATATTGAGCTTCCTTTAACTCTGATTTCTTTATCTTATCTACATGGATGTACAGAGATATGCGAACACATGATAATGCAAAAAAGGAGTGGACAGATGATGAACTAAAGAAGCTATATGAGACCCATGAGAAGCTGCTTGATCTGGTCTCGTTGTTTTGTTTTGTTCCAAGGGCTAAGTACCTACCTCTTGGACCAACAAGGTATCAGTTCTTTCGATGGTAGATAGAAGCTTGAAGATGGATATTTTGTTTTGTTGTGGCATTGATTTTTTTTTTTCGTGCCCCCTTTAAAATATGGAATGAGAAACAATTCCAAGGTGAATTTAATAGATACTTGGCTTCATTTGAATGCAATTCCAAGGTTCCATTTTACGGTTGATTTTGTATTTATCTAGCATATAGTTTGTGGAATCCTATTCGTGCCGGAGGCACGGGGTACATGCCACATGGCAAGTGTCTGGTCGATCTTAGTAAGGACTGATTTTGCAGGTGTGGGGCTGTGATTTTGCTGCAGCAGCAAAAAAAATGAAAATTTTTTTTATTATATTAATTTGCAACGGTTTCAAACCCTCGCAACAAACCAGATTTCTTTTTTTTTTTTGAATTTTGTTTTGACTGGCAACGGCTAAAAACTGTGGTCTTTCATGCGTGCCACGACTTAAAACCGTGGTCCTCATGCTTGCAACGGCTTAAAACTGTGTCCTTTATGCTTGCAACGGCTGTGAGACCAAAGAAATTCAAAATAAGTGATATGTGTTGCCACGATTAGGGAACGTGGAGCATCTAGCCATGTCGGGTAGCCGTGGCTAAATGCAGAAAATAATCAAGCATCCTCGAACATAAAACCGTTGTTAATAAGTGTTGCCACGGTTTATAGTCGTCAATGGTGATTTGGCGATGCCTCAAATGGCCAGGCCTCTAAGCCGTGACAATAGGTTACCCCCATGGTCCCAAACCGTTGCAGATGGGTATTTTTGGTGTAGTGCAACAACTCAAAGAACCTCTCAGCCCTCATCACCATCTCTTACCGCCACCAAACCCTAACGAACATCTCATCCTTCATTTCTAATACGTACAACCTCTCAAATAGCAACTAAAACGGTTTCACAACCCTATTTTCCACCCCGCATGGGTTCTTAAAAGGAGACAAACACTCGGATAGCATCCCCACCACAGTCACCATCAATATAAACTCCTTGATCACAACCTACAACTCAATCGCCACCTATAGTAGCAATCGTCGCCACCTCCTATCTCTCTCACACTCCCTCTTTCTTGCCATTATCACAACAACAACAACATGACAAAGAAGACTTTGTTATCTCACCACTCGCACAACAGATAAGAAGGAAGAAATAAGAAGCCATCTTCACGCGGTATCTGCAATCACACAGTCAACTAGCCACCACCACTACATCGCCATCACATCTGGCTTTCTCTGTTTCCTCTTGTTCTTGAAGCCACAGATCCTCCAACCCCGGCTGCCATCTCTTCGCCAGCGATTATCCTCTATTCTTTGTCATCGTCTGACCACAACATATCATTATCAGTTCTTGATAAAAAAAAATCTCCAGTCGCCATAACCATGATTTTCGGTCGAACCTCGCCGGACAGGAATGAACCATCCTTACTTCACAAAATTAAAATTTGTGCTCTGATTAATTTAAATAAAAACATGTCCTTCAATTAATTTAGCAACAAAAATAGAGCGTTGGGTTAAAATGATTGATTTTGATTTTACCACTGTTTAAGACTCAGTTAAGTTTTATTTAGCTAAAAGAACACTACCGAAATAAATAAATAAATAAATAAATAAATATTTTTTTATTAACTGGATTAAACTCCGTTTGAGCTAAAGTTTTTAGGAAAATTATGGATCAACACTAGAAGCATATGTTAAATTTTGAGCCTATTTCGACATTGCTGATCAAGATACGTGTTAGGTCTCCGCCATTAAATATCTTTATAAACGGTCTTTGTGGGTTTTTAAAGACCACCCTTTCCACGGCTAGCTTTTGTGTTTCCCAAGGTGAATCATCCTTCGCTTCATGATATTAATAGAGAAATCTGATTTATTCCATTTAATGCGTATCTCAAGACACATGTCGAAACATAACGAAACTTTACCACATTGTTTATGATGTAAATTTAAAATTTTCGTCAAAATTTCGCTCAAACAGAGCTATAAAAAATTAATAATTTTATTTACTAGGATCATTTTAAACAAATAAAACTTAAGGAGATCCTAAATAGGCACTCAAACTAAAAACTGGACACTTAACCCAATATCCACAAAGCAAAAAACTCTCACAAAATTGGTCATAAACCTCTCCAACAAAGCAAATGAACTTCATATTTTTCAACCAACTACAACCAGAATTTATTGATGATTCCTTTGGCAGATACCAAGTACATTGAGCACCACTTCAATTCATTGGCAGTATTTCATGTTCCCCAATTCTAAAGAGCCAGGGCTACCTGCCATTTTTTGGCCAGGGTTGGGGTTCTTTACACTTCTACCCCTTCTATAATTGATGTTTGTGGTTGTGTTTTAAAGAGAATGGGTAAAAATGTAAAAGAGCTTAACCCTGACAAAAAATGATTGGTTGCCCTGGCTGCCTAGACTTACTCCATCCTCTAATAGGCCTTTTTGGTATGTCAACAATAGTAAATACCATGTGAAAGCAACGATTTGAGCAACTTTATAAATTTCTATTTATTTATTTATTATTTGTAAGAAGAACATTTTGAGCAACTTGGGCCGATAAAAAATCATCCTAATCAACATTAACCTTTCCAAGTATTGGTCAACCAATTTGAAAGCTAATACATACATACAATGATACAATTGTGCCGCATATTAATTACCAACCAAATTAATAAAACAGTGGTCAAACTAAAAATTCAAAACTAATTGATTATAAGCACCCTGCACCAAAATGATTTCTTTCACTCCAAAAATCAAAGGAAATGCAACCATTCTAGATAGCCAGGCTAGAAGGCCAGACCCCATGCCTTCTATCATCCTAGAGATGTTCAATACCCTCCATTCGAAGACAATCACTCAGACAGGGGGTTCCTGTCGCTGTCATGGCTATCCAAATTTTTTGAAGGAATGTTATTACTTTTTTATTAGGAGGCATGGTGAAACGAAGCATCTAGTACAACCATCATGGGACAATTTGTTTGGGTTGACCACAAACCAAAGAGGACAAACATGAAATGAGTAAGTCTAGGCAAGCCAGTGCAATCAACAATTTTTTTGTCAGGGTTGGGTTCTTTTACATTTTTACTCATTATCTTTAAAACACAATCACAAACATGAGGATAACATTATTTAAAAGCAAAAACCATTCAAGTTAGACACCATTTCTGAAAAGCTAGGATGCAAAACTAGTGTACGATAAGGTTCACTTGCTAGGAATAACATAAAAACAAGCTATAAACCAAAAAGACTACACCAAGCACTCCCTTGACACCGAAATCCCTATTGTCGTCAAATCAAAATTAGTAGTTGATAGTAGTTGATGGCTACAAGTGTACTCCTAGATGGCATGATTAGAATTTCTTATGGGCATCAAGGAGCAGTGTTGTACAAATCGGTGAAAATCGCAATTCAAATCGCCGATATGAATCGACGCAGCATGCAAACGGTTTAAATCGTCCAAAAAATCGGACTTCATCCAAATCGGAGTGAATCGCCACCGATTCAGCGGTGAAATCGTTACATCGCGATTGAAGAACAAACGTCTGATTTATATGCTTCGCACAAAATGGAGAATACCAATAGAAAAAAAAAACAAAAACAAACAGGGAAGAAAAAGAACCAGAATCTGAGAAAGAAAATCATAGACATACCTTCTCAGATCTGGCTCAGATCTGCTCCGTCACGACATCTTTCCCTCGACTCCGGCTCAGATCTGCTGCTTCTCAAGGCCAATCCCTCATATTTGCTGCTTCTCTGCATCTTGCAAGTTCTCTCTGCATCTCGACATCTCGACTCTCTGCATCTCAACTCTCTGCAAGTGTTGTGTTGTGTGTTGAATCGATTTCTGCGGTTGTGTGTTGAATCGATTTCTGCGGTTGTGTGGGTTGAATCGATTTCTGCGGTTGTATGTTGTGTTGGCTGTGTTGTGTGTGTTGGGTTGTGAATCGATTTTTGGATTTCCTTATATACGAAGGTCAGGGTCAGGGACCCCTAAATAATTTTTTTTATTAATTATCATGCTTAAACCCTCAAAGATAATTAATATAATAAAAACAACCTTATTTTCCAGAGAGAGTTTTTGCCTATAAATAGCAAATTCGACCCCCATTAACTTTTATAAACATAACTTTTCTCAAGTAAAGAAATTCCTACCTTTTGCAAACTCCATTTTTCTATGGAAAATCTCTTCTTTCAATGTCCTTCAATGGCTACCACCAACAAGTGATTGTTTTTTTAACTTCTTCCATAGTCTTCTACTTCATACATTAAGTGTTTTCACCAAACAAAGGAGGTTTTGCTTCAACCAAAGGTAAAAAAGTTTACTTCTCATTGTCTTTTGATATTTTTTCATTACATTACTTTACTATTATCACTATGCCAGATGTAGCTTGGGAACATTGTGTTGCTGTGATTAATAATAAACAACATGTTAAGTGTAATTATTGTGGAAAAGAGATGTGGGGAGGGGTTTTTCGAATGAAAAATCATCTTGGAAGAACAAACAAGGATACTTCACCATGCTTGAGCAATTCAGATGAAAATTATTTACTATTCAAGAAGATGTGTATTGATAAAGTGGTTGCTGAAAGGAGGGAAAGGAATGCTCCAATGTATGGGGATGATGGAAATGTAGGTGGAAGCAAAGTTGATTATGGAGGTGAAAAAAAACAAACTACCATGAATGAGATATGGAAACCAACTAATAGGGAAAAATGTTGAGTCAAAATTTCTAGGTTCATTTATGGATGTGCTTTGCCTTTCAACATTGTGACAAGTGTATATTTTAAAGAGATGATTGATGAAATTTGTAAGTTTGGGAGTGGATTAAAACCTCCCACTTACTATGAAATTAGGAACACCTGCTTGAAGAAGGAAGTGGAAGAGGTGAATGTGAAGCTTGAAGCCTACAAGAAAGATTGGAAGAAATATGGATGCACTATTATGTCCGATGGGTGGACCGATGGTAAAAGTCGAAGCATTACAAATTTTCTTGTTAATAGTCCAAAGGGAACTGTTTTCTTGAAGTCCCTTGATACATCAAGCATATTTCATAATGCTGAAAACTTGTACTTGATGTTGGATGAAGTGGTACAGGAAGTAGGTGAAGAAAATGTAATCCAAGTGTGCACGGATAGTGCCTCGGCTTATGTCAAAGCTGGGGAATACCTTATGAAAAATAGGCCACACCTCTTCTGGTCTCCTTGTGCAGCACACTTGATAGACTTATACTTTCGGGCATTGGTGATTTGCCTCTCCCAAGTGAAACTGTTAAAAAGGCCAAGAAAGTAACGGTGTACATTTATAGCCACACGTGGGTATTGAGTCTCATGAGAGAGCACACTAATGGTAGGGAGTTAGCAAGGCCAGCCATCACTCGATTTGCCACAGCCTACCTCACATTACAAATCATTCTTGATAATAGGGTTGGCTTGAGGAGTATGTTTACTTGCACGAAGTGGGAAGAGTCTCATTTTTCAACGAAGCCAGAGGCACTTGAGGTAATGCATATTATACTGGGGGATAAACAATTTTGGCCCGGAGTGAAGTATAGTATTAATTGTGCATCTCCATTGGTTCGTGCTTTGCGTTTAGTTGATGCGGATGATAGACCTCCCATTGGCTACATTTATGAAGCTATGGATCAAGCCAAGGAAAAAATTGCAAAGAATTTTGGGAACAAGGAGTCGGGATACAAGAAAATATGGAATGTCATTGATGAAAGGTGGAATCTACAACTCCATCGCCCTTTACATGCGGCAACATACTATCTTAATCCTCGTTTCCATTATAGTGACAACTTTCAAGCGGATGAAGAGATCATGGATGGCTATTATGAAACAATTGAGCGTTTGATTCCATCGAGACGAGAAAGGAATCTCATTGACCAACAACCTGATGTGTTCAGAAGAGGTGCTGGGACATTTGGGAGACAATCTGCCATTGAGGCAAGGATCACGAAACAACCTGGTATGTTTAATGTTTATTTAACTTAAACATTTCCATTGATTACATGTTTATGTCTTTTTACGTATTAAAATTATGATATTATTATTGTAGCTTATTGGTGGGAAAGCTTTGGAAGCCATTGTCCGGAATTGCAGAATGTGGCCAAGAAAATTTTGAGCTTGACTTGTAGTGCTACGGGGTGTGAACGTAATTGGAGCACATTTGATCAAGTGAACAAAAAATTATTGTTTGTCTATTTCATATTTTAACTAATTAGTTGTCATGTATGATGTGGATATTTAGTAATTTAACTTTCTAATATGTTATATGCATGGTAGATTCATACAAAGAAGCGAAATCGATTAGAACAAAAGCGACTGAATGCACTTGTATTTGTCAAATACAATCTTGCTCTTGACCAACGCCAACAACATAGGACACAAGGCACAGATCCCATTCTATTGTCGGAGTTAGATAATGACAATGAATGGATTGTGGAGCAAGAAGATCCGACACTCCCCAATGATACCTCATGGTTGGACATAGTAGATTGTTTCGTTGAGAATGAAGTGGAGCCAGGCCGAAAACGACGTCGTAAGTTAATAATTTATTACTTGTTTGCTTTATTTATTCAAATTTACTTCTATTGTTTACTACAGTTAGTTACTACTTTTGAACTTTAATGTGAATAGGACCAAGAAATTTAACGAAGTCGACAAAGGGAAAGAGCAAAGTCATTGAATATGAAGAGGAAGAAGGTTGTGACTTGGAAGATGAGATTGATGTCATTGATAATGCAGACATTGCAATTATTGATGCAATTATCGATGAGCATGAAACTACTTCATGAAGGGATCAAAGTTGGAACCAGAGAAAGACTCTAACTTCTAATTTAATAGTTATTATTGCTTAATAGTTTATATTTTGCCTTTGGGGAGTCATTTTGTATACGCTTCCACACATTCTTGGGTATATTTTGCGTATAGGATAGAATGTTAGAATGAACAAGAAGTGTTGAAGTCTTATACTTTTTGACAAGTGAAATCTTTTACTTTTTGGCAAATGAAGTCCACTTTGCTCTACTATATTTTGTTTGTTTTCCTAGAATTTTCAAAAAGACTTGATAAAAGCAATATTCTGCACAAACAACAATATATTGGAACTGATCAATTTTTTTGTAAATCTTCATCACACAAACAAAGTTGAAGTTGGATTACATTCATTCATCTTCATTTTAATAATTTCTCTTCAATCGCAATGGTCGTTCTAATGGTCATCTCATTCGCACCTGCCACATCTATTGCCCCACTTTTATACTTTGATCAAGCTGAATACACTTCGAATTCCATGTAATTTTGAAACCTATAAAGAGTACAAAGAATGCAATGTAAAAAGAAATGATATATACATAAATGAAGGCAAATATATATATATATATATATATATATTATAATTAAAAAAATCTTACGATTTACGATACGATTTACGATTAAATCTAAATCTTACACATTACGATTTACGATTCACTAACACTGTCAAGGAGTACACTTTTAGCTCTGTAGACAAACAATATGATAATAAGACAATGTAAGAAGAATTCATATATTTTTTGTGAGAAATTTAGTCGTCCTTTTTAAAATGATTTTTAACACATGAGTATTCACCTATTTATATCGTGTAAGAACATTCATTACAAAGAAAGTAAAAACTCCTATCAATTTTAAATGAGACCCAAGTAATGAGTTGGAATCATTTTTCAAAGGGAGATTGGAGGAAACCAAACAAAGTATTAAGGACAATGAGTCGAGGAGGTATAGGAATGAATTGTCGGTGGTGACGTGGGCTGCTTCTGTTCCTGCTGCCATTAAGAATGGATCAGAAAAAGAAAAGGGATTTGGAGATGAAGAAAAGCAATATTGACCTCCATACCCATTTGAATCTAACTAACTCGTATTCCTCTCACTCACAAAATTCTGTTTTGCTCTTCTAAGTAAAACTCCTCTTCTTTTTCGTATCCGACTGAAGTAGGAGACAATTACGATTTTTCCAATATCATTTATTTGATTAACTCGTATTCCTCTCATTGACAAAATTTTGTTTTGCTCTTCTAAGTAAAACTCCTCTTCTTTTTCGTATCCGACTGAAATAGGGGACAATTATGAGTTTTCCATTTCTCATCGTGATCATTTATTTGATAAGTCGGAAGGCCAATGAGTTTCTTTGTAATGGGATTGTATATGAAGTTTCCTAGTAAAACTCCTCATTCTTTTTCGTATCCGACTAAAGTAGGGGACAAAATGAGTCTTTTAATGGTTGTAGAAAGCTTGGGTTTTCGGTTTGTTACCATTAGAAAGTTAATGGTTTTAGAAAGTTATAGAAAACTTGGGTTTTCTTAGGTAGCATCAACTATGGTTTGTTGTAGGATTGTTCCAAATCTCAAATATTCTTTAAAGCAAAGCTAATACATCACTATGGATATCCATTTTGTTGTTGTAGGATAACAAGATAGCCATATGTAACATAGACTCGTGTATGAATACCATTAACCATACCTTTATTGCATCAAAGTTCATCCTGATAGCTTTCCCTCACTAGCAGCATTAATGCATAACTGGATCTGAAATTGATTGGACAACATTGACTTCCACAGTACAGAAAGCGATTGGCTTTAAAATGGATAAAACAATCTGACAAAACATTTAAAAAATAACTTGGAAACCTCATTTGGTATTAATAACCAACTCCATTCAGACTCGAGATGCCTCCGTAGTTTCTCAAGTAAATGTCACAATAACATGAATCATTCAGAGAAACTGCAAAAGGAATGCTTTGATCTGATCAATAAATGGAGGTTGAGTAGGAATTATGTGGCCCGATTCATGTTCAATGACGGATGACGAGCTCTGCTTGAACATGCTAGCAAGCTCCTTGCTGGCTTGGCATGCTATCTGCCTGTCTTTACCTTGACGACTGCCATAAATATGAAGTGATGGGCAGTCAATTGATCCAGGTTCGAAGTGTTTCAAATCTAAAGCAAACCCAGAACATAAAACCACAAACTTGAAATCAATTTCACTGTTTGTCTTTTGTCGCTCAAAACAAAGTGAGGCAGCAACTGCAGCTCCTTGTGAGAAGCCCAAGACCCCATCAAAAGGCCCCACTTGATTGAATACAGTCTTCAAATAAGCTATTGACACATCATATCCACCAGTTTGTTGCTGATATTGTAAGGGATCAAAAGGCTCATCCGCCATTACCCAGTTTGTTCCCTGGGAAGCATGCGACTCATTAGCAATCAACCATGCAAACTTTTTCTTGCAATTTTCCAATGGTGGTGGAGTTTGTTCCAGCTGATCAGTGTCTGCAGAGATATGACTGGGCTCTGTTGGACGCGGTTGGTAAATGAAAGGCAACTCATGTGGTGCATCGATGAACACAAGTTCCACAATGTTCTTCAGTTTCTTAGCCAATGATGCAGTTCTTCCCTTGAAACTTGATGCATTTTGTCGAAACCCATGCAAGCATAAGATTCTCAACTTTCTTGAAGGTCTAGTGGTATCTGTAGAAAAGTGGTAAGCAGGAAATCAGAAACCTTGGCCAGGGACAGAAATCCAATTAGAAAGCTTAGGGCTTCATAGACACTAGTATACTCAATAGAAGATGCATAGAGTGCAAAAAGTTCATACTAGTGTCTTTGGTGAATATGCAAGAAAATTATTTCGCCTTCTCAGGAAGTGGTCATTTTAACAAATTTCAAAAATTATCCCAAAATGTGTTAAGGTTATATAGTTAGTATGATATTAGAGAACTTATTTGAAACGCGATTAGCAAGAGCTGCTCATAGTGGACTTCTAATTGCAACATATAAGCCTTTTGTGTAGAAAAACCAGTTTTTTACATGTTTTTTCTATTAAATTATTGAAATAAGTCAAACGAATTTTGGATCTACCTCAGTTTCTACTCTTCTTCTGCTAACCCTGGTTTAACCATTTTGTAAGCTAACCCAATAATGGGCTAACCATTTCATATCCAGAATTGTTCTCTTCACAACAATAAAAACTTCCAGAGCAACACATTTCTGTTGGCTTTGAGGTTAGAGCCTATGTTTATTTCTTGGCTCACATACGAGGTTGGATCCAACAATCCATAATAAGTAGTATTCATTAGGGTGGGCAAATGGATCAAGGAACCGCGGATTCAAACCAAACTTTTGTTCCAAATAATCGGGTTTCAAAATTTGTAAGTTAGATACACGGTCCGAATCTGCTGTAAAACTGTCCGAGTCCGGTTCCAATTAGGTAAAACCAATGGTCCGGTTCCACCCCGTTTTAAATGACAATGTACACGTCTTAATATTATTGGAGGTTACAAAATGTAAACCTAAAATGGAAGAACACCAAACAGGCAAACACCTCATCTTCTCTTTTTCTCTGCCGTCTCTCTTTCTCTTCTCTTCTTCATCTTCTCTCTCTCATTCACTCACTATAAAGAGTCTCCACCAGCGAGATAGACAATCGCTTAGTGTGGATTGCTTCCGCCAAAACAATATCCAACCCTCCGTTCTGTCGTCACTCCCAATTCACGATTGATTGTTACTGTTTCAGATTTCTTTCTTTCTTTGTGCCTTTCTTGATTCAGGACTCACTCACTCATTTTAGCTCTGTCTCTCTCATTATCACTCATTTCTTCTATCTCTCAATTGTGGTGGTCGCGGTAAGCAACCCTCTCCAAGCAGTAAACTTCTCTACTTTTTCAAGCTTTGATTTCATATTTGGTGTTATTTCTGCATAAGCCCTAGAGCAGATTGTTTGTTTGGAATCAATTTCATGATTTAGGATGGATGCACAATTATATAGAAAAAAAGAAAAAAAGCATTTGTTAACCATTTGGATTTAAGCTGTAATGAACCAAAAAAAGGTAATGTGTGGGGCAGATCTAACATGGGCATATTTCACTGTAGCTACTGGACTGAATTTTTTTTTTTTGTTTTTAGTAATGAGGCACTTCTGGAATGCTAGTCTGCTACGGCGACATGGCAAGGTGACTTACTGATAATTGCAACAGAAATACATTGAAAAACCAAAGTCTTCTCATTAGAACTGATTTTATGTTAATTGCTAAGTTTAGGTATCATAATGTTGCATCGATTTTAATCTTTTATATACAAGCATGCATTTTGATGGAATGAAATCACTCTAGCATTGGTTCCTTTGGGTGTGCTTTATAGTTTTGATTCTCTGAATATCTAAGGTGTTGCCTGAAAATCATTAGCAATGTATGAATTGTGATGACTTTATTTAAAAAATGCAAATTTTTTCAAGTACATTTTTTCAACTGGTAAAGTGAAAGGCACAATCAGATTTTAATGAGGGAATATTCATTATGTGTAACATAAATGTATTAGTATATTTCATTGACTAGTGATATTTGGATGAACTGAAGTCGGAAACTGTATTAGTTTTTGTTTTCACTTTTCATTTGCTTTGCTGTGCTTTTTTTTTCACCTTCTATCTATCTTTGCAAAATTGGTTTGGTTTTAATTCCTGTAAATTTATACACCAACCAATTGATTATTATATGATATTATCTAAAAAATTAATGGAATTTCTATTCTTAGATTGGGTGGTTATGTGTCTCCTAAATACTTGCTAATTGTTACATTCTTTTAGATTTTTCTCTAGATTCTGAAATTTAGATTGATTCTAGATGTTGGTTAATATTATGTTCTGAGATGTTGCTTCCAATTATGCAATTTGGAATTTTGGATTAGCATTTTATAGTTTATACTTTATACTATAATAAATTAGTAATGATTTGTTCTCAAGGGAAAAACCAAGTTTCTCATTGAAATGCATGCCTACCATTTGATGATTTGGACACCATTTCATGTCATATGTAGGAATTGAAAAAATATACATCTAGGTAGTTGTTGAAAATATAAATTGGTTCATTTTGTATTCAATTATGTGTCTTATTTTTTTATTTGATTGAATGAGTTTGCTTATACTTATGGTACATTCTTACATCCTCGAAGCAATCTAACAATCCATTCTCAAACACCAAATGCTACAAATTTGTCCATGTTAAAATCTCATGTTTAGTTACAATTGTATCTTGAATAAGTACAAAATGAAAAATAAATTGATGTGTAATTTGGAACAGTAGGAACCAGACCATTCCAAACGGTTTCAATAACGTTCGGTCCCAATGTTCAAAATGAGGGAATCTGGACCGGACCCGTTAAATTTTAACAGTTCGAGTTAGATTCCTCAAATTTGGAATTGATCCGGACTGTGCCCACTCCTAGTATTCGGCTTCATAAACCTTGGAAATTTATCGTTACACTATGTTTGTTTCAAAAAAATTATTTTCTTAAAACGAGGAAAAAAAAAAGAGATGAGAGATTGGAAAAAGTTCTCACCTAGAGGTTGAAATGAATTTACATATTCCATGCCAATGGTTTTAAAGTTGTCATTTGATCATTGGAGGTGTGGTAAATAAACTTAAACTATCTTACAAATCCTTTAAACTACTTGCTTTCCTAAATTCTCATTAGTAGGGGCGGAGCTAGGAATTTACGCTTGGGGGCAACCATAATGTATATTTATTTTATATAAAACAAAATACATAACACAAATAGTTAAAATAAAAAATGAACTAAAATAGTGAAAGATGCTAATGCATTGAATATTCTTAAGGAAATAAAGTATTGAGTTTTTATATTAGGGAAAGAACATGTGTTTATTTTATTTTTATTTTTATTTTTATTTTTATTTTTATTTTTATTTTTTTGAATATTGTAAGTTTTGGAAATCATGAGAGGTTATAGAAAGGTTTTCTTCACGTTTGAGAGAGTGAATTAATAGAACCGGTGGTGGTCATCATTTGAAATCAATAATAGTGGTGGATCCCAGTGAATCCTTGAGTTGTTTTAGTTTTTAGTGTTATAAGATAGATAATGATTCAAATACCTCGGATTACATGGAGATCATTACCAAAGGAAGGGGGAATAATTACAAAGACTAGATCATTCTAACATAAACATCTACCACTTAGATGTGCAGTTATAACGTTGATATAACTCCGATATAACGCTTAACGGGGGTGAGCTGTTACATTATGACATTATCACGTTATGGTATCACAGCTTCGATATAACGGCGCTATATGGCCGTTTTGAGATAACGTTTTTTTCAATAACATCGTTTTAACGTTTTGTTCTAATACATAATAAAAAATAAAAAAATTAATCACTCATTTCATTCTCGATCGAACCAAAACCCTAGAAACTAATAGGAAATGACCAAAACTTGTCGTCGCCAATCGACAAAGAACTAGACCTCGCTGTTTGATAGAGAACGAGAGAAGAAGAAAGGAAGAAGACGAAGAGTCGATCACACTCTCTATTGTGATCTCACTCTCATACAAAAGGAAAATAATTTTTATTAATTTTTTTTTTTGTTTTTGAATTTAATGTTATGAAAATGATTTACTTTTTTTATTCTATAATACATTAATACTTTGTAGGTTATTAAAAATATATTTAAAAACTATTCCGTTATGTACCGTTATTATATCCCGTTATAACCTATAACACTCTTGGGTCTGTTATCTGTTTTAACTGCATACCCACTTAGATGTACTAAACTTGCCATTCCCCCCCCCCCCCCCGGCGTTCCGCCCCTGCTCGTTAGACACAATCAAAAATTTACAGCAATACATAACCTATCTATTAAAGTATGGGTGAAATTGTTCCCTCGAGTCTAATTTCACTTTTTTTGGGGGGAAGATAAAAATACTATTCACACACAGACCAAGGAATTCATGCTCTCTATATGAATGCAAGTAAGCGTTAAGTGATACGGACCTTACCCTGCACTCCAGGGGGGTCAGATAAGGACATTGCATGATCAAGTACAGTGGCAGATTCACCCTCAACTTGTGACCCATTAGCCAGTGTTGATTCTGTTTGGTAGCTGCTACTTTCAGTTAATTGGATTGGTCCACCTTGCTTACCATGTTTTTTGCATAGCTCACAGACATATCTGGGAGCATTTTTCTCCTGCACACGCTAATGTTCACAAAGTCAGTCAAAATGGTTCCAAAACTCGCCCAAAAGAAGTTCATAATTTAAAAAGGAACTGAAGAACTTGACAGATACAATTGAGGACAGAGATCCAAACCTGACAATGATCACAGACCAACACCAGCATTCGACAATAGGTGCATCTACGCCGTGACGAATAATCATCAAAAGGACAACCACATAACAGGCATGATCCTAGGGTTTCTGGATTTGAGCTTCCAACAGATATCCTACAACCACATAATGAAAGTTAAAAAGTCACCTTCTCTCAAATTAAAAGGAAAACAACAAATAGAGAAAGAAAACATATCAATGCTCTCAGAAATTGTTGACATTCATACGTATCGAAAACGAGGTGATGCAAAGTTGTAAATACCTACAATGTGCTCATCACAGAAAAATATACCTGTGATCAAAAACAAAATTCTTTCCTTTGAAAAAACCGCCATCTGGGAATTCTTCGAGGTACCGCTGAATTCCGCCAAATAACTGCAAATGAGCCCATATGGTCAAATTTTCTATATGCTGTAATACTCGGGCTCGGACATTGATGAGTTTTCTTTTTCTATTTTTTGCTTGCTTATTTTCCTCATGTCACTTTTGGAAGGTTTAAAATGGTAAAGACTTCAGTATTAGCCCACCTAAGGGTTATCAACCTATCGAATTTGCACTATGAAGTGGGATTTGGTTTCACAAACATATTAACAACAAACTGTGAGCAACGGTGGATACCACTTAAGTTCCACTGCATGTGGACTACAAAACAGAGACACATTAAAATGCTAAAGCCCGTCTAGTTGTTATATGGTTTACTCGAGGGCAAACAAGGAGAAGTGGAACAGGATGAATCAGCTAGCAAAGATGTTTAAAAGAATGCTGTAAAAATTTGAACTTGTAGGCATAAGAGACCTAATGTTCACATTTTAAAGAGATGATTAAACTCTTTATGTAACACAAAATTATCTACAGAAAGAAATTCTTTCTGGCTGTGTAAAATGTATTACTGTCGAAAAGAATGACAGTTTCTTGAGTTTTTATTATTGTGATGTTGTACTGTTTTAACTTACTCGAATCATGTATCCAAGTCATTTTGATGGTTGGAGTATCAATGGCATTTTACTCCCCAAATTGTTGGAACAATACCAGCAGTCTCCAATTATTTTAATCATTTTTTTGGGGGGTGGGGTGATGAAGATGATGATGTGGGGAAAGTATCAGCGGCAGACAGCAACAAATAAGACTCAAAACAGAGTTAATCGCATGAAATTATTGACAGAAGCTTACCTGGAACACATTCTCAAATCCAGCACCTTTTGACCTAATATAGGCTGATGCCATCTCACACCTTATGCCTCCAGTGCAGTACCTTGAATGTAAAACATCATAGAAAATAGATGAAAATAAACCAGTATGCCTTTCACTAACTAAACTTTGAAATATATTAAACTGGTATACTTGAAGAGTGTGCAGTCTTCATTAGATAGACATTAATAGGAAAAGTTTTGATAAAAGAGAAATCTTTACATTGAAAATTTTTCTAACAATTTTTCAGTTTTACATTTAAAAATCTAACATTTGAATTCATCAATTTCCAATGAAAATTGAACCAGATCCATAGTTTCCCATTTATAATCTTTGTCCACTTATCTCCTAAGTACTTCAGTGTAAGCACGTAACAACTGACCTAGTTATATATGCATATCCACTTCAGAAAAATGAAGTCTATACTTCGGCGTTAACAAACTGAAAGGGAGAGAGTAATGGCTTGTGAAAACAAGAGGATAGTGGAAGAGTATATGGTGAGACTAAGATTGCAGGACCATGAACAATAGGGCTGGTAGAATTTGGAAGATCATGAAATCAATATATAAAAGATCCATGGACCACCCAAAAAAAAAAAAAAAAAAAAGGGTGCATTCATCCCCTTCCCCTTATGGTGTAAACTTCATCAACATCTCAAAACAAAATTCAAGTTACGCATACATGAGAACATTGCTTCCTCGCAACTGCTCAGAATGATCATCTATCCAAGTAGGGAGATCACTGTACTGCCTGATTTCAGGGTCCAAGGTTTCCACATTTGGGGTATGGAACTTTCCAATTCTTGTCTCATATACATTCCTTGCGTCCAACAAAAGAAGTCCTTTCTGCTGAGGACCATTGCTCTCCAAAGAAGTTCCTGGGTGTAACACTTCAATCATTAGCAGATTCGATGTAGCAACTTTACAATTGGCTTGGGAAGCATAGAAAACATTTCCTGCTATTGATTTCAAATGCAACATGCTGTAATAAAATTACATTCCATAATAACATCCATAACCATCACTCACCAGCACTCTGAAGAACAGTATTAAACTCAGCTGCTGAGAGATGCCTCCCAGCATTTGAAATGACTGGCGTCTTCAACAAAGGATTTGAGCTAAAGGTAACCAATTCCTGTAGCACGCCGAAACTTACATCAACAATTGAACAGAATATGCAAAAGTAAAAGTGGACAGCAATATAGCATTTAATCGTGAGTCTCATACTCAAACTATTGCCATTGTACATTACCACATTTTATGTGAGACGTTAGTGACCGATACTGTGACAATACAAACTGCACCTTATAGATCATTTGTGCGGTTTGCTAATTTACGGATCCAGAAATTTTTTGCATACATGAATACATGGAATATACAGAGTAATCTCAAGGAATTGTAAGTCTCTAATAGAACAACAGTGGTTTCATATCTTTTGGTTCAGTCATGGACTCGTGGAAATTAACACCGAGACCACCATAATAGATGAATATTATCATCCACACAAACTGAAGAATATACCCAAAGGTACACAGCAATCTAGATGGTTGGCTAAAATTATTCCTTGAACATGACTTTTCCATGAGAGGTTTCCTAGAGAAAACCCATTGGATCATGATCCATGCCCTTTCTTTAAATACATATTTTATTCTATAGGTTTACCACTCAAATATCTACTAACCAAGTAAATATGCATCCCCATATAAGCTAAGCGGATGAAGCTTTACAACCAAATAGATACATAGCATATATTCATTGAAAATGTCATCGGAATTTGGAACCTTGACAATGCGGATGGAGAGTGAAGTGAAGCCACATTCCTTTGCAATCCGGTCATCTGATGGGCTATTGCATGATGAAAGCTTGAAATCGGTGCCCTCAAATAAATTATTTGACTTGATTGCAATAATATGTTTCTCCAATGAGGATAACTTCCCACCAACCTAATAAAAGGAACATCAATCCTAAACTCTCACGTAGAAGATATAAAATGAAGCTTCCAAAAAAATAAGTAACAGAAAGGAACAAAGATGTGCCGAATCACGATTAGGATGTCAATACAAATTAACTTCTTTGTGCATGAGCCACATACTCTAGATTAGAAAACTCAGATACAAATAGTACTCTTAAAATATATAATAGGAGAACCATATCTGTTATTATCATAGGTAAGAAGCAGCACCAGAGCCACACAAAAAATAAAAAATAAAAAAAAAAAGAGTTCATTATAAAAATAAAATAAAACTGTTCAATAAAGAGTTGAAATTGGCATAAGCCCAACAAAATATATTACTATTTATTCAGGGTAAACCGGGACCGCAGAATGTCAAGGATTCTTCTCCACATGTGTCAATCAAATACAGGCCTAAAGGCCAATTTTTAGGCATCAATCGCCACAAATGCAAGAGAATTTATATCTAGAAGGGCGCTACAAGATAGGGAAGTGACGGCATTATTCATCTTACGCAGCCTGCTTATTGTAACCATGGTTTAAAGAACAGACCGACGGCAATGGGTGCGAGATGGATGTTGTCCAAGGATGATAACTTTTGGTGAGTTCGGGTTATGAGCATCATATATTATTGGATGCTAAAGGCCACTGAAAACCAAAAATTTTCTTCCATGCTAATCTCTCTGGATGTATTTAATCAAAACTGAGTTACCCAATCTTCTTCACACCCCATTAGAGAGAATCATGAAAACCAACTCCATTAGAGCAATAAATAAAAAATTTCATACAAATTGGCATACAAAATCCAATTTTTGTAACATCCCATCAAAGAGAATCATCAAAACCAATTACAGTAGAGCAATCAAATTTAATCTTTACAGACACATTAGCATACAGAATCGATTTGTTTTAACACCCCACTAGCCAAAATCAAATCTTTTCAACACCCCATTACAGGAAATTCTCAAACCCAACACAAATAATACAAAGAACTGAATTGAGAATCAGATGAGAAAAGAAAAACAATCTTACAGTGACATTGACTCCATGGGGAGCGAGACGAACTCGGCCTAGAAGGCCAAGTGATTTACAGTTAGATTCATAGAAGCTGAAGAGTTCATCAAGGTCTGGAACAGAAGCGTATTTGTAGTATAGAAGAACTCCATCTTCTTCTTTTTCCTCTTGTTTCTTCTCCTCCGCCATCGATTCACTACACTGAATCCTTTCTTTTCTTTTCTGAAGGGGCTTCAAAAACCATCTCGTGATTTTAAAGAGAGTTTTTAATGTTGATTATCACAGATATAAAAAATGGGTTAATTGCACTTTCCCCCTATAATATATAGTTTATTCAGTTTTGCATCCAATTAACATTCATATTACACTTTCCCGTAAGACACGTAGTAGCTTCAAAAAGTCATATTTTACTGTCCAAAATACATTTTAATGATCTGAAGGTTGAGATTCAAAGTTGATGCAATTAAAATCGAGGGCTGAAATTCAAACTTCCACTAAGACGGTGGGATAATCCGCCTACTCCTCCTTCATCATCATAGTGTCCACTTCACCACCACAGTCTCCACTTCACTACCAATAACTCTTACATCTGTTTCTACTACTACATCTACATGTTATTTCACTGTAGATTAAATATTCAAGCATCAATAAGTGGAAAAACTTGTCAAGTTTTAATGGCAAACTTAAGTTGCAGTTCATCTTCAATTCTGTTGCAGGGGGCAAAGTTACATTCAAATTTATTTTAAGGGATTAAGTTTTTGCCAGTAATATATTTTAAGGGGTTAAGTTACTCTTAATTATCAACAATTAATTTATTTTCTAGTAGATCTCATGGTGTCACAAGCACAATCAAACAAGTGAATAGGAAGTTTGAAGTAGGCAAGATTTTGAAGTAGTACATATACATTGGATGTTAAAGCACAATGTAAATTTATTTGATGTTCATTGAATGTTCCTGCAACAAAGTTTGATGTTCTTGCAACAATGTAAATTCATTTTATGTTCATTGGATTTTAATAGCATATTGTAATCAAATGCCTTAACATTATTGCAAAAACCTGATCTAACACAATGCAATTCAAATGACACAACATCATTGCAATTCAAAACCTGACATAACATTTTCAAGCATCAATAAGCAACCTGACATAGCACTTTCAAGCATTAATAACCTAAATTTACAAGCATCAATAATCAATCTGAATTTACAAGCATTTAATATCATTCAATACCTAACAACCTGAAGTGTATCATACCAACAAATATTCAATACCATATCATATCAACAAACATTCAATACCACACCATACCAACCTAAAATGCAATCCATTTAACAGAACTTGCAACCAACACGAGTGTATCATTTAGTGTACCATACCAACACAAATCTAACATAACACAAGTAAATCAGTATACCAAACCAACACAAATCGGACATAACACAACCTCAAAACACTTGTGATGTTTAGGCATATCATGTATATACACATGATCCATTAGAGTGTTCTTTTCATCTACAAGGATCACAACCCTCCCTCCCATGTCCATTGATGTGTAAGTGTGTTGCTTGGGTATCTTATCTTTTCATATTTGTTCTCTTTACAATAATCAATACTTGGAAACGAAGGCATGCAATACAGCATGAGAAGCATCAGCTTCTAGAACAATACGCCGACCAATCAACCTGGCCATCTAAGAAATCAGGAAGGAATATATCGGAAAAATCATAGTGGATATCAGACGGATCAATTACTCAGCTGACATGTTCAAACTGACTATAACTTCTCTTGTCATAGAAAGATAATTTTCTGACAAGTTCAAGCAGATCCAATTACCAACTACTATTTGGAAAGAGCCCTTCTAGGGAGCAAGGGATGGGTATGGGTGTACCCATCCCTATCTTTTTCCCTCGCCCCCTAGAATTTCTAATTTGGAAAGAGCCCTTCTAGGGAGCGAGGGTCTTATCCTGTTATCCCTTGCACTACCTGTTATCCTGCTATCAGTCTGACTACTACAATCATAGATTACTTGAAGAGAAATGTCAATCAACCATACATTAATCCGGGTAGCATTGGGTGGCCCATTATTTTTGGGAGGCACCTTCTCATGCGAAAATTTTCAGTGTCATGAGCAAGAGACAAGAGCTGATAGCATTTGATGATACATAAAAATGGTCACACCTCTGAGCCGTTCACGTGTCATGATGATCTCGAGGAACCACAGGTTTAAGCAACAACCCAAGACAGATCCAGCCTGAGCAGTTCTCAGTCCGCTCAACTTCAGCCCGCCAGACAAGTTCGGACTCTCACAGCACGCTAGGCCCACACGTCTCACAACTATCCTCAATACCCGTAAGCCCTTTTCAGGTAAGTATCTCGAGGATCTGTTTCGGACGGGCAACCACAGTTGTTCTTTGCTTCCAATTAAGAAGCAAACACTAGAGTATTTTTCACACAGGAAAATCCATTCCAAGGAATGCTCTCGGATTGGAAACTATCTCATGCGTATCTAGGAGCACGGAGCTAATATGAAACTTCCCTCCTATAGCACGACTCCTCATTAGAAAGGGATATCCACGAAGATCTCCTCCCTAATCTACGCCTACGATGACCTGGTTAAACCATGACTCATTGCACTATAAATAAGACATGAGGTTGGTAAGCTAAGGTACGCTACAAAATTCCTGTAATAACATTATACCTTCCTCATATCCTTGTCTGACTTTAGGATCGGAGTATCATCGGCCACCCCACGGTGGTCTGTGGCTCACGTGTGCTACTTGTGCAAGTCAAACAGGTCAGCGGGACTATGTCAGAGCGGGGAGCGAAAAATGATGGCATCAGTTTGGTGTCGTCCGTGGGGACGACATAATTCTTAATTCTAGACTAAGCGTTGTCTCCTACCAAATCCTAGAGATATGGTGACTAATAGGTCACACAACAATGAACCAGAGGACACGTCCAACGCTCCGGCTGTCCCTATAACAGTTCCTGCCATGCACGGGCAGCCTACTCACGCCCCTGCACCAACGGCAGCAACAACCACTACACCAAAAGGCATGTTTAGCTATGGGGAGGTGGCCACGGCTCTAAGCCGTTGGTTTATTTGCCACGGCTAAAAACCGTGGCTATAACGGCCAACAGTTTAAAACCGTGGCGAAAAAATAAAACTGTGGCCAAAAAACACTACACCAAAAGGGTTGCTAAGGTTTTAAACCGTGGCTATAACTGCCAACGGTTTATAACCGTGGCTAAAACTGCTAACGGTTTAAAACCGTAGCTATAAGACCAATCACTTTCGCACTTTGGCGAAAATACTTTCGCGCTTTGGAGGGAGCAGTTTCGCGCTTTGGCGAAAAAAATTGGGGAAAAACAGATTCTCACTCTCTCCACACCTCCTCTTCACAAGCACTACTGATTCTCGAAGAAGAAGGACGAAAGAAGGAGAGGACGATAGAAGAAGAAGAAAGTTTGAGAAGGTAAGATCTCCTTCTTCTTCTTTAGATCTCCTTATTCTTTAGATCTCCTTCTTATTTAGATTTTTCCTTCTCAAACTTTTCTTATCCTTCTTCTTCTTTAGATCTTGAGATAACCGAACTGAAGAAGAACATGAAATTGGTTCAGATCTCCTTCCAGGTAAGATCCTTCTTCTTTTTTAGATCTTTCTTCTTCTTCTTCTTCAGATCTGTTTCAAAAAAAAATTTCTTCTTTCAGCAAAGCAAAACAGTTTGATTTTTTTGTTGTTGATCTCTTCTTCTTATTTTATTTTTCTTCTTTCAGCAAAGCAAACCCTAGAACTCACTTTCTTCTTTTCTCCAGCTCGATTTCTGAAGAGGAGAAGAAGAAGACTAAGAGAACCACTCAAAACAACAGGTAAGCTATTCAACATTCTCTCATTTTCTGTCTTTGTTCATTGCCTCATTGGATTGTGAACAACATATGGGTGAGATTCTAATTGGGGTGTTTGTGTGTTTGGCAGGTGTTGGAGGTCAGGTACATTTCCTCTATGTGATGGAACTCATGTGAAGCACAACAAAGACACTGGAGATAATGTTGGTCCTTTGCTATTGAAGAAGCGGTAAAAGAACTACTTGGTGAGTATTGGGTCTTCTTTAATTTTTTGAGACTTTTGTTAAGCACTAGTGTTTATTATGTACAAGGGAGCATTTCAATTGGAGGGATTTGAGTCTGCTACTATGTATAGACCATCAACATGATTTACTCAATAGTCTTCTTTAGCCATGTCTGTGTGTTTGTATTGTTATGAGCATGATCATTTGGGTATTCTAGCTTAATTGGTTTAAATGTTTTTTAGCTTAATTGCAAAAGAGGTAATGAAACAAAGAAACATATACTCAATAGCAATATGTTGTATCCATGGGTTGGGAAAATTTAAGCTTTAGACTTCGATTTTAATATGAAAAGTGGACTACTCTTAAGATTTAAAATTCATTTTAACTATGAAAATTTGGACAGTGCATATAATTTTATAGCAAGCAAAAGTCCTTTCTTTTAGTAGATGTCAATAATTGATTATACAAGTCTCTATAATGTGTGTGTATTTTCTCTCATGATTGCTCTTATGTTTCTGTAGTCTAGATTTGTTCCTCCTGTGAAAACTGTAGAATCTGCCTTTCTACTCACCTTGCAACTCTTTAGGCAACATTTGGTTTTAAGACATTCACTTAGAAGCAGTATTAGTTTTTCAGGAATGAACAATTTACATTACTGTGTCATAACTCACCAAATTGTATTGTGTCATAACTCACCAAATTGTATTTAGATTTTCACATCGCTTTGATATATATAGAAAGCACACGTCATTTTGACATAATTGAAATCGAAAGTGAACAAGATGGGCAGTTGATTTACAAGCATAGACATACAGAGTGCTTTCTGAACCCCCTTTGCGACTGCACAACTTTTACGGCCTGGTTCGTGGGGTACAGTTTGACTGGGGGATAAAGGCATTGGGGTTGAGTCCTCTATAGGAGGCTCTATGGGAGGAGCCGCAGATGGTTACTCTGTGAAGAATTAGTTCAAAATTGTCATCTACGAACTTTGGAACATCTATTACACGAGATAACAATTATTGTAATTGTATTTAGCAATCTAAAATGTGTAATTTATTGGGGAAAATGATTTGTAATCACTTACTATCATAACAATTATTCATTATAATATCACTTGCTCAATAAAAATACATAAATAAATAAATAATAGTAACTTATATCACAATAAAAAATTATACAGATTGTTACTTAAAATCTGTTCTATTCTAGTCTGTAAATTGCAGAGCAAGAGAAGTCAATACTAGAGCACATGAAGATGCTCAATCTTGTAATATAAGGATATTGAGTTACTATGTTGTTCTAACCAAAAGAAGAAAAAGCCACACCTTCCATTTTCTCTCAAACGTTGTTTTCCTTTTCTTTTTTTCTCAGTGATCTTCCTACCATGTCCATGCCCTCCCCGCGAGTGGTCTCTGCCACAAGGTTAACAAAAAGTAGGGAGTCGGTAACTATAACTGCAAAACTATTGACTGGAAGACATGTTTTTATTCAGCCTATATTCCTCTTTTCCTTTAGTTTAAATTTGGATCTTATTTCATAAATTAAGCACTCGTTCATTGTTTCACTGTCTGTTGAACATGTTCTCTGCAACTGAAAGAGATCTAGAGTGAGAACATTCGGTTTTGATTGGCCAACCAAGAATAGAAAAGAGAACAAAATAAAAATTGAAATCTCTTTTAGACATTTTGTGGTTGGTTGAATTAATATGTTAATTGGGTTTCTTTGGTTTTGTTTTGCTGCTCAGCTGGGAGATGATGCTGCTCAGCTGATCAGAGATTGGCATGCGGAGAGTGCATTTTCGAGGGTGGGTTTGCTTCAAAACTTCTGACTTATGTGTTGGTTTATTGATTTTTTTTATTTGTGATTGTGGTATTTTATTGTATGGGTTTTTTATTTGTGATTGTTGCATTGACTGGATCAGTTTGAGTCTTTTATTGTTTAAAGGGTTTTCATAATCTGATCCATATTGTGAATTGTTGAGGGACTTGCCCAATGATGTTAATGAAGCAGTGTTGACATTGATGATTTTTGTGAGAAGGTAAAACAATAGATATCTTCATCTTGCCTGCATTTGTGCATGATTTCTCCCTTGGTCTTGTTCTCACTTTAGCTTGATTATTGTCTCAGGCACAACTTGTTAACTACATCCAGTATAGAGCTCTGCTGGAGGGATGGACTTCTCGTACGTGGACAAAATATATGGGCATTCTAATATGGAAGACTCAGAATCCTTGGACTGGTCTTAGAGGTCAGTTCTATGATCATCTCCATGACCAAACAACAGGATTCTATGGCTGCCGCTCTGCAGCAAAACCAATTCATGTCCAACTGAATCTGGCAACATATTTCGCATGGCTGTGCTCATGGCTATTGCTTGGTTATTCTATCTCATATGGTTGTGTTCATTTAAAGGTAATATTTTATTGAGCACAAATCAGTCACTGTTTCTCTTGTGGCCTGTGGGGCGTTAAAAGCTGAAACTTTATAACTTATAAAAGTGGTTTCTATATTTGCTTGTCAAGAGATAATGATGGAGGTCACTAGACAGGAGAAGGAGGCTGGAATTGTCCCATATGCAGTATCCAAATTGTCTATGCTCTGCTGGTAATTATTAGAGCTTAATCCTATTTAGTTTTCTTGTAGCTCCTGCATTACTGATAACAAAGGACATCACTGTTGTTGCGCTGCCAATGGATGAACAACGTGCCATTGCATTTGGTCTGATGAAAATTGACGAAGAAGGGCGCATTATTGAATTTGTTGAAAAAGCAATTGCTGGAATTTGCGGATCAGAGGTTGTGAATGATCTGAATTGATGCACGTGCTGTAATGAATTGTGAATGATCTAAATTTCTGCTGTAATGAATTGTAAATGTTGCTGCTGTAATGAATTGCTTGAAAGCAATTGCTGGAATTTGCTGATGTTGTAAATGTGTTTTTTAAATTTAATAAAAAGTCATATTAAATTTTACTTACCTGATGCAAGAATTGATGCACGTGCTGAATTATACTTACCTATAAGATGTAATAAAAAGTCATTTGATAGCAAAAAAAAAAAATTGCCACGACTTAAAACCGTGGCTAACTATTGCAACGGCTCAGAACCGTGGCCATGACTTGCCACGGATTATAACCGTGGCTAGGACTGGCCACGGCTTAAAACCGTGGCTAAAACTTTTGCAACGGCTTATAACCGTGGCTAACATTGTTGCAACGGTTTATAACCGTCCTCGAGCATAAAACCGTTGCTAATATGTTTTGCCACGATTTTTAGCCGTTACTGGGGATTTAGCGACGCCTCTACAGCCCACGGCTCTAAGCCGTGACAATAGGTTACCCCCAAGGTTCAAAACCGTTGCTAATGGGTATTTTTGGTGTAGTGAACATACCCCAGAATCGAGGTGTTGGCATTACAATTACAGCAGGTTATCAAGGCGATGGAGACACAAGGCAGAATCCACCCGCTGCTGTTGGAGACCAAGAACAACACGGACCTCCACCTCCAATGGACGATAGGGAGCAAGCGCAGGAGAGCTAGGCCCCCGTTAGTTCCTATTGGACTAAGGGAGGCTATGCAGCTAACGCTGATCCAGCCGCCAGGACAGAAAGGCTCGGCCCCGAGAATCCCCTCCGCAGAGGAGCGCATGATCTTGACGTCCTGTATCGCCTCTCTGTCCCGCCATTCGTAGACCGGATAATGAATGAGGCCATCCCAAGGAAGTTCATTCCCCTGAAGCTAGATTCCTACAATGGGACCACTGATCCCTTCGATCATGTACGCCACTACCAGCACGTGATGGCTCTCAATGAAGGATTTGAATCCGTCATGTGCAAAACTTTTCCTACCAGTCTCAAAGGCTCCGCATCGACATGGTTCCATAGCCTTCTGCCAAAGTCAATTGATTCTTTCAAAACACTGGCGAAGAAATTCCTGACTCACTTCATCGAAAGCTAGCATTTCAGAAAAGGCCCGTACTCTCTCTAAGGAAAAGGTCTGGCGAGACGCTTTGAGAGTATGTCACGCGCTTCAAGAACGAGCTGACCCTCATCGACGGGTGCAGCGACGATACAACCGTGACGGCCTTCACCGTGGGCCTCGGAGAAGGAAAACTCTTTGAGGACCTCACCTTGGAGCCCCTTTTGGACATGGCGGAGCTCCTCAAGAACATTAAAAAATACATCACCCTAGATGAATCAAGGACAACTAAGAGGAAAACCAAATGCGATAGAAATCCCTCTGCTTCAGAGGATAGGAAAGAAGGAAAGAGACACGAAGAAGAAGAGCGGAACAAAAGGAAACACACTTACAACAGACTGGATCCTAATCGTCCCAGGCCAGAGAACTCATCCAACTACGTTGAATCCAGAGCCGTGACACCCCTGAATGCTAGTCTATCGGATGTACTCAACTCCATGAAAAATTGAGAGGAATTGAAGTGGCCCCTGAAGACACGCGGAGACCCTGCCAGAAGGGATAACGGCAAGTACTGTGTGTACCACAAAGAAGGCGGCCACAACACCAATGACTGTAAAAGTCTGTGGTATGAAGTAGAGCACTGGATCCGCAAGGGCAAATTGAAAGACTTTATGAAGTCTGAGAAGCAGCCAGAACAGACCAAAGACAGGGGGGAGTTAGTCAAAGAGGTAGAAAAAGATACTCCTGGGATAATATACGTCATTCATGGAGTCAGACCGAATGAATACCAGTCGCACAGGTCTCGCAAGCGGACTCTGTTGGATATGCAAACACAACCCGCGTACGATGACAGACATGTTTGCTATTCAAGAATTCAGAACCCCATTCCCACTTTGACCTTCAGTGACAGGGACTTAGACGGAGTCCAAGCGCCACACAACGACGCCTTGGTCATCTATGTGTCCATTGCAAAGTGGGAAGTGAAGATAGCCCTCGTTGACACAGAAAGCTCGCTCAACGTTCAGTTCTACAATGTTTTTCGCAGCATGGACCTCAAGGAGGAAAGCCTAACGCCATCAGAGCACCCGCTGATCGGGTTCAGCGGGGAGAAGTGCTTCCCTGTCAGAAGGATAAAGCTAGCCACAGTAGCTGGAAAGCCATAGTTAAGGAAGGTCCTATTTTTTGACTTCATGGTGGTAGACGCACCATCGTCCTACAACCTCATCATGGGAAGACCATGGCTACACCAAATGAAAGCAGTGGTCTCCACCCTTCACCAGTGTGTTAAGTATACTGCTAACAACTCAGAAAGGACAATACGTGGAGACCACCCTACGGCACAAGGCTGCCACTACGCCGCACTGAAACAAATTGCGTACTCCCAAATCCAGCTACATCATGCAGAACAGCCTAACCCAATGCAAGGCCTAAAGATGGAAGGGGTACCATTTTCGAGCGGTACAAGAGCAGTCAACTCTCCTGCCCAGCAAGTCGTAATGGCAATGGCAAACGGGAACACGTCCCACCTACATTCTGTTGGTGCGGTGATCCACCCTCTGCAAGGCTTGCTCTTTAGTGACCTATGTAATGCCTCGACAGTCCGCTAAATGATCCGCGAAAGCTATCCGAATTCGCTTCGAGGCCAAGATCAATTTATCTTCATCAACAGTTAGTTTGCTTTAAGTTGTTTGTTTCCCTTTCCGTAGTTAATATTGAGTTCATAGTTCTTAATAAATTTATGTGATTCACAATCATTTAAGAAATAAAACAAGAATTTCATAGACAAAACTCTATTGATTATTGGAAAGATGTAATAACAAGCACCTTGAGGCGGATACAAAAAACTACATACTACAAAATCGACAACCGAGAGTCCCGCAGCGAGCCATTACCAAACACTGTCAGTTCACACCCTTAATCCGTCGAAATGGCAAACCTGGGACAAGTATCAAGTCACCACAGGTAGAGTGTACCTTCCGCTTGCGAGGGTGAGAGGGAATCAAGGAATCAATGGCCCATTCCATGGACCATGTCCAAATCCTCTTCATCTAAAGATCCCCCCCAGCACGAGGCATGGAGACAAGGCTAATTGAGAAGCGGTGAAGGTGATCGCCACGAAGTTGGATGCAGATGTTATCTCTGAGATCAAACATTCAGGAACAACGATAAGGCATCTACTCATAAAAGACAAACTCTTCCCTTGGAAGGGAACTTGTACTACTTCTCCGCGATATGAAAAGGATTTATGAGACCTCAATAGATCAATTACGTGCCCGCCCATATCAGGTGACCACGCATAACGACAACTTTCGCCTTGCCTGAACGACATAAACATCATAACACTCGGAGACTCCAGACACGGAGATACAACTTCAGCCTTTGGAAAACCCAAAGCATCTTCTTCAGCATTTGGAAAATCCAAAACGTCTTCTTCAAACAAAAACATTACAAGCAATAAACTCTGCGAAAGATACTGCCTAAAACGATTGGAAAACACCATTATATAGACGTAATGGTTCACCAAACGGGCACTCAAGCATTAAATGCCAATCATTGAATAACATCTGAAAAACAGGAAGGCAACAATTCCCAAGGAAACTACGTAGAACACGTCAATCAATTAATGGCGTTGCACGCAACCCCATTAATTGAGGCGGAGTAACCGATACTCAACCGTTACGCAACCTGCGTCGTACACGTGTCACCGCACGATCTACACTGTACACACAACGCGCCTTGCTGGAAATCCTAGCCCTTTCTCTGCGGGCCCATGGGTCCGGCCTGATAATCAAACAACACCCGATCGCATGCATGGCACGAGCACCAGAAAATCCTAGTCAACCCTAGCATACAGATCGTACCTACAGATCACTAGTCGGTTTAAGGTAACTTCCTCCACACCATGTGTCAAGCGGATGGATCAGGTTCACACGCCCCTTAGTAGATGAAACCTCATTTCAAACCAGGCAAGCTTAGTCAGCCATGACTGATGACGATAGCTTTTGGTTCATCCAGACACCTAGTCCGCCTAGCGCGGGCATCGACGGTTTAGGAAGTGGGAGTCTAATCAGTGCTATCACGCCTAGTAGAACCCCTGAGTCCCCGAAGGCCTTGCAGGGATCATTGCCCCCTTCACAGACAGTGATCGTCGAACCTAATTAGGTAAGCCTAGCTAGTGACAACTAGTGACGAAAGCTTCTAATCAAACCCTAGAGTTGTAGTCCCCCAATGCGAGGGTGTAGATAGTCTAGAAGGTGGGAGCCCAGTCAGCCCCGAACTGATTCCGAGGATTCACCACGGGACCACCGCTCTTCAGCGTGGACTCTGAATCACCAACCCTAAACTTGTAGCCTCAGCGCAAGGGTGTAGATACTCTAGAAGGTGGGAGCCCAATCAGTCCCGAACTAATCTCGACGGTCTGCCACGGGACCGCTGCTTTTCAACGCGATCGCCGAAACACTCCCAAGTTTGTAGCCTGGTGCACTCAGGTGTAGATAATTTGGATGGTGGAAGCCTAGTCAGTCCTAAACTGACTCCGACGGCTTGCCACGGGATCATTGTTTTTTCAGCGCGATTGCCAAACCCTCTCAAATTCGTAGCCCCCACTGCATCGGGAGGGCGTCGACGGTTCGAAAGATGGAAGACTAGCCAGTCCCGAACTGATTTCGACGGCTTGCCACAGGACCACTACTCTTCAATCTAGTCGCCAAACCCTTACTCCCCGAATTCGTCGTCCGCCTTGATCGGTCATAAATGATTCGGATGGTTGGAGTCTCAAGCAGCTCGCCACACGACCTCGCTGTCTCTCTCAACCAGCGGACGCAAACATGAATCTAGCCAAGTCAACACCTTCACCCTCAAACGAATTGACATCCTAACATTGGAAAAGGCCACTCATGCCAAACACTCGGCCACCACAACTCACCCAAGGCAACATCTCCAGCCGACTAGTCAGTCAAACAAGCAATGACCCATGTCATTCACAATACAAAACAGTCAAACCCTCTACCACAAACAGACCAATCAACGTCCTATTGATTCAACTAGCATATGCCAAAGCAAGAAAATAAGGCAAAACAGAAAAACATGCAATAGAGACAAAAGGCGTAAAACGGATAACACGGTTTGCATTAATGGTCAAGACAAAAAGAGTACAAGTACACAAAATCGCTCCTAATCAGGAGAAGACACGAAAACGAAAGAGTTTAGCCTAGTAGAAACAAGGGCGAAAGTTGTATCCATATGCGCTTCAACCTGGACGTCAGGGACCAAATCATCCTCCTCGTTCGACGATGCAAAAGAGACAAACAAGTCTACATATGAAATCTTCTTATAACGATCAAGGTCCCACTCCGGATGTTCCTCTTTCATCAGCGACAATAGCTCTAGCAGACCATGTACGACCTAGCGAAACTCACATTTGCCTTGTTCCTGGAGAAGTTTTTCCTCACGCACCTTTGCATCAATAAGTTCGCGCTCCAGCAGCTCCAACTTACCAGTCAGCGCATCAACCTGAGACTGCTCTGTGGCCAAACAGCTCTCCACAACACTGAGTTCATGAAACCCTAGCTTCAGCTGGTCTTTGGTATTCCTAGCTTCTCGAGCATAGAAATCCACATCAGATTCCAATTGTTGCTTATCAGTGGCCCAGCCAGTTTCCCTTGAAACACTCTCTTCAGCAAAGGATTGCAGCTCAAAACACGTTTTATCTGCAGCCTCCTGCGCAACCTCGACTTCTCGACGTATCCGGCTCAGCTCCTGCCTGAGTTCGTCCCTCAAGGACACTGCCTCTGCCAATTTGTGCTCAAGGTCCTCCAGACGAGCCCTCTGAGCCTCAGCGGCCACAGTTGATTGATCCAACTGCATCTTTTTGGCATGCTTCTTAAGCCGCTAAATTTCATGAAGTGCATCAGAATACAACTTCTGCACATGCGAGAAGACACGCTCCAAGGTGTACACTCTCTCACGAGCTGCCTCGACTTCCATTCCAACAACGACCGCGTGGCTCATATGAGACATACCCAGCATAAGATACTTCAAACCCTTATCCATACACCCTTCAAGCGAATCCTCCTCGGGTTTCGGAGCGTGGTCCATCAGCCAGCTAGAACGTCTGCTTATATACTTCCTCGAAACATACTCTATATCCACCTCACGGTGCCAGACCTGTGAGCTCATCTTCACCAAGTCTGGTGCAAACAGGCTTATCCGTGCATCAGGATGAAGTGTCCACTGATCTGAAACAACGCCAGCACCACCCTTCATGGTCACTACCATCCTCAGACTCTCCTCTTTGGATTTTCCTTTATCAAGAGCAGCCGACCCTTTACTACAAGACGGCTCAACAAGATTCGGAGGTAGAGGAGGAAGCAAAGTATCCAAAAAGCCCTCCAACACTTCTAACCGTGGCCCTCGATGAGACGGTGAACCGCGCAGACTACAGGAAGCATGACCGGTACCACGGTCACTCTCAGGCAAATCATCAATGGGGCGATCAAATTCCACTACCTCGGGCGAATCTTCAAATGGGCCTTCTATCGAAATGGCCCCACACGAATCAGCACCAGTAGAAGTCGCCATTGCAACCCGCACCAGACGATCATTCAAAGCCTCGACTTGCGCATCACTAAGTTTTGACCCATTTGTGACTCCCGCCAGCCGCGGATAATCTCCCTCAAAGTCGAGAACGTTAGACTCCGCCTCAACAGGCCTAGCAGACTCACTCTCATTTCTCGGTGGAGCGGGTCGTGCCGAAGACGATCCTGTTCTAACACGGGGCTTCTTCTTCATAAAGGGAGCAAACATCTCAGACGGCTCCTCCATATCAGACAGGACAGGAGCATTGGCCCTAGCAACCTTCCTTTTTCTAGAAGGGGTCCTATCTTTCGACTTGATGTGCGCCTTTCGGTACAACGTGGGAGCTACATGTCAATTGTCCCACATTCCTCTGCAGCCGAGGAGCGATAAGCAACTGGATCACCCGTGGTGTCACGCTAACGCCGACCACCTTAGCACGGAGCAAAATCATGAGGATAATCATGTATCTGTTGGGTCCCAACTGAGCCGGGGGAATCCCTAGCAGATTCAAGAATTCTCAGATCACGTCTAGAATCGGAAAACGCATTCTAGTTTGAAGCATCCCCGGGTGTAAACAGATAAGATCATCCGGAGGGGACATTGGCGTCTAGTCGCCCGTTAGAAGGTACAACGGCAGATCCTCCGGGACTCCAAACCTAGTATGGAATTCAGCAAGACTAGGTTCAGACAACAACCTGTCTTCAAAAAACTCTAGGCCTTCAGCCAAGACAGTATCATCAAGAAGATCTTCTTGGGCTAGGGAAAACGAACAAATTCTTCTAATCAGAACGATATCTTCGAAAGTAAGAAAAATATAAGAGTCGACGCTGCATTGCGGATGACCTATATAGGCGATGGGTTCCCGCCTCTTTTCCGCCAAACCAACGCACGTTCAATTAATGCAGCGTGGCTCAAGCAACGATTCAGATTCAGTCGTCATGAGCGACACATCCCTTTCAGATACGACTTAGCGAATCGATGTGACAACCCACTAACTCGGGGGGAGTAGCTGATGATACATAAAATCGTTCACACCCCTATGTCGTACATGTGTCATGATGATCTCGAGGAACCACGAGTTCAAGCAACAGCCTAATACGGATCCAGCCCGAGCGGTTCTTAGTCCACTAAACTTCAGCCCACCAGACATGTCCGGACTCTCACAACACGCTAGGCTCACACATCTTACAACTATCCTCGATACCCGTAAGCCCTTTTCAAGCAAGTATCTCGAGGAAATGTTTCGGATAGGCAACCACAGCTGCTCTTTGCTTCCAACTAGGAAGCAAACACTAGAGTATCTTTCACACAGGAAAACTCCCTTCCAAGGAATTCTCTCGAATTTGGAACTATCTCCTGCGTATCTAGGAGCACGGAGCTAACATGGAACTTCCCTCCTACAACACGACTCCTAGTTATAGAGGGATCTCATTAAAGATCTCCTCCCAAATCTACGCATATGATGGCCTGGTTAAACCAGGACTTCTTGCACTATAAATAAGACATGAGGTTGGTAAGCTGAGGTGCGTTACAAATTCTTTGTTCAATATTACACCTTCCTCGTATCCTTGTCTGACTTTAGTATCAGAGTGTCATCAGCCACCCCACGGTGGTCTGTGGCTCACGTGTGCTATTTGTGCAGGTCAAACAAGTCAGCGGGACTAAGTAAGAGTAGGGAGCGAAAAACGACTTCATCAGCATTAATTTTCAAACACTAATTCTAGACTAATTAATTATGTCTTATATTTTTTAGGGTCATCTACCCTTTAATTTATCAGGCATGGAAAAGGGATTAAAAAGTGGAAAACCTGGGAGTTGGATCTGCTTCACTGGCTGAAAAGATGGAATTATGAGTTTGAACCTCTTCTATATAGGGAAGCACTCCAGCAAAGCTACTCCAAACCACTGGGGAGGCTTACAAGGGCTCTTATGATTGATCGTTTCCTTCACACACATCTGGGACTTATCCTGTGAGAGTGTTGAAGGAGAGATCAATTGTTGCATTTAGAGGAACTTTCTTGGCGAATTCGATTGGAATATCTCCAGATAGTCTATTGTAAGAGACATTCAAGTATCAAAGTCTTTCTCCACACAAATTTGGAGACAGAGACCCATTTATTAGATTTGACGACAAGTCTAAAACTTGAATCGAATCGAACCCAGAAGGAATTTCTCCGGACAAGTAATTGTTCTTCAAAGATAAAGTAGTAAGGTTTTGAAGAGAGCTCAAGTTTTGCGGAATATTCCCTGCTAGAGCATTATCAGAGAGATTGAGCACCTCAAGACTCTTGCAGATCCGTAAATGATTCAAGCAGCTGACTTGAGATCACGTTGTTTGAAAATGCGAAAATTTTCAGCTAAGAGGCATTGAAAAGAGACTTTAGTAGAGACCCATTAAGGAAATTGTTGGAAAGATCAAGATGAAGAAGGTGTTCTATTAGCCTCGGATCTTCAGGAACAGAGCCAAAAATATGGTAATTAGGGAGAATCAGAGCTATAACTTGAGGAGTGTCGTATGGGGTGGGGAGAAGAGCACACTGGATTCCAGTCCATGAACATGGGAACTCATCGTCGTAGTTCTAGCTCGAAAGGATTGATAATGGGTCACTGAGAACCGAGTACTTGAAAGAAAGCAACAGAGTTTTGTCAGTGTTCAAATCTTTCCAAGGAACTAGAAGTAGAGGGAGGACAACCACACTTAGAAAGCTCCAATAGTAATGGAAATGTCCGGTTTTGAAACTCATGTCATGTTGAAGTGATGCATCTCTACAATAAGGAGGAGGATGATCAGAAGAAGAAGAGAAAAACAGAGTGAGGAGACATAGAGAAACAGAGAGGTTGAGATGGAGAAGTTGGGGTTTGGTTTTGGGTGGTAATAGAATACCAATAGATACCCATCTTTAGGGTTTATGTATAATCAAATCTAGAGTTGATTATTGGTGGTGAAGTGGTGACAGTGATAATGAAGTGGAGAATGCGGTGGGGAAGGAGTATGCGGATTATCCCAACGTCTAAGGGAAAGTTTGAATTTCAGCCATCGATTTTAATTGCATCAACTTTGAATCTTAGCCTTCAGATTATTAAAGGGTATTTTGGACAGTAAAATATGACATTTTTGAAACTAGAATGTGCATTGACAGTCAAGGCACATTGACTGCTAGTGCTAGGAGGAAAGTGCAATATGAATGTTAATTTGGTGCAAAGCTGAATAAACTATATATTATAGGGGGAAATTGCAATTAACCCAAAAAAATAAGTCGATAAGTGCAAATACCCCAAAAAATATTTATATTACGAAGGCAGCAACTTTTTAAAATCACATCTTTTACTGTTCCACACCACCGATTCATTTTTTTTTACCTGCTAACCCACCACCACTCATTTAAATCATTATTTATCTCATCCCCTCTCTCACCCTCTCTTCTCCTATCTTCTGAAAATTCTCCCCTCCCAAATTCGATTCATCTTTTTCCCTCCCACTCAACTCAATATCTCATCTTTCCTCCCACATCTGTCACTCTCTCCCCCGCTCTTTCAACAATTTCCTCCAAATTTGAAACATCTTCTTCCCTCCCACTCCACTCACTCTCTCAAAGGCTTCATCTCACCCCACCCCCCACCCCCTCTCCAACTCCCTATCACTTTCTCCCCCAACTTTATGTTTTAGCTAGAGTGGAAATTCAAAGAATTTGTTTGCAAATGAATCCCAAAAAGTAATGGGTATGCAAATGAAAATAAGAAAAAGAAGGAGGGTTTCGATTTTCAACAACTTTTGCCTCAAACACAAATTAGGTAAAAGAAGCTTTGATGAATTTGTTTATTCATGTCAAGGGAATTCAACCTCACCCTTTCTTCATCTTCTTCCCCTTCCCATCACCCTTTTTGATTTTGGTTTTTTTTTCTCCTCACCCTAACGGCGACCTGTGCGATGATGGGTTCCCTACTCGCGGGGGGCTGCATGAGGGCAAAAAAATTTGGCCCTTGTGATGGCACCTACGAGTAGAAAACTCGCAGCTGCGGAGGCGATAGTGGCTGTTGTGGTTGTGTGGGAGAAGAATAGAGAGTTGGATGATAATGGACGGGCAATGATTGGAAAACTAGGCGACCATTGCGATGATTGAGATGGTGTCAGACAAGCAACGAAATAAGTCTTTAGCCACACAGCAACACCTCTTGAACAGATATCCACCATTGCAGCCCCTTCTCCTCTATCTCTCGTCGTCCCTCGCAATTGATCTGCCGCTAGCCTCGCTAAACTACAACACATGAGCAGTTGATCGCAGTGGGGTCATGCTATTATTGTTGTTCTTGAGAAGATAGGGTGAGAAAGGAGAGTGAAATGGTGGTGTGGGTTAGTAGGTAAAAAAATGGGTCGGTGGTGTGGAACAGTAGATGACGTGGTGTAAAAGTCGTTGCCTTATATGAATAGGTTGATTTCCAAGTTTGTGTTCGTATTGCAATTACCAGAACTGTCCATGGCTTATGTAACAATAGTGTTTACACGAAGGGCAAAAGCATTTGTACCAATTGCTAATTATATGTAAGGGCATTTTTATAATTTATTAAAAAATGAATGTCTTAAAATAAATTATGTTAAGGTCTTGGATATAATGTGTAAATGTTTAAGAGAGCTTGGTTTTAATTTTAAAATATTTTATTCTCGGAGGGCAATTTCAAAACCAGTTATAGTAGTATATTACCAAAAAGTTAGCATCATTATACATCAACTTGATGCATATAAAGTTACATATCATTCATATAGTTACTAATATGACACAAAAGTTACCACTCACTAGTCAATTCTAACGGACTATAGAAAGCTCAAATTTTTTAAGAGAGTTTCTAATGTTTATTATCACACATGATAAGTTTTTTTTTTTAATACGACAATGAGTGCAAATTATCCAAAAAAAGTATTTATTTTATGAATAGGTTGAGTTTCAAAGTTGTGTTCATATTGCAATTACCAAAACTATATATGGCTTATGTAACAATAGTGTTTATATGAAGGGCAAAAACATTTGTTCTAGTACCAATTGCTAATTATGTGTAAGGGCATTTTTTTTTATAAATTATTTGGATGTTTTAAAATAAATTGTGTTGAGGTGATATAATGTGTAAATGTTTAAGAGAAATTGATTTTAATTGTAAACAAATATTTGATTCTCGGAGGGCGGTTTAGTAACTAGTTATAGTAGTATATTAACAAAAATTTGCCCTCAGTGTCCCTCAACTTGATACATATAAAGTTACATACCACTCGATTAGTTACTAATATGATACAAAAGTTACTACTCACTAGTCACTTGTAAACTATTTAGTATTTAAAAAGCTTTTTCAATGGAAAAATCCTACGTTACCTAACAAACCCGGGCGAGAAAACACAAGCTTTCTACAGTCCATTAGAAGAAGTTGACAAAATTAATTACCTAAAGTGGTTCATATGATATGATGGTTGGTTGGTATTGGCTCGATCATAAGGCCAAAGGAAAAGGATCGATCATAAGGTCAAAGGAAACTTCGTATCCTATTAACAAAAAGAAAAGCATTAGACTTCCGACTCATCGTAAAGATGATTGTTATGTGAGATGTAGAAATCGTTTCGTTTGTAGCATTTCAAATATTCACCCTACTTTCTCACTAAGGTTATTTTATCAACAACATCTGCGCCTTCTTCCTGATGGGTGATGGTTCTTGGTTTCAGCAGCAATAACAACAAACAATTAGATGAGTGTGACAATTATTTTCCTGGCCTAGAAAACAATAAGTGGCATCAATTTTTTTCCTCTTACTTTGGATGAATTAGAAGGACTGTGGATGAAAATTTTCACTGAATCATGTGTTGATCACGTGAAGTAATCTGCATAAGATAGAAGTTAATTCTTGACACCGGTGTGGTGCCTGCCACGGGGACTCTGATGCCAAACTTAGAAAAATGTCTTCAGAAAAATGTTTATATCTCTATATACGAAGAGAGAATTCTGAATCCAGAAGAAGTTACCTCCAGATGGCTTTGTGTTTGGCTATTTATAGAGGCAGATCGAGTAAACCGCTAGCAGATGAGTGAGTCACGTGGCAGATGAGTGAGTGATCTGCTTGCAAGCGGTTGTAACTCCACAGATTAGTGAGACACGTGGCAGATAAGTGAGTGATCTACTTGCAGGCGGTTGTAACTCCAACAGATTAGTGAGTCATATGCTTGCAAGCGGTTGTAACTCCTCAGATTAGTGAGACATGTGGCAGATGAGTGAGTGATATGCTTGCAAGCGGTTGTAACTCCTCTTAGGCAGTTGTAACTTCTCTTAACTACTTGTACCTTCTCTCAGGTAGTTGTAACCTCCCGTTGGCGGTTGTAACTTCGTGTTTAGTGACACCTCTCTTGCAAGCTTGTGTACTCAGCTGAGCATGGTTGTCAGCGCTGAACACTATTCCTTTGCTGAGAAAAGAGTATTCTGCTGAGCTGTATTGGGCCCCTTTCATGGGTAATTTTGGGTTTTTCGAAAACAACCCAAATATTTGGGCTTCTCTATCCTGTTCGCTAAGGGTTATTTTTTGCTCCCACAAATGCCCCTCATCTCTTTTGCTTTTGAGCTGACCGTTTTTCTTTTCCTTCTTACTTAAAAGCAGGGGAGATGTATTTTCACTAAGGAGCCTCGCCAAAAATAGAAGAAGAATGCCCCTGATCTTGATAACTTATCTGTCTTTATTGATACAAGTAAATGATCTGCATGTAAAGGATCTTGTTGTTGTTGAAATGTAGTCTGTTGAAGACAAAATGATATGCATGTAGAGGCTTTTGCTGCAGATGAGATGATCTACTGGGTGACTCATACATAGTCATTTCATGGGCTCTTGGACTTCGTCCAAATAGAGGATCATCCTTAGGTGAATAAAACAAGTCATGCTCTAGTTTCCTGGTGATTTGACGACCCATCCACCTATAAATGTCACATATCTTTAGGTTGACCTACCCCTGTTTTAGCATAAGTTGAGGAATGGCATATTTTTGGGCGGACCTGCCCCTATTTCAACATGAGTTGATGAATCTTCATTTGTTGAAGGATTGGACACTAATCTGCTGGCCGATTTTGTTTCCCCGGTTGAGGAGGAAACGAATTCTGCTAAGGCTTGAGCCTTTATAGTTGTCATCGGCCGGTAGATTAAGTCATATTGGTTCAACTCTATCGCTCATTTCATGAGTTTCTGACAAGCATCCGAGAGGAAGTTGTGCCCCTTAACTCTTCGCTGATGAAAATTGAGCTAACTGCTACATTTGAAACTGCCAAGCAGATGTACAGGTCCTCTCCTGGATTTGTCTGCTGATCTACTCAAGAATCGAGCCAAAGTTGCTGCTCTACTAATGAGAGTTTGAATTTCTTTCGGAGTTGATGGTGACTTCATATCAAATAGTGTTATTCTTTGCTTTTATGATCCCCAAACTTTGTGTATGTTTGTTGGCCTGCTGACTTAGAAATATTTTCTTTAAAGCGCAAAAGCTTTATTGGCCTCATTCATGAGTTTTCAATGTGCTAAGTCAGAATTTAAGCATAACTTGATAAAGTTAATCATGGATTCAAATCTGTTTATCTTGAAAATTGCATGAAAATATTGTGTGATCTGCTGACCAATTGACAAAACTTTAACGGATTTAAGTAGTCTCGAGTAAGATGTTTTTATGCATTGAATTGCCCACTCATGGAGAGTGTGATCCTCTACTGAGGCATTATATATGTGTGGTCTGCTGACCACTTGACTAAACTTAAACGAATTTAAGTAGTCCTGAGTAAGATGCTTCTATGCATTGAATTACACACTCACGAAGAGTGTCATCCTCTACTGAGGTGTGATCATCTACTGAGGCATTTTGCTTGTGTAGTCTGTTGACCAATTGACTAAACTTAAACAAATTTAAGTAGTCTTGAGTAAGATGTTCTTATGTATTGAATTACCCACTTACGTAGAGTGCCATCCTATACTAAGGTGTGATCCTCTACTGAGGCATTTTGCTTGTGTGGTCTACTGACCACTTGACTAAACTTTATCGGATTTAAGTAGTCCTGAGTGAGATGTTTCTATGCATTGAATTACCCACTCACTTAGAGTGCCATCCTCTACTAAGGTGTACATAAATATTTGTATCTCTGAATGTCTTATGTTGTATGACATGTAGAACGAATTCTCGTATTTCCCTATTTCAACTGAGGAAGGTGTGTTCTTTAATGAAAAAAAAATAATGTATCATCTGTTGTGGTATATGTAATTATTAGTTCAGATATTTTCTTTGCAGGTCTTCTTTCATTGATGGCGGTATCTTCAGCCAAGATTGGTTCTTCTCGTAGAGAATTTGATTGACCGAAACGGAGAACACTGTGTATGTTCTACCGGATGAGGAGTCTCTTGTTGAAGAGATAAAATACAATAAACAAATAAAATACAACCAATTTTTTCTTACATGTACATTGCATTTTTTCTAAGAATTTAAAAATGAAAAAGCTAGGACGCCTCAACTTCAATCTACTTTGTGAAATGGTCGGTTGCCATAATCATCAGATTTTTCTGCGCCAGAGAGTTTGATTGATTGGAACAGAGAACTCTGTGTATGTTCTACTTGTAGATGAGTCTTTTGCTGGAGAGCCTGTTCTACGCTTGTCACTCCTGTTCATCTTACTCACCTTTTGATCTGTATTCTTTTGTGTAGGTTGGCTATCCTTCTTGAACACATCAGATACCTTAGCAATATTTTTTTTCATCATCTTACAATGCATAACATTCTGCCATGGTGAAGACTTCTGCAAGAGTTTTACCTGATTTCATGGTCAGCTCGCCATACAACGGATGATCTGCGGGTAGACCCTTCCTGAAAGCTGAGGACACAATTTGATCATCACACCCAACGATGCTTGCTTTTTCTGCCTTGAATCTTTTAATGAAGTCTATGAGCGATTCATTTGACTTCTTTTTCATGTTGAAGAGGTGGTCAGCATGCTTTTTGACAGTTTGGTAAGATGAATATTCTTTTGTGAAGACAAGAGATAGATCTCCAAAGTTGTTGATCGACTGGGGGGTCAAAGTGTGAAACCAATCTTGGGCTACTCCCTGTAAAGTCATAGCAAATATTTTGCACATAAGCTAATCAACATTTTTGTGCAGAGTCATTACACTTCGAAAATGCTTCAAGTGCCTTTCAGGATCAGAATCTCCTTTGAAAGGGGTAAAAGTTGGTGTGGTAAACCTTGTTGGTGGAAGAGCCTCTTCAATGTTATCTGTAAAAGGTGAAGTGTTCACCAAGGCTACCTTTCTGTGCAGAGTCTCATCTAGATTTCTCATAACTTGTAAATTCATCAACTGCTCTTTGACCAATCGTGCCACATCATCTGCTCCCAAGGGTTTGTGTGTATCCCGCTGATCGGCTGTATGGTGATTTCGATTCTAATTATCTGCGGTAGATGACTCACCATATTCCGAATTTGAGTGTGACTTACCTACATGTGAGTGAGGTAGAGTCTCAATGGGATTCGCCTGAAGGATCCTCTTGATTTGACGAGCCTCTGAATGTGGTACGTGGGACAAATAAGTGTAGTGATCTAGATATGGTCCCCTGCGTTGTTCACATCCATCGGGATTTCGTCTTCTACGCCGACCACTTATATTGGGTGTAGTTTGCAGTCCTAGCCTTGAGTGCACAGTTTCTTGGGAGCCCAACCTTGAGAAGACTCCTCTTTGAGGTCTAATCCTAGAGTGCACATTTACTCGTGGCCCTAATCTCGAATAAATGCTTCCAGAAGGATTGTTTCCTTTTGATGGATGACTACTTCCACTTTTATGCGCATGATCTGCTCGTAGACGGCGATGTGTCGTCTGCCTTGGTTGTTCGCTCACTAATCGCTCTACCACCTGGGTTTGTTCTTCCAATATTTTGGTTAGATTGGCGATCTGACCTGCAAGATTTTCTTGTTGTGTCATCTCCATTTGGCTTGTGGCAGAAGGTTGCGATTGATGGTCAGCAGGCAGTAGCAGACCCACTATCAGTAGCTGTCTGACTCGTAACGTCTAAACCCGTAATGACGATGGCAGCCTAGTACGAGCAGAATACCTTGTAACATTATTTTTGCTAGTTTGTTTTTGAGTTCCCACCATTGTATTGAATTGAAAATAAAAGTGTTTGTGAATGAAAATGGAACTGGATGAATGAATGTTTTTTTTTTAGTGAATGGAAGAAAGCATGCAATGAGTTTGATTCAAGCTCTCATTGAAAGCACCAATTTGTGGATGCAAATTTTCACTGGATCATGTGTTGATCACGTGGAGTAATCTGCATAAGATAAAAGTTAATTCTTGACACCGGTGTGATGCCTGCCACGGGGACTCCGATGCCAAAGTTAGAACAATGTCTTCAGACAAATGTTTATATCTCTATATACGAAGAGAAAATTCTGAATCCAGAAGAAGTTACCTCCAGATGGCTTTGTGTTTGGCTATTTATAGAGGCAGATCGAGTAAACTGCTAGAAGATGAGTGAGTCACGTGGCAGATGAGTGAGTGATCTGCTTGCAAGCAGTTGTAACTCCGCAGATTAGTGAGTGATCTACTTGCAGGCGGTTGTAACTCCAACAGATTAGTGAGACGTGGCAGATAAGTGAGTCATCTGCTTCCAAGCGGTTGTAACTCTGCAGATTAGTGAGACACGTGGCAGATGAGTGAGTGATCTGCTTGCAAGCGGTTGTAACTCCTCTTAGGCAGTTGTAACTTCTCTTAACTACTTGTAACTTTTCTCTTGTAGTTGTAACCTCCCGTTGGCGGTTGTAACTTCGTGTTTAGTGACACCTCTCTTGCAAGCTTGTGTACTCAGCTGAGCATGGTGGTCAACGCTGAACACTATTCCTCTGCTGAGAAAAGAGTATTCTGCTGAGCTGTACTGGGCCCCTTTCATGGGTAATTTTTGGGCTTTTTGAAAACAACCCAAATCTTTGGGCTTCTCTATCCTGTTGGCTAAGGGTTATTTTTTGCTCCCACAAGGACCATTATCAACTGAACTACTACTCTTTCAAGGTGACTGCAATCATTATTACTACTTCAACGATTATGATGGAGAAGAGGAAGAAGTAGAGTTACATTTAGAGTGTTGGGAAAGCTAGTTAATTGACATCATATTTTACAAGAGATATATGTTGTAAACAAAAATGTTGAAGTTTTGGTTGTCAAGGTCATCAATGATATCATTCCCTTGGAACTAAAAAAGAAATACGAGCACCAAATGGAATGTCCATTATCTAGTCGAGTCATGTTGTGGAGAGTTAATAATAATAATAATAATAATAATAATAATAATAATAATAATAATAATAATAATAATAATAATAATAATAATAATAATAATAATAGTTTGTCGCATGCCTAGAACTTGCAAGAGTTGTCTATGTACTAGAGTATGCCCTGTGCCGTTGGCAATCCACATAATTTCATTTTTGCTAATTATTTTGTACTGAGCGTTTTCGTCACTATCCTCTTTTTCGCTTTCAATCAGTATTGAAGTGTAATCCTGTTCAGTCAAATTTGAATCAGTTTGGGGAAAATTTTAAAAGCCGAGAATGAATTCTCCCCCAATTTTTTAAATTCGACAAAACATGAAATTTAGGGTTTTTGTTTAAATGTGCATTAAGATGCCCAACTCATTTTTTATGGTATGATCGGCCAATCTCATTGCTTTTTAAAATATTGAAAAATATTAAAGACGTGTAATACATTATACATTTTTTTAATTATGAAATACATATTTTTAATATTTTGGCCCTTGTATCGATCATTGATTTTGCTCAAAAGATCTTCAAAAATGCATTTTAACGATACTAAGTTTATCAAAATCCGACAACGATGTATATAGTTATGATAATTTTCATTTTGCTAAAAGGAAAACACAATATTTTCTCTCTCTGCCACATGTACATTCAACTAAATTTTTTCAAAAGTTTTTCATTATTTTTGCCCTTCTCCATGTTTTATATTTACAAATATGCCATCATAGGAAATGAATCTCAACCTTCAAATTCAATACATTTTCCAACTTTTAATCCTAACCATGTTTTATCTCTAATCCTTTCAGTAAAACACCATTCTGAATTGTAATATAGATAGTATATAATGAAAGTTCCCCTTAGGAACAGTGAGAAGTGTGTATTCGTCCTGATTTTTGGGTTGCCCAAAATACCCTCCCAATTCTGTTATATTCAAAAGAAAAACCAATAGGTATGTGAACAATGACCAGGGCTAATTTTACAATTTTAAATGAAAAATTACATATGTACCATTTTATCCTCCAAATTAAGATTATTTACGATCAAAACCCGCCCCTCTCAAATATTATTAATTATACCTAAGCCCCTAACATAATTTATTCAAAGCCCTTAATCATTTGTAAATTATACGTAGCCCTTAATCCTTTCAATTTGACTTTGTCTCAGTCAGCAATGAATAGTAAAACACCATTCTGAATTTCAATATAGATAGTATATAATGAAAGTTCCCCTTAGGAACAGTGAGAAGTGTGTATTCGTCCTGATTTTTGGGTTGCCCAAAATACCCTCCCAATTCTGTTATATTCACAAGAAAAACCAATAGGTATGTGAACAATGACCAGGGCTAATTTTACAATTTTAAATGAAAAATTACATATGTACCATTTTATCCTCCAAATTAAGATTATTTACGATCAAAACCCGCCCCTCTCAAATATTATTAATTATACCTAAGCCCCTAACATAATTTATTCAAAGCCCTTAATCATTTGTAAATTATACGTAGGCCTTTAAAATTATAAATAATTATTTTGTTTAGAATTTCAATAATAATTTTTACTTATTATTGGAAGGTTGTAATAAAATAAAAAAATTATCGAATATTCGCATACGTAGAGCGCGTCGACACCTAGTTGCATATAATCGTGTTTATGGTATATGGGTTGGAAGAGCCAAGTACCGATGAGATGGCTTATAAATGGGTTGAGGTGGAAAGCTTAGGCAACCAAGTCTTGTTTTCTGGACAAATTTGTTCAAAAGCTATCAATTCAAGTGAAATCAAGCCAAGTAAATGCATTTACTTTACTGACAATATCGTTCCACACTATTGTGCTCGAGAATATTCAAGGGCGCGAGAAGTTGTGATGTATGATTTAGGGTTTTGATTGATGGGGTTCGAAAGTGGTAATTTGCATTTATTGAAGATTGATGGAAAAAAATTTTAGGGTTCGAAGGTCTAGAGGAGGTTTGTTGTTACTTGAATCAAGCTTGAGGGTTAGAATCAAAGTTTTTGTAGTACTGCAGATGGGAGAATGGGTATGGTTTCAGTTTGAGAAAGTTGTGGAATCAGGCTCCAACCCCTTCTCAGCCAGTTGAAAGATCAACAATAGATGGGTTATGGTGGTGAAAGAGACCAATAAAAGAGGAGTCTTCCTTTCTATTATGGTGGATTGAGGGTTAGGATCTAAAACTCTGAGGGTGCCAGCTGATGTGGAAAGGAAGGGCTAGAAACAACTCGCTCACGTTATTAAGGAGATGGTTCTAAAGAAGGTGCATCAACCAGATCTCTAGCAGAAAGTAAGCATAGCTGGGGTTCCCATCTGCAAATGCCTAGTGTTGTTGTCCTCCCCTAGAGCAACAAAACGTTTGTAGAGGTGGTGACTGCCAATCTTCCAGGTGTTAGATCCACTTTTGATGTCAGTAAGGGCCCAGTTGCACCAGCCTCTATCCACTTTGATTCCCCAATTGATTTCTTATCTCGAGTTTGAAAAAGTCCTCATCTTCACTTAGATAAATTGTGGGAGAGAATGGTGCAAGATTGGTGATACAGTTGTCTGATTTGGTGATTCAATGGATGCATGTTGCTCTTCCCGGTGGCCACAAAGTTTTGCTAGTCTTCGCCAACTCTCCACAGGTGACATCTTGCTAGGAACAGAATGAGCCTTCAAGTAGGTTTTCGACATTGAGTGGTCAGTCTCGCCAGCAGGATCCAGTGCATCCCCATTCCCTTTTTTTCTCTGGTTCAGTGGCAACTTGATCTCTGATTGGCCCGCCCAAATCAGCAGGATAAAAAAAAGAGTATTGTTGTGCCTTCGCCTTGCCAAGGACCCATGTCCAATTTGAAGCGTAATCTGGCCCAGCCTACCGGTTAACGGGCTTCTAGCAATTATTGGAAGGTCCTAGAAGCTATGGATGAAGATGTCCATGCAGGCCAACAAGGCTCATAAGCTGGCTAAAAAAGCCCAGCGTGATAGAGCCGCGAATGGGCTAACTTTTCAATTTTTCCAACAGATCCAGATTCATGCTTAAACAAATATCTGCTAAAGCAGATCCATCCAACAAAGGGGGCGTATGGAACTTAAGGGTTGTAGGGCCTCTGTTGGACTGGTAAGGAGTGGGTCTTCCAACCCGACCCAAGAGTGTTTGGTGTCTCTAACTTACCCGCCTAGTTTTTAGCCGCCAGCAGAACAGTGTGTTGGAGTTCATGGTTTGCCAATAGAACAAAGCGCCTTGCCTTTGGAGAGTTGCTTGTCCATACCAGATCAAGTCGGCGCCCCCCCAGGCTTCAAGGTATCTTGGAAGAACCATCTAGGTTTTGTTCTACTTGGCGAACAGGCTTCTAGGCAGTCTTCAGGGGTTGTTTTTGGGGTCAATGATGGCACAAAACTTTTTTGTTTTTGACTGTCGTTTGGCTTAAGAAGAAGCGCTTGATCGTTCAGCTTTCAAAGAAATTGGTTTGGCAATAGGAGTGGACTTCAGTCAAGATGAAGAAAGGGCTTATATATGGTTCAAGTTGTGGCGTAGGGTTTAGTGTCCAACAGAGCAATGTACTGGTCCAATAGCCTCGGGGTCGAAGGTCTTTCATGAACCTCAAAATTCTTTCGTGGAACTGTAAGAGGCTCGGGAATTCTGACTGGCAAAGGGTTTGCCGAAGATAATTTCAGATAATCGTCCGCAACTTGTTTTCATTCGAGAATCCAAATTAGAGAGATGCTCAAGAGAATTTACCAGAAAGTTGTGAAGGTGAGTTCTTTTTATTAGGCTATGGTGGAATCCATTGTAAGTTCAGAAGGTCTGTTAGATATCTAGGATACTGATCTTTTGCAGATGAGGGAAGTGTTGAAAAGTGCATTTTCTCTTTCTATTAAGTTCTAAATAATCTCGGACAACTCTTTTTTTTTTCAAGGTCTAACATCTATGGTTTGTGTGATCCATCGCTGATAGAGCGCTTTTAGGAAGAACTTTACGACATTGTTGGCTGGATGCAATCTTCGTGGGTGTTAGTAGAAGACTTCAATGTTTTCTATCACATGAACGAAAAGAAAGGTTACGGAAGGAGGTCCATGAGCATGCAAATTTTCAATCAGTTCATTAATGAGGTGAGTTCGTTGATTTCAGTCTGAATGGGGGAAAGTTCACGTGGTCCAATCGAAGAGAACACCCAATTTTTTTTCAGCTTGATCTTTTTCTGGCTTCGGTGGAATGGGTTGCAAATTTGGTGAAAAAGTTGAATTGCTCAAGAAAGCGAGAAGTTTTTACCATCACGAGATTCAGCTGGCGAACTCGTCTATTGGTGGCAATGCTCATTTTTTTTTTCCTTTGATAATGGTTGGTTTGATCACCCAAATTTTGTAGAGGAGATGAAATCATGGTGGAACAACTCTGTGGTCTCTGGTCACCCTGACTACTACTTATGGGGGGAATTCTTTTTATTAGTCTATGGTGGAAGCCATTGTTAGTTCAGGAGATCTATTATCTATCTAGGATGTTGATCTTTTGCAGATGAGGGAAGTGTTGAAAGTTGCATTTTCAATTTCTATTCAGTTCCAAATGATAACGGACAACTTTTTTTTGTCAGTGTTTAACATCTATGGTCCATGTGATCCGTCGTTGAGATAGCACTTCTGGGAAGAACTTTATAACATTGTTGGTTGAATGCAATCTTGGTGAGTGTTAGTAGGAGACTTCAATGTTGTCCGTCACATGAACGAAAAGAAAGGTTGCGGAAGGAGGTCCATGAGCATGCAAAATTTCAATCATTTCATTAATGATGTGGAGCTCGCTGATTTAAGTCTGAATGGGGGAATGTTCACGTGGTCCAATTGAATAGAGCACCCTATTTTTTGTCGGCTTGATCATTTTCTGGCTTGGATTGCAAATTTGGTGAGAAAATCGAATTGCTCAAGGGAGCGGCAGGTTTTTACCATCACACAATTCTGCTAGTGAACTCATCTATGAGTGGTAGCGCTATCTTTTTTTTCTTTTGATAATGGTTGGTTTGATCACCCAACTCTAGTAGAGAAGATGAAATCATAGTGGAACAACTTTGTGGTTTTTAGTCACCTTGACTATTGCTTATGGGGGAGTTCTTTTGATTGGACTATGGTGGAATACATTGTTAGTTCATGAGGTATATTAGCTATCTAGGATGTTGATCTTTTGCAGATGAGGGAATTGTTAAAGATGCATTTTATCTTTTTTTTCAATTCAAATGATTTCAGACAACTCTTTTTTGTCATGGTCTAACATCTATGGTCTGTGTGATCCATCGCTGAGAGAGCGCTTCTGGGAAGAATTTTATAACATTGTTGGCTGGATGCAATCTTCATGGGTGTTAGTAGGAGACTTCAATGTTTTTCGTCACATGAACGAAAAGAAAGATTGCCAAAGGAGGTCCATGAGTATTTAAAATTTGTTCATTAATGAGGTGGAGCTCGCTGATTTTAGTCTGAATGGGGAAAATTCACGTGGCCCAATTGAAGAGAGCACCCTATTTTTTGTCAGCTTGATCGTCATCAAGCTTTGATGGATTTGATTGCAAATTTGGTGAGAAAGTCGAATTGCTCAAGGGAGCAGCAAGTTTTGACCATCACGCGATTTTGCTAGTGAACTCGTCTATTGGTGGCAGCCCTCCCTTATTTTCCTTTGATAATGGTCGATTTGATCACCCAACTCTGGTAGGGGAGATGAAATCATTGTGGAACAACTATTTGGTCTCTGGTCACCTTGACTAATGCTTATGGTGAAAACTAAAGGCGATCAGATGCAACCTTAAAATTTAGAGGACTAAAAGACTGGGGTAAGAGCAATTTATGTATTCAAAATATTTCTGCTTTGATTGCCAAAACCTTGATGCTGAGGAAGAGATATGAGACCTGACTATCGAAGAGAAATCTCATAGAGTGCAACTGCATCAGAAGTGGGCAAAGATAACCAAAATAGATGAGGAGTTTTGCAGGATCAGACCCGAGGTCAATTGGGCTTGTCATATGGATTATGGTCCAAACTCTTTCATAACTTCGCCAACGTGTGCAGATTTTTTTAACTCTATTAAAGCTCTTAGCATGGGTCAAGAAGTGGTAATGGATGGAGCCAGCATCAGACAAATCATGGTCTCTTACTTCAAGGAATTGTTCAGCGACAAAAGAGGAGTGGCGACCCATCTTCTCGGGGATTACTTTTTAGCGGCTACCCCCTTAGTCGAAAACTTTTTAAAAATGGAAATTAGAAGGGCAATGCAAGAGCTCAAATCAGAAGTTTCTCCAGGTCTTGATGGTTTCTCAATGGAGTTTCTCAAAAGCCCTTGAAAATGTTTCTTGGAGGTACTTGGATTTGGTAATGGCTCGCATTGGATTTGAATCCAAATGGATCCATTGGCTTTACGCTTGTAGATCTACAACCAATTTCTCCCTGAAGATTAATGGAAAGTTGCACGGGTTTTTCAATGGCTCTAATGGCCTGCGTCAAGGTGATCCTATGTCTCCTTTCCTCTTTACTTTAGCAGCAGAAGGTCAGACCCAAATGATTCTTAAAGCGGTTGATCTTGGTCTAGTGAAAAGTTTTCAGTCACAGAGGGTAGTCTTCCTATTTTCATTCTTCAGTATGCAGATGATAATATCCTCTTTTGTGATGCCTCTACTACTTAGGTTCTTGCTCTAAAAAGAATTATATGTTGGTTCAAAATTATTTAGGGTTTGAAAATCAAATTCCACAAATCGATGGTGTTGCTCATTGAAAAAGTCCCCCAACTGCAGTTAGGGGTGGGCATCCCATCCCGCGATCCCGTTCCCGTCCCGATCCCGTCCCATCCCGTCCCAATTTTTTCGGGTCTTAATGGGATTGAATAATTTCATCCCGATCCCGTCCCGTCCCGATCTAGAATGGGATGGGATGGGATGAAGATTTTCAATCCCGCCAATCCCGTCCCGTCCCGAACTAATTTTTTAATATTAATTATTAATATTTTTATTTACTTATTTATTTATTTTATGAAAATCACCATGAAGAGCTTATGCCTTATGCTCAATTCATCATGCCTCTTTCTTTGGAAGGCATTGCTATCTACAGACTTTCATACTTGTATCAAGTTTTGTTACTTCACTGATCCAAAAATGTCATAAATAAAAAATATAATAATCAAAAGTTCTCAACACCATACCAGATTAAAAGTAGTAAGGCAAACTTTATTTGAAATGTTTCCAGAAAACTAGAATAAGGAGATGAGGAGCATACTGGATCATCTGAGAGTGATGCTGCAATTTTTTCTACATATCCCAACATTTGATAATCAGGAACCACCATAACCACAATTTCATCTTCTTTTTCTACAGGCTTACGGTCACTCAAGCTGCACAACATGTAGGAAGCTTTTCAATAATTCAAACCCTATTTTACTAACCTAAAATTCAAGAATGTTATCAGAAACTAAGCACATAAACCAGTCAAAGTAATATAAGCCAATTCATAGAGCATTTATTGGGGGTAACATATGAAATCCAAGATTTCATGCTTCTAAGCCAAACATGACATTAGCAGCACAACTTACTAAGTCTTGAGAGCATTCAGTAGTCAAATCTTATGAAAGGAAAAGTAGGTACAACCATTAGGATAAGCGCTGCCTGCTGAATGAATGCTAAATTACTACACTTCATATACCAAAGTTAAGGTAGGCTTACTAAAGTGTACAGATAGAGCTAAATCAGATAGTAATTAGGAAATGAGCAAATGAAGATAAGCATGCACACAGTTTTAGCTAAAAGATGAATCAACTTAACAGGGTGCCTGATTAGTGTGTCGTTCGTGCAACACTGAAAGGGAGATATGAAGTAACATACTGGACTGTTGATCTCTCATTTCTTGCTGCAGATTTAATATAAACATTGGAAAATTACCTAGAAAACCCAAAAGTGGCATCCTTCCATCTATATTTCAGAAGTGCAGCTGCTCCAGCGTCAGGAAATACGGCTTGCAGCAGGCTTCCAGCAGGCCCAGCAGGCTTCCAGCAGGCCTTCCAGGCTTCCAGCAGCAGCAGCAGGCTTCCAGCAGTCCAGGGTTCCCGCTGATCCCGTCCCGTCCCGTCCCGAACCCGTTTGGGATGGGACGAGGTCGGGATGAGGTTTTTCCCATCCCGTCCCGTCCTGATCCCGTATGAACGGGATGGGATAGGGATGGGCATATCTCGTCCCATCCCGTCCCGTGCCCACCCCTAACTGCAGTAGTTGGCGGGTTTATTTGGTTGTGCAATGGGTCTGTTTCCAGTTAAGTACTTAGGCATGTCTTTGGGTGCTAGATTTAAAAGTAAAGTTGTATGGGATGTGACAATTGAAATGATGGAATCGAGGATAGATTCGTGGAAACACAAACTCCTCTCGAAAGTAGGCAGGTTGGCGTTTATCCAATCCATTTAGCTTATATCCATGTGTTCCTTCTGCCTCTTATCAAGGTACCCTCTTCAATAACAACCAAGATAGAACAGATCATGTGCGACTTCCTTTGGGGTTCCACACCAAACTATAGAAAGATGTATCTGGTGGGTTGGAAGAAAATCTGTTGTCCCAAAACCCGAGGTGGATTAGGCATTCGCCAAGTGAGCACTTTCAACTTAGCATTAATTTCTAAGTGGCTTTGGCTATTTGCAGAAGAAGATAGCAATTTATGAAGATTGTTCATCATTGATAAATAGATGAGATTGGGATACCAGAACCAAGTACACTTCCTATGGGTACTCTTTGTGGAAATCCATCTCTTGGTGCACAAGTGTTTTCTACCCTCATACCTCACTTCGATGTGGCAATGGCAATCTCATCTCCTTTTGGTATGATTCTTGGTGTAGTAACCAACCTTTGAAGGATTTGTTTCCAATGTTGTTTATCATTGACAACAAGAAAAATGGGAGAGTTGGAATTTTTGGATTAATAGAGATTCCTGAGATCTTTCCTTTTAGAGACCACTAAATGATAGGGAACTAGAAGAGATCACCAATTTATTGCAACTGTTGGATATTCAGATGCTATCCGAGGGATCTGATAGGGTTGCATGGAAGGGCAAAGGTGCTCAATGAAAGAGTTTTTTTTTTGTTATGTTGGTTGCCTCTCACTATGAGACCTACTCTAACCCCTTCATTTCCTCTCACAAGATTCTGGTTTGGATGAAAAATATTCTTCCTCTGATCAATTTCTTTTGTTGGTCGGTGTTACATGAGAGGATCTTGACTAAAGATAGGTTAAGGAAGAGAGGAATCCCCACAGGAAGTCTTTATGTGCTTTATAATGAGTATGACGAGACTCTGGATCACTTGATGCTTCATTGCAAACTCTCCAAATCTATTTGGAGCAGTTTATTGTCAGAATTTGGTCTAAGTTTGATGTTTCATGGTTCCCTTTTGGAGTAGAAAGTTGGTGGTCCCAAGTTAACCCATCCCGACGCGCGGAGTGGTTGTAGCATAGGGTTCTACACGTGCTTATGTGGTGTGTGTGAAAAGAGAGAAATATGAGTTTTTTTAAGGGCTCAACAGATTGGAGCAATCTATTTTTATGGAGATTAGGGAAATGTTGTGGAGGATGGGGTTCGGTTTGTAATCTTTTCATGGACTTATATTTTGACACCTTCATGGTGTCTTGGCATTCCTTGATCTAGAAATGGTTCCTCTTGTATCTTATTTCCCTTTTTATCTTCAATAAAAATCTTCGTGTTTAGCTAGAAATTTTTTTTATCATGCTCAGGGACTTCCTTGTGCACGTCTGAGATGGTGACATGGGGGTGTACCATTGCGAAGGTGGATGGGTCAACACCTACTCCCTTTTGAATTACTTGATCGACATCTTCAAATTTTTAGATATCCACCTATTATGTTTACCCCAAATCACTGGTGATGAGGTTTTATTCAAGTTTCCTAAATGTTTCAAATATGAAATATGTTCTTAGGTTCCTTCTTAAACTTTCAAACTATTTATTCCTTTTTTTTTCTTAATCAATTAATGCAAATAATGTGCATCCGATGGCTACCTACTCTATCTCAAAAAACAAATAAAAAAAATTGGAGTGTACAATTGAGTTAATTGGTAATCTTTTGTAACAATCACTATCGATACTTTCTCAATAAATCCTTTTCAAATTCTTTATTCCCAGGTCTCAGACTAACTCCTCCAAATTAAGTAAATTTGTTGCCAAGGCCTCAAGACTTCAGCTAGGAATGACCTTGTTTTGGTTTCTTCAGCAGAGAAACCTCTCATCATTATAGTCTAACATCTCTAAATTAATACTCCAATAATTAATAACCTCTGACATTTAATAAAATTTTGTGAAACCAACCACATTGTATAGATATAATTTAATATTTTTGCTATCTAATAATTAATACAAAATATAAAAAATAAAAAATTTAGCAGAATCACGTTCCTTAGAGAAGAACCATTTATTTATAGTAGCATGTTTCTTTTCGGTTGTCCTGATCTCGAATTGTAGACCTCGGAGTACCTTATGAGGTACAATATGGGTGGAATTTGAAGGTCAATAAGAGAAATACGTGAAAGGCTCCTAATTTATCTTTATTAGACAAAGGGAAGTCACCATTCATATCTTCTTCGACTTCCTCTTCATGATGGTCTTGTGACGATGCAAGATATGAGATCTCCATCGGTATTTCCTCGCTCCTCCTCTGGATTAAGAGGGCATTAATAGATATTGGGTGGTGAATTGGAAGTTAATCATTGGCAGTTGCAAGTTCTTGTTTTATTACTTGTTCTTCTGAACCCTCTTCAATTTCTTGATTTCCCTATTCAGAGAGACCCTCGTGCTTAAAGCAATTGGCTATTGTTGTGTTGGAAATGTTGTTCCATGCTGTTTGAGCCCAATTCATGGTTATTAATTGATCCACCATGTCGATGTCTGCTTTTTGTTGTTCATCTCTATCAATTGCATTTTGAAGTTGGAAAAGCAGATATTGCATCTTAAACATTGTTATAATTCCAGAATCCATTGGTTGAGTTTTAGAAGTTATGTCTAGAGGAAGAAGATAAATCTCCACATTTGTAAGAGGCAAATCCCTTACTACATGCGAATGAGCATTGTTTAGCAAAAGTAAAATTGTACGGTTAGAATCTTGCATTTGTTGATCCATATTTTTGAAGTCATTCCCTAAAAATGGGTCATCTAATCCTAGCCTTTGTATTTTTGCAATAGTAGATTTAATTTTTTTTCTTAATGTTGGTCTTCTTATATTCTTTGCTTTAATTTTTTGGTTTTTTTAGTTTGACACTCATTAGTTTATACCTATTAGAGTTTGACCATTGTTTTGAAAATTAGTTGAGTATAACACTCATTTCTGAAGGAACCATTAAGTCCACGTCATTGACTGGTCAAGACTAATTTTTAGACCATTTTACCCTTACCTTGGGTTAATTGAGTCTAATTTTTTAATCCTAAAACCCAAAATTTCCCTCACCTCGTCCTTTCTTCTCTTTTTTTTCTCTGCTCTGCACGTTCATCTTCTAACACACACCTATTATAGGATCTTTTTATTACGTGGCCACCTCTCCCAAAGGTAGATCCTTGGATTGCTCTTCTAACTAGAGTTCTTTGTTGAGTACTTATTCTAGAGTAAGTCTAGGCAACCAGGGCTACCATCCATTTTTTTGTCAGGGATGGACTCGTTTACACTTTTACCCTTTCTATAATGATGTTTGTGATTGTGTTTTAAAGAGAAGGGGTAAAAGTGTAAAAGAGCTCAATCCTGACCAAAAAATGGTTGGTAGCCCTGGTTGCCTAAAATTATTGTTTATCTCATAGTGTCATTATTAATCTCTTAATGTCTCCCTTTGTTCAGATCCAACTTATGTGGTGGCACTGATGCGAGTTTTAACTAACCTAAATTATTAGGTTAATTTGACCCACTTGTAATAACCGCAAGTACACGGTGCCTAACTGGTAGACAACGGCAAGTACGGGTCGATCCCACGAAGAAGGTGGATGCAATTGAAATTTAGAATTTAATTAAACTAATTTAGAGAAAATGGGGTTACAGCATTTTTAAATCTAAACTAAAAATAAATTAAAAATAAGAAAAATAAATGATAGATGAAATGGGTTTTGTGGGCTTGGACTCACTAATGAGTTAGCAAAATTATTGAAATCTAAATTACTGAATTTAAACGAGAAGCTTTAGGGATGAGAATCCATTGCTTACACCGAATATGTGATCATTAAAATCCAATTAAACTTATATCATGTTTCTATCAAACATTAACAAATTATTTCAAGCAAATACGCTCTTACCAAGTATTAAGTGTCTTTTTAGGGCACACTTAATCAAAGTTTAAGCTTAATATTTTTAACACATGCTTTGAATATTAATAAAGGGTAATTCTAACTACCAAAATTTCTCGAACATGCAAGGTGAAAGCAATTTATCAAAATTCAGAAATAAATTGTAATTAACAATTAAGCACGCAATTCAGTAAAATAAATCAAAATAACTTATACAACCCATTTAGTTTATCTCAAGCTCGATATGGTGGCACTCAGCAGATCAGCAGGTGGTTGTGCACGAATCCCGAGGAAATTGGTCCCAAAACGCTCTGTGGTGGTACAGAGCAAAACCGGGGGTGTAAATAGCCAAATAACTGAATTTGACCAATTCCCGCCTCTGCTACAGTACTCTGCGCTGCTCCACCTTCTTCTCCAGCGCGACAGCGGCTGTCTCGCGGCCTGTTCTTCGCTCCTCGCGACCGTCCTCGACCTCAAATCATCTCCAGAACCTGAAAAAGAGAAATAGAGGGTGAGGAAACAGCTAGATATCAATAAAAACGCAAAGGAGGGCGAGGAACAGGGCTCCCTGTTTTTGTGGCTGCGAGCTCTGTCTCGCGAGGTGGCGGTGATGGTGCTTGGTCTGGTCGTGACGGTGGTCGCGAGAGAGGGATTCAGGAAGAAGCTCGAGACGAAGAGAGGCCGAGAAATGAGGGGAAACAGGGTCTGCGAGGCGGAACAGAGTCGCGGTGCGGCTCTGTTTCGTGGCGTGGTTGGTGGCTCTGTCGCGGCGATTCGTGCGGAGGTTGTGGTGGTAGGACTCGTGCGGAGGTGGTGGACAAGGGAGAGGAGCAGAGAGTGGTGGCGGAGTGAAAAGTTGACGTGAAACAGGGTTGTCACACCCCTGTTTCACGGTGGTGACGGTGGCGGTTGTGCTGTCTGGCGGTGGAGGTGGTGCTAGGGTGATGGTGGTGGCGAGGTGGTGATTGCTGAGTGAGTGGAGTGAGTGAGAAATGGATGAGTGGTGAGGGTGACCTCGTGAGAATCACCTTTGAGAGAGGAGCTCCTTTGAGGAAATCTCCATTGAGGAAGAGGTTTTGATTTCTAATTCTCTTCTTTTCCCTTCTCTTCCTCCTCCCCTCTTCTCACCCTATTCTCCTCTATTTATAGAAAATAATAGGGATGGAATGAGGGAATGATTCATCAATGAGGGTAGGAGAAGGATTGGGCTTAGGTTTGGGTTTAGGGTATGGATTGGGTTTAGGTTATGAATTAGGTTTCGGGTTTAGGTTATGAATTGGGTTTAGGTTATGAATTAGGTTTTGGGTTCAGGTTTGTGACTGCTTTATACCACCGTTGGAATTGACTAATTGTCGTTCCTTAACTTGTCGCTTTAATGTGATTTCATCGTTTACGCTCAAATTCCTACAAAGACATGAAAACGAAATAATTACTATAAAATATAATAATCGAAACACTAACATGTATAAATTAAGGGATATATTATGTAATAATTATGTGAATATCAAATACCCCCAAACCTATATTTTGCTAGTCCTCGAGCAAAACAATAAAAAGAAAATTCTAACTCACTTTCGCAGGAATCATCGGTTGCACTTACCTTAAACGTGCAACAAGGCTTTAAACCCCTAGATTACCTCTAGTGGACGAGTTATAGTCTCGTGAGGGTTTTCAGAAATGTTACCCACAAACATTACTGACTCAATCAAAACTTGGTCAAACAGTGTTCATTTTAATACTTCAAGAAATGCAGGAAACCAACAGTGTCATTTTAGTGTATCAACAAATTTCCAAATAATTTAATATTCTCCACAAGTTAGAGAAAAATTCACAATCATTCTCAACTCAATGTGTGTGTGTGGATAGCACTATCAACATAACTTTTCATTTCAGAGTAAAACAATGACTAAATCTCCTATAGAAAGTTTGTTTTGACTTTAAACCTCTCATGTCACTCATAATAAAGCACTCAGAGATTTGGTATTTCACTCAGTTTATATGTGAGAAAAAGAGTAAATAATGGAAAACAATCATCTCACATATAGTAATATGAAGAACGGACTTTTCAAGAATGGAATGAACATGATCTCATGGACAGGAATATCAATTACTTTTGGGAATGTTGAATCAAACACCATAGGTCTTGGTTATTAAATCTCCACATCTACGAAACCAACCTTTACCTAAGATCAACTAGGACTTTGTTGGGTTGTAATGAGGCTTGGTTAATAGTTAATAAGGAATGTCAAAGGATTCTAACAAAAATTTCTAGGAATGTATACACCCATTATACGAACAATTAGGGTTGTCAAGAATAAATCAATGTTGCGCACCATCAATTTTTTCTTCATTTTCACATCTTTATCCTCATTGAAGAATCATTTTTTTTTTCTATTTTTCTTTTCTTCAACCTTTTTTTTTTTTTTTTTTTTTCATAGAGGATTTATGAAATATCTCATATTTTGCTCTTCATGCCCTTTTGACACCAAGTATATCCATCCATACACATTCCCAGAAAAGTTGGGTAAAGGTTAATGGTTTAACAAATAAAAGTTAATCTAAGGCTCAAAAGGCTACAAAAAAGGTTAATGTTATGGGTAAGTTAAAAGGCTAGTTAATGGTCTAAAGAAAAAAATGCCTAGATCATTTCCTAAGTTCGGGTCAGTATTATGACATCTCAATTGAATAAGCCAAGAAGTTCTATTGTAATAATTCAATTTTTATGTCATTTCAAAAGCAATTGATCAGAAAAATGAGAATAATGAGATCATCAACGAGATAATACGGACTCAAGAAAAATCAGAGTTTATGTATAACCCTCGGAAAAATAGAAAGGCTCAAAACTTTCAGGGTTAAGTCTCCACTATTATTCTAAAGTTTTCTAGTATATATTTCACTCATCAACTTCAAGTTATACTAACATGGCTCATGGTGCAAAGATAATCGAGTTGAAAAATCTTATGAACCAGATCTGACTTAAGGATCATACTAAACTTTCAGTCTTTATCAATATAGCAATATGTCAAGTTGGCTTGCATTTTCTTGAGTAAATAAAACATTTAAAATCCATTTTCATAATCACAAAAGACCAAGTTTTCTTTACAGAAAAGCTTTTTTTTTTTTTTTTTTTTTAAGAATAAGAAAAGAAAACACTACGAAAAAATGAAAATTTCACCGACTCATGAACCCTACCCCCAAACCTAATCCAAACATTGTCCTCAATGTTTAACAAAATAATTCTGACAAATGAATGAAGTAAGTACATGAGAGGAGGTTAGAACAGTATTACCGCGGTGAAGATTTTACCAATTTCCAAGAAGTCATCCATCAATGAGGCTCAGAAACATAAGAATCATGGAGTTTTCATTAGAAATCGATAAAATGCAGACTTGACACTAACAAAGAAAACTAAAAAGAAAAAGCAAGTTGGAAGTCAAAACTGTTACGGAGCTAACGAGTATGAGTGAAACACAACTAAATAGGGTACTCGAAAATCAATCCAGACTAACAACAAAGACACACAACTAAAGCTAGGCTGCCTCCTAGGAGCGCTTGGTTTACCGTCATCAGCCCGACAAATATTCTGCCTAAAAAAATGGTGTATCGAAAAAGTAGAAAGGAAGAACATTACAAACACTTAGTCCATGGTCGTATATCAACAACCTGAACAGTTGAGGATCAGTCCACCAAAATATAGCAATCACATGGGGCACCAAACACACTAGGACATTCCAAAAGTGACCAGTAGTCATACACAACAGATGATCCTTGCGTGCTCCAAAAAGAAAACATCCTATGTCTGGTTCCAAATCAGAAGATTGAATAATTTTCACAACAGGATGGTGAAAACTGAAATCCTCAATACAGCACAAGGGATCGGTGAAAGTAGCCTTAGTAAATGGGAATGTGATGCAAGTAGATGAGACAATGGTTATATCAGGTGGTACAGGCTCATCACATGAATCATATAGAGATATTGGTCTAGACAACTCATCACCTGAAAATGCATACCTGAGGGTGTCAGGTAATTGTTTAAGGTCAAGCTCAGGTGGCTCAACTGATGAGACTAGTTTTGACTCACTGAGTGGAAAAGGCTTCACTTTAGACTTCCATTTATAACTAAGATCCACAATGGGGACTGAGTCAAGCAAATCATTGACTTCCCTAATGGAATCATCAACATCAAAGTCTAAACTAAATTGAGTCAAACAAGCCTCTAAATAGTCAAGGGGAGACTCTAAAAAATGTTCACAGTTTGATTCGATGCATGAGTCACTAGGGAGGCATGAGTCAACATGGGAAGGAGATGTCTGTAGTGTCTCAGAATCTACAGGTTCATCAATAAATGAGGCTTTATCAGCATTCGTATGAAAGGAGGATGCAACCTGTCTAGACAACTCAATGACACCCATATCAGGCATTTCTACCTGATTGTCAACCAGTTTTCCACTCCTAAAGGTAGTAATGAATTGGACATCATCAATGTCCGACTCAGATGTACCACTAATTTCAAATTGACCATTTGGGTTGGAAATAGGTTGGCTAGGGAATATTTCTGACTCTATCTCAGGAAATGACTCAGCTATTTGACTCACAGTCATCTCAAGTTTCCGGATAGCTTGAGAGTTTTGTTGATAATTAGTTATCAATTCTGTGATAGCCTGAGAGTTTTGTGCTATTAGTTCGGTGATAGCCTGAGAGTTTTGTGCTATTAGTTCGGTGATAGCCTGAGAGTTTTGGTCGAGTATTTCTCCTGTTCGCTCTATAAAAATTTTCATGATATCCTCTAACTCATTATCAGAAATGAAAGCTTGAAGAGTCTGAGGAGTGTCTAGAGGGCCTTCATGGTACTGACCCTGAGCCCATGAGAAGTCAGAATGATAGGCTAGACCTGGGTTGTAATAATCTAAATATGGATCATAATCAGGTCGTCGCATGTCATAAAATGGATTGACTTGCTCGGAAAAATAGGCTGGATAATCCCTTGTGTTCATATTTTTTTTTTTTTTTTTTTTTTTTTTTTGAAAGCACTAACTCTAAAAATATACACAGGCTCACATGCAATCAGCAACCAATAAATGCACAAGAAACATGTCTCCCTAAGCAATCAACGTTTTTGAGATCAATTATCTTTTTATCTTTGGGGGACAATTATTTCTTATGTAATCTTTATGACACAGCAATGGGTGCTACAAGTTGATCCTAAGAGTGTACACTTTACACCACAAAGTTCAAAATCAGTAGGCTAGAGTTTTGTTTCAAAGAAACCGGATTATCGCACAAGAGAAGGAGGTCACAATGGTCCAATTAAGTACTTCCTTGTGCTACCGCTCTGTAAGCCAGTAGATGTTAGAACGATGTGATGTTAAATGCACACTTGAGGCTTGTGTTCCTAACCAAAAACTGTTGGTTACACCAATTCTTCTTATGGATCGTAGCTTACTTATGATTCGGCGTACCGGGTAAATTACCCTTGTGGCAGTGGCCTCTCGGAGTTCATTGAATGATTAAACCCATCGTCAATCTCGTCCTGGCTGAGAAAATGTTAAAAAGCTTTTTGCAGGTCTACCCTTTTGCTTGAACCTGAGTACTGCATTTTAGCAACCGCATTTATGAGGATTATATCATATTGAATGAAGGATCACAATTGTATAAAACCCAACAAACATAAAAACGATATTAGGGGGTGATATTCAATTACGAATTTTAATGGATTGTGAAGGATTTTAAAATCCATTAAAATCCAGAGGTATTCAATTAAGGATTTGAAATAATATATGTAAATCTAGGGGTATTCAAATACGGATTTTAAATGATTGTTTTAAAATTCATCAAAATCAGGGGGTATTCAATTCATGATTTTCAAAAGTCCACAAAAAAGGGGGTATTCAAGAAGTAGTGGATTTTAATGGATTTGTTGAAGTTGTGAATTTTGAAGGATTTGTGAGTGGAAAGTATATATAACAAGAGTCATTTCAAATTCAACATTCTCTCTCATATTTCAATGGATTTGTATTAGCCATTGTTAAATAACACCATCATTTTCTCTATAGGACACCACCACCCCATTTATTTTTGGATGGACACCACCACTTTCCCTTCTCTGCCTTCTCTGCTCTCTTCACAGGAGCAACACCACCTCGCCCCACAACTTCCGGCTACACCACCATTCCCTACCACCGTTGGCTACACCACCACCCGCACTTCCTCTTCTCATTTGTTCTTGTTCGTTATTATTATTATTATTATTCCCATTCTCTTCCTCTTACTTTATCTTCTTCTTGTCCTCTATTTTCTTCATCTTCATTTTTTGTTCTTATCTTTTTTTCCTTCTGATTTCTTCTTCTTCTTATTTTCTCTCAGTTTTTCTTCTTCTTCTATTTTTTTTTCTCTTCTCTTCTTGTTCTCCCATGTTTTTTTTTTCTCCTTCGCCCTTGCGGAGGTTTCTGCGACTTGCGAGTGGAGGTTCCCCACTTGCCAGAACCTTCGCGAGGGCAAAAAGAATAATAATAATAATAATAATAATAATAATAATAATAATAATAAGATATGAGAAAAAAAACATAGAGAAAAAAAGTGGAGGAGGAGGATGAAAATGAGAAGAATAAAAGGAAAAAAAAAAAAAACAGATAACAGTTTGAAGTAAAATAGTTATTTGTATTACTTTGGACCATCTTCAATATATTTGAATTTATTTTTTTTAATTTGAAGTAATTTTTCCATAGCATACAAACAATTGTTTAATTGATGTTTTATGATTTGTGTTGGTATGGATAACAATGTAGGTGATGTTCTTTCATTGTTTCCTATGACTAATAACATATTTATAAGAATCCATTGAATTTATAAAAATCCATAGAAATCCATAACAAACCTTTATAAAATCCAATCATTTAAAATCCATCAAAATTTTGTGGATTTTGTAAAATCCTTTAAAACCTTTTAAAATCAACGAGATTTAAAATCCTTCAGTGTCCATTCAAATCCCGAATTGAATACCCCCTCCTTACTCTGATTGAGCTTCCCATCTTGATATATATTCTCATTGGTGTTTTCTATTGAAATACAAAACATCAACCAAAATTGTTGAATATTTAAGGTAGATTTCTTGCATTTTGGTGGTACCCACAGTGTCCACAATAATGATCACACATCACACTTTGGTTCTGGTCTTCCCACCCAACTTACTCTAATAGCTAAGGGACGAAAGAGATGACTTCTAAAGCAAATGGATTGCTATATTAAGTAATTGAGACTATTAGGTTTTATTTTATTTAACAAATATGCTAGAAAATCATGTTTTTGCAATCAGGTTTTGTAATTATGGTGATGTGGTGTGATATTGAAAGAATGATGAAATCCCTAAAGTGTTTGTGTATATCTCGAGGTTGTAAAAAACTCTTCGATGCCACATCATCCTAGTTACAGAACCTGATTGCAAAACCAAGTTCCCTAGCCTCACTCTTTATTTAATTATTATAATAAAAACACCGTTGATATTAGCATTGGTAGTTGGTTGAGGGAGACAAGGGTTCATTTATAGGAGATGGAGATGCCGCAAGTAAGGGGGAAAAATTAGATTCAATTAACTAAGGTAAAGGCAAAATGGTCCAAAAATTAGTCTTGACTAGTTTTTTTTTTTTTTTTTGTTAAACGTCTTGACTAGTTAATGACGTGGACTTAACGGTTCTTAGATTCAATTAGATTTCAAAGTGAAGGTCAAACTCTAATAGATATAAACTGAGGGCCAAACTAAAAAAAAACCATGATTTAATGCCAAATCATCACGAGGCCACTCATTTATCAACCACTAATTTTGAATTGACTGACACGAAATTCAGTGCTAAGGGAGGGGTTGGTGAATTTATATATATATATTTGTAGACAAAACCAATCATTAGTTCTCAACCATGGGGCGAGTGGAATCCAATACATAAATCAATTAACAAAAGAATAGAAAAAGCTTTTATTGTGTCGCTTAAATTATAGAGAAATTCTTGAACCCAAGAATGTAGAAATATAAGTTCTTCATTACCCAGAATAGAATAACCACTTAGAATAGCAAAACTTATTATATTTGTCGAAAAGTGCAAAATAGTATGAATATGACCCTCATTGTGCATCTTGACCAATTGGATCGTTTCTTTGTGGATTCCTATATGAAGTTGTGTCTCCGGGTACTCCTTTATCATTTCGTTCAAAAGAAATAGTTCCACCAAGGCAAAAATACTATAGATGCAAGATATGGGAAGAGGGTGAATGTTTTCTTTTTTGTACTTCATTGCTCAACTATATCCAATCTGTTATTTTTATGAAATGAAATAACAAGATAAGTTCACAATATGGATTACTGAGTTCCTTCCCCAATGCGGAATTACGGAGTTCCTTCCACCAGTTTTTTTTTTTTTTTTAACTTAACCCTCCTCACCTCATGCCGTCGGCCAGATTCGAACCTATAACATGTGATTTCATCCGCTACACCTCTACCAACTCAGCCGATACACCTTTGGCATCTTGTCCTATATTATTCCTAGACAAGCGATCATTAATCTATGCCAGATTAGGGTGGACTGTAACTGATATTTTTTCTTGGTTTGTGTACGCTTTCACAAGAAAGTTGGTATTTGACAGCTACTTACTATATTTCAGCTTAAAGAAAACTAGAAATTGAAGCTTACACAATTGAAGTAATTGGAATACCATGAGCAAGCTAAGAATGTGGAGCAATCTTTTGGAACAAGCAGCTCAATGTTATACATTGAGGCTATAAGAGTATCGAAAGCAGTGTAGTGTCAGGGTTTGAAGCTATATGGGGTTTGGAATTTCTCCGGCCGCAGGTGGTTGAGATGAGCTTTTGAACCTATTTCACAACGCCTAGACCAATTTTGCATCTGCAGTGTTTAGATCATAGGTCAGACAAGTTGTGAAGTTTGCCTTTGCACTTGGAAATATTTATTAAGAAATGTAGCACTTTCACGAGATGAAATGTGGGAGCAACTTCTCTTACCCAAAATCGATTGATAGATTACACCAATTTTAAATTGTCTCAAATGGAGGTTTCAACTATACAGTTTCATGTGCATTGGATCAGCAATAGGGGCATTTATACGGCACCTAAATCAATATAACATTGCATATTTTTAGACTATTCGTATAAGTAAAGCGGGATTCAGAATAACAGCCAATTAGAGGGCTACCCGAAAATTTAGAATCTTCATTGGAATTTCCTTTGCTCATTTCAGAACCACAAACAGAAAATGGAAAACAAAATGCCTATACAACCTCTCAATTACGCAGGCTAATTGATATATAACCATCTCATGGCCCTATAAACGTCTAGTTTCCAAACTGCATTTAAATAGAGGTTCACCATTGTTTCTTGCCCTTCTTCTTTTTCTTGCTGCTATTGCTGGTACTACCGCTAGCACCAGTCTTGGTGAAGTTTCCAGCTCTTGCAGAGGGGTTCTCTGTTGTAAAGTTGCCATCAGCAGCTTCAAACATACCCGATTGCATGGCTTTCTGCAACCATTCTAGGAATTCCTCCTCTGTCATTAGCTCATCGATGTCTGGGTTATCGGTTCCTCTTGGTCCCGAACCACTTCCTTTCATGTTACCATGCTTGGATGTTACTACACTAGTGTTGACATGAAAGCTTGGTTTGTGCGTGTTAGCTGGACACCTCATGCCCTGCAAAAGGCAATATTACAGTCATTTGTTCGTCCTTTTTTTTCCTCATCTGAATCTTATCTAAAATATAATAACGAAAGGTACTCAGTGGGGGAACTATACTGTCCTTAAACTCTTCAACAATTTAACCGATTTTGGTGAAGACGAACAATGGATACAGGATATGATTGATATAAAAGTACAAGTCACTTCAAATTTTCAGCCATACAAACAACTCCATATGTAAATCCCTTACTCTCTTCCTAAATGTTCTTGATCGCTATTGGTTTAGATTTCCTAACTGGAAGTTTTAAGGGGAATCAACTCACAGAGAACAAAAACTCAGATGAGTTATATTACCTGACAAATAAACCACTCGGTTGCATCATATATCCTGCTTTCAGCACAAATATATGCGGAGGGTGCATCTACCTGCAAAAGAAAGAAAATTTGATTGGTGTATTATATAAAAATTTGATTGGTGTATTATATAAAAAAATTTCTCCCTAAGACATCACAAAACGAGAACGTTCCATATGATGAACTCAAGGATTTGTACCTAAAGATAAAAGAAATTAAAAATAAAAAATAATAATAATAAAGAAGGTTCTATACAAAGTGCTAGCTAGTAAACAGAAATTTCCACATTCATTAGATTATGTAAGTGATATGATACTAGATATGGTACCAAAAGCAAATAGATATTCATATGATCAGCAAAGAAAATGAGAACAACGATGACCGCTGGAGAAAGAAATCAGTGTATACAACTGAAAGAGCCCATGCTAAAATACAAAGAATTTTCTATGAGACAGAAACAACAAATCGAGATACAAAAACAATAATCAACCAAAGATGACTTGTGCATTTTCTAAACCCAGTATAAAAATAATAAATAAAGGTAAATTTAAGCACCGAGCTTATCAACTAAAATACATAAAACAGGGTGTTTATTGCAATTTACACAAAAATCACAAGCCTTGAATGGAACTAAGGAACTGTAATGTAACATAGGTAAAGTTTAGAGCATTTGCAGATGTATAAGATAAGATGAAGTATCCAGAGAACTTTGTTTTATTTTATGATAAGTAATACCTTCTGCAGCAAACCGAACAAGAGAGGCTGAGAGGACTGCTCAACCCATCCATCTCCATCTTTAGCTTGATGAAAATCTTTACAATCCTTCAAAAGCAAAAGTTGAAAGAGGAAAGATGTCAGGTAATCTATATCCATTGTCAAAAGACCATCAACCATTATGATAGAATTGCAGCCACTTCATAGTAACAGAAGGAAACCTGGCACCATCTTGCACGGGCTTTAAATCTATTAGTATAAATCCAGATGTGAAAATTGCCACATTTCTTGCAAGCTATTCGTCTTGAATCTCCATGTGGGTCTTCACCACCAGACCCTGAATGGGCAAATCCACCAGCAAATAACCCATGCCTTCCATTCTGAAGAATCAAAGCTAAATTATACAAGGAAATGCCAGTCATAACTAAGCTTGGAAACTAAAACTCAAACAAGCAGAACAGTGATGCTATTGATATCAACTCAAACAAGCAGAACAGTGATGCTATTGATATCAAACAACGCAGAGACACATACCCCGTATCTGTAAAAAAAAATTGGTCCTAGTGACAAGGAGAAAAAGATGAGTTATGATTAATCATTGATTCTCTAAAAGAATGTCGAGTGTAGTATATATGCAATGCAATTTGAACTCAAAAGTGGCTAAAAACTCAGCTTGGCATCACACATCACATTAGAGCGAAAGAGAGATTAAAAGTGGCAGTGGAGATTAAGCCTACAAAACACTGTTCAATACATGGGGCAGACAAGTAAACACTTCAAGGATAAACTTTGGTAGTAGTTGATGCAGTCAATTTTCGCTCCCTGCTTGACCTTGACTTGCTGACCTGCACAAGGAACGCACGTGAGCCACAGACCACCGTTGTGGTGGCCGATGACACTCCGATGCTTAAGTCAGACAAAGCTCTAAGGAATGCCTAAAGTTGTAAACAGAGAATTTGTAGTGTACCTTTATTCACCAACCTCCTGTCTTATTTATAGTGTTGGAGTCCTAGTTCGGTCAGGCCATCGGTGGCATAGTTTAGGAAAAGAAATATTTCTGAGATCCTTCTCTAATTAGGAGTCGTCCTGCGGCCTTTTAGACCTGTGCTCCTAGATATGCGGGAGATAGTTCCTCATTGAAGTGTTGTCCATACGCGAAAGTTTCCACGTATGACGTGTACTCTGGTATTTACTTCCTAGTTGGAGACAAAGTACTGTTGTCTTGCCCGTCCGAAGTTGATCCTCGAGATACTTGCCTCAATAGGTCTTACAGGTATTGGGGATGGTTGTGAGACGTATGGGCTTAGCAGGCTATAGTAATTCGGGTCCGGCTAGCGGACTGCACTTCGCGAGCTTGATATTGCTCATGTGTACGGTATAGATGAAAGGACGTTGCGATGTATCATCAGGAGTTATAGCAATCAATTCAATTTTACTTCTTACTGGCAGCAAAAGTTTGAGGATGACGAAGAGATCGTCACGGTATAGATAGGGGAGGGGAGGCAATAATCAGAAAAACTTCTCCACATTGTGGATCTGGATCCATCAACCTTTGGAGCCTACATGACCAATTGCCAAAGTTTTAGTATATTTAAGGTTTATCACAAAGAGGTGTGTAGTTAAACCAGGGTGTAAGTTTGCTTAGTAATGAGCATACCACAAATAACTTCTCAGATCACTTAACAACTGGATGATTTAAATAAATGGTTTCATTTTTCTTGAAAGTTACATCGATGACTGACATTCACTTGTGAAATTCACCATCTGTAAGAATGCTGCACCGAATCTACAACAATGAGTCACAAAATCATGCAACTTAGAGAGGTTTTGGATTGTAAAGTGGCTACAAGTACAACACTTGCAGAATCATTAAAAGGGACTAATGGCAGCAGCTAAAATGGACAAAAAATTCCTCAAACTCACCCAATGGACCCCCCGCACCAACAAAGCCTCAACAGACTGCACCCTATTGTCCTTTTATGTGAATTTTTATTTATTTATTTTTAACAAGGCAAAAATAGCAATAAATTGATTACAGGTGAAGAGTAAAGCAGCTGTGGATGACATTGATTTATGTTTGTATTAAGGGCTAGAGGACTATTAGTGTGTGCTGTATTTTCATGTCTTGTTATGGATCTAGATTGTGGAGCACCTGAGAATAGGAATCTCTTGTAAGTTATAATTCAAGCAAAACAAGAGGGGATAGTATGTGAAAAGCCTGCAGACTTGGATAGTCTGCTGGCTTTGTACAAGGTTGGACAACAAGTTGCCAACTTGTCCTTATAAGATCTTGAAAAGGATCTTAACCTCCCTAACAAACATTTCAACACATCAACCACTCAACTGCTTCTTTAAGAAATCTCAATTTAACTCATCAACCAACTTATAAACTACCTTATAATACTCAAAAGATGTCAATGGCATGACAACTCAACGGTTAGAGCTTGGCGGATGGTACCACTAGGTCATGAGTTCAAACCCAGCTTGCGACATCTTTATGGGTTCTGGGATCCTATAAAAACCCTGCTTGCCTTTCAAAAAAAATTAAATAAATAAATAAAATAATAATAATAATACTCAAAAGATCCATCTCTTAACTAATTTGACAAACAGTCCAAAGAACCACTTTAAAAAAATCCGGGCTTGTACCAAACCCATTTGTAGTCCATAAACCTGTTGTTCGACCTTGTCTCATGCGTTGTAACTCCCCAAGTCTTTACTTCTTCACGTCGCCTATCAGATGGTACCAGATGCTCTTCCATCTTGTTTTGTTCACAAGCTTGACAAATTAAGACTTACATACCGTTCAATATATTTCACTAAATTGCATCAAATCTTACTACATACATATTATAACCAAGGATGCACGGACACGGACACGACACAGCGACTCGGCAATTTTCAAAAAATTAATACTCGACGACACGGCGAAACGGTCAAACTTTACATTTTATTAATTTTTTATTTTTTTATAACTCGTGAACATAAACAATTTAAAGCTTAAAATTGTTTAAAATTTTTACTTTTGAAGCTGGAAGAGAAGAGCTTAACAAGAGAGATAGAAAAATTTACAGAGATGCTCGGATAGTCAAAATTTATTGGGGAGTGTATCTAATTTACAAATTGTTTCAAAATAATGTGTAATTGTGTATCTAAGAGCAAATTAGTCATCAAAAACAGATAAATCAAATTACAAAGAAATTATATAGCAAAATACTCTTTTTTGTGTGTATTGTATCTAATTTAGAGCGAGGGAAGAAACGACCTTGATGACGCCTGATGTACCATCAAATGAAAATGTCAATCAAGAACCCTCAGATTGAGTACGGCGTGAAGAGGTGCTCTAATTGAAGCAACCCCTCTTCCCGACTGAAGGAATCGAATAATTGGCGATTGCAATTGAGTGCAGTAGAACTGGTGTTTCTTCAAGAACTACTTCCGAAAACTAGCAGAGAAAAATAGGAAAAAAGAAAAAAACCAAGAAAAACAGGAAAAAAAAACACTGGCCGTGTCCTGGACGTGTCGGGGCCGTGTCGGTCTCAGTCAACGTGTCTTGACCGTTGACCGCGTGTCCGACACGTATCCGACTCTCGAAACGGGGGTTTTCCGAAGAGTCCGTGGATCCTTGATTATATCAAGGAACTTAGCACTTTAGAAGCCACTGATCAAAACCCAAACCCATGGCTAGGCATCATTGACTCGTTGAGTCACTGAAACCCTGACATCTCAAATATTTCTTCCCATAAAACTTGGTTTCAGTGGGAGACAACAATTTACATGCTAGTAAAGAAGGTTCTTTTGATTTTGTGTGCAACTATTGGCATAAAACTTGTTTATGTCCACATTGTTACCAAGAAATTCATTCTGAAAAACATTAGGGAAAGGAAACTAAGAACTAAGCGAAGAAGATGCCTGTGTCTTCATATCAATAGGCCTTTACATAAACTATAAGACTGAGATAACTAAATATAATTATATAAACTGACCTTCTGAGAAACATTTTGAGATCTTCGGAACCAGTTTAATAGCTCTTCTCTTCTGAGTTCATCATCGTATGCTTTCCGCTTCAAAGAATCAAGTAAAATCTGAAGACAAGGATTATGCTCAGGTGAACACTATGTACTCCAAAGTGAAGTATGAAAATTCAGACCTTAATTAATGAGTAACAAGTGGAGAAAATTTTACTTCATATGCATTTTGAAGCTTCTTGAAAGCTTCTGCAGCCTTCTCATTGCCCATATTCTTGTCAGGATGGACCAATATAGCCTGGATAACCAATAGGAATAACTCAAAAGGATTAGAAAAGACATTTTTTTTATTGTTAGTAACGCTGTCCAAGAAGACAATAAAATATGATGGCAGATGAACCAAGAAATTCAGATTTTACACAGCTATAAGATACAAAATATAGGTGGAATTTTATAAGAGATGGTAGCTACCTTTTTTCTGTACTCGCGCTTTAGTAAGGAAACATCTACATTTTCATAACGTGACAAGCCCAAGGCTGAATAGTGATTGGAACAATTTAACAACCGAATAATTTCATCTGCTGATGTTAAGTCTGCATCATTGCCACTGGTGGAAGGTACTCCTGGACTACGATCAGTAGATCTCCCAGAAGTTTCAGAAGGTGAGGCATGCATTGGCTCACTGAAGAAGGGACCTGGTTGACCTCGCATCCCAGCAGTTTGTTCTTGGGGCCCATTGGATCTCTCGTTTAGGTTACTCTTAAGGAAGTGTATCAGTACATCACTTGAGATGAAAGATAAATTCAAACCCAAGACCAAACCAAGCCATCCAACATATATCTTTGCACAATATACAGAATATATCGTGGTAACTAGGAGTGCAAAACGTTCATAGCGCAATGCAAATCCCAATCCTGCATGAAATACACTACGACCTCCTCAAGCTTCAGAAAAGAAATATGTAAAAATGAAGATTTAATTAAAAAATATCAACAGCCAGACCTCCAACAGCAATGACAAGCCCCGTAGTCCAGAAACTTCCATACATCCACAAAAACACTGTCGCAGATAGAGAAGCTATCAGAATTGCAAGGGTGGAGCCAACAAAAAGAGCCACCAAAACTGCCACTACCTGAAGCAATATTCAATAACAAATATGTATTATATAAAACCAAGAAGGTAAAAAATAAAACCAACTCCAGATTCAACATAGCAACTTAAAAACGCTCCATATTGAGGAATCAACACTTGTATCAAGTGGAGAAATGGATATGACTCTTTGAAAAACAAAAATCATTTATATCTGTATAACAAGTCCACTGAGTATGCTTGCTAACACATCAAAGATTGATATTTTCCAATGCTATACTGCACATCCCTTAAGTCTCAAATGATTAGAAGTTACAGTTTTCATGTGCAAAAAAAAAAAGAAAACAGTTGCAGCTGTGGAGGTTAATTCTTTTAAGAGCAATGCAATGCATGCCTTGATTACGTTGGATCTAGCTATTCAGATGTCACCAACACATACTATATCATCAACCCAAAATATTATACTTCCTCAGCAATACTGGCCAAATAGATGGTAAGGAGTTCAAAGACACTAATCATCAGGTATTAGATGCTAACTAGCCAAGCCAAAATTAGAAACAAATACTAATAATATCCAAGCAAGCTATTTCATAAAAGGAAATCTCATTATTGGTTTGAAGAAAAAAAATATGTATGTGATTAGCATAAATATTTTGTTATATTTCTGGACAAGTGTTGTCTAATAAGAGACTGTCATCATTTTTATCAAACACATGGCACCAACCAAAAAAGCCGTTAGAACCTAGGTATCAGTTAGCTAAGAAATATAATTCCGACAGAACGTGTTTTATGTACAATGAAAGAAAAAGAGAAAAAAAAAATGTTGTGGTGAAGTAAACAAGAACTAACACTGACCGTGATCATTATAAACTTTGAAATCCCAATCATTGCAATCATTGAGAGAACACAGCACCAAATTACTGCAAAGAAGGATGTTGTTCCCAGGCGCAGAAAGGAGACAAAGCCCCTTACACTACAGTCCAACCAAACCATTGCTATAAGCAGCATTAAATTCCCAAAGTAAACAAGCCACTTCAATACAATAGGGTATGCTTGCACAGTCTTGAGTCGAATGTAGTCACCAGTATCATATAAGACTGTCGTTATGGTCGTAAATAATGGCTTTTGCTTTTCTAGCCATCCACTGGCTGCCTTCAAAAGATACAAAGCAGAAGCTTCAAAACTTCTACCAACCACTGTATCTGAAGAACCTGAATTTCCCATCACATCTTCCATAGGTGAACCATGTTCTGAACTGTCCAAATGATCCTTCGGATGTTTTGAACCCTGCTCACTTCGTATTGAGTTTGAAACATTGGATGCAGAGACATCTCCAACGGGGTCTCTTTGATTATCTTGCACTGACGCTGATTGCACTGAATCAGACACTCTATCAGAGCCTGGCTTCTCTTTGCCTTGAGATTTCTTAGATTTTTGGTTGTGTTTCTTTTCAACAAATTTTGTTCTATTCAATGATTCCACTGAAGGACTACTACTGTCACCACCATTTGGGAGTTTCTCTCCATTAATAACTTTGCTCTTGCACACATTTATGTTATCTTTTTCTTCTGGTAAAGGTCCAATGCCTGAATCCGGTACCCTGGTCTTGTGATTGGATGAATTACGATCCACGCCAGCTCTCTGCTTACGAGCCATGAAAGTAGAGCCTCAAGATTTGCTCTCTGATGTGTACCTTTGTTTAATGGGTTTCCAGTTCATAGAGCCACATGTTGCTGTAAGATTCCAACATAAAGGTGTTATATCTGTTATACAAGACATGATAACATGAGACCATTTAAAAAATGAAGATCAAGTTGCAGTAATCAAAATCAATGACTTGCACATCAAGCAAAAAACAATTAAACAAGTACATGACATGACATGACCCACTAGAATTGCATTCTTCTCTGTAGCTATGTTGTACATCACGAGTCCAAACTAAGAGAGCCCTTAAATTTCCTTATTAGTATCTATATAGTTATCAGCTTTCATCTCTTAATGAAATTGAAAAGAAAATAATTGTTAACTAAGAAGCCTCCGTGACAAAGTCCACTTATGCGACTGAAGGGAGTAGATGGAGGTGGAGCAAAAACCAAGTCTGACAAGTCCAGCCTTCAAAAGATCTTTGGTTCAGGTGATCCACTAGGGACTCAAAAGTTGAGGTTTTTCATAACTTGGTAAACATGATGGGGTTTATTTTGGCCGTACGGGGTGAGGGGTGACAAGGCATCTGTTGATTTGGTCAACAGACACTTGCGACATATGGGTTACAAATAAAGTAAGAGCATTAGATATTGCAGAAGAATGTGTCTCAGAATGTGTCATTAGTCAGCAGGAGAAAAGATGCTTTATTGGGGCTCTCTACATGTATGGTCCTATTGGATGGAGATTGTAACATCATATGATTCTCCACGCAAAAAAAGGAGGAACAATAACCACTTAATATGAGGGTTTTTTTAATTTCTTTTTAGAAAGGATAAAATTATATCCAAGACTAGAGAAAATTCATAGAAGGAACTTCAACCAGAATTGGAGACATTAGAGGTCCATGAAAGTGCCCAAATTTACATATAGATCTTGAAAACCCACCCCTTTAATAGAAGCCCAAGTCAAATAAAAGCATAATATACACCAATAAGGTTCTAAAATACAAATCCTCCCTGAAAATGTGATTCCTAGTTCTTACGTTCAAAATGGTCCAACAAATTGCACAAGAGATTCCAAAGAACTTCTCCCCCCCCCCCCCCCCCCCCCCAAAAAAAAAAAAAAGAAACCTTGAAGATCAAGGCATAGCCTAAGATACCCCCAAAACATTAAAGATATGAATTCCGGTCTTTAGTAATGCTACCAAATGAGAAAATGATTCTCAATTCAAACCCCTTCACAAAGAACGCAGAAATACTCCACTTGCATTCCCTCCAAATCACATTTCAAGTAGGAATCCAGTTCCATCCCAAGCTTCGCATAAACAAATTAATTTTAGGATGGACATCCTTGCAACATGCCACACCATCCTCATCATGCTCTCCAAATACCCTTATTGCATAGGGGAACAAACACACTCTAAATAGCTTAGGGAAAAGAACCTTCAAAGGACAGTTACCGACTCCATATATCATGCCAAAACCTCAACCTTGTTGGTGTCAGTTCCTCGAGCAAAAGACATACCCCTCCAAACTAGACCCTCAAGTTGGAATGCTTCTACAAATACTCCCCCTATAAGGTCTAGAAAATTGTGATAAAATGATCTCATTGAGAGCCATACTTGACAAACTTGATACTTTTCTGTGAAAAGTGGGCCGGTGAAAAATATCCTAGTGACTCTTAAAAAGGTATTTTCTCATCTAACTCTAAACCGTGTCCTGTGATAATAATCATGCAATCCTCTACATCTTGGGCTGAATGACAAAGGCACAAGTTTGCCTTTGCATATGCATTTATGTGTTGCTCAAATCCTTCTTCTATTGAACAAGATCAAGAATCGTGCGAATAACTTTTATTTGGTGGCTGTCCCAGGCTTTACTCTAGGTAAGAACTCAATTTAGAGAAATGCATTTCAGGTAAACCTGGGGGCAGATCAACATAGAGAAGTTATTAAAACACATATGAAGTTTATTTCTTAAAGAAGATGGTTAGGAGACAAAAACGGGAGAGACAATGGTTTCTCGAGGGGGACTACAGCTATCTAAAAAGAGCAAGGTCGTGCCATGAGATATTTTCCATCTCAATGATATGGTTCACTTTAATCGGTGTGGTCACAACTTATAGCATACCTAGGATCAAAAGCTTGTCGTCACACTAGAAAACTAACAAGGTGACTCATATAACCCTAGGAAATTGTTTCTTTAGGAAATTGTTTCTTTAGGAAATTGTTTCATGCCTTCAAGTAAATTTTATCTTTTAGTCTGATCTCATTGTATAAGCGTTTTGGTATAGAACTAGTTTGATAAAGAGGAGATTGTGGCTGCTTTGATTAGCATGGAAATTTGATAGGTCCCCACAGCCCAATGCTTCCCGTGGATTTCTTTTCTAACATGATTGGAGATTGCTTGATTGCATCTCCTCGAAATGGTGGAGAAATTTTCAAATAAACATGGAAGTGCTTAGTAGTTAGTACTCGAGTCTATTTTCTTAGTGTGTTATCTCCAAAGCACGGTACTCAAGCAGATTCATTAGTAGCAGAAGACTCGACAAATTGACAGAATCAGCAATAATAACCAAACAAGGACAAATTGTAAGACTAAAGAAAACCAGCGTACGACCTAGCCAAACTCCACAAATGTCAAAATTTTCATTGAACACCCTTCTCGAAACGCCAAAAAAAAAAAAAAAAACATACCCAGATGATCAAAATTGATGTATTAGTAAGAAATAACCCCATTATAAAGCATCTTAAATCTTCACAGAACCCATTACATCAAAACCAATAAACAAATTAATCAAATAAGGCCCCTTTAACAAAGCATCTCAATGTTAACAAGACCTCATTACATTACAAACCCAAAACAAGCATACCCAAACAAACAATTGATGAACTAGTGACAAATAACCTCATTATAGTTAGAGAGCACCTAAAAAACATTATAGTTGGAGAGCACCTAAAAAATCACAAATTTATCAGAAACCCCCAAAACAAACACACCCAAATATATAAATTGGTAACTTCGTGCAACAAAACCCCTTTCGAAAACATTCCAAATAGGAACAAAACCATGCCTGCCTGCCTGCCCATGGTGAAGAAATTGATGAAAATACTGAGAACCCAAAACTCGTCAAATTTTTCAAAATTGAACATACACACATTGCATAAAACCCCAAATAATGCATACCCATTGAACAAATTTGCATAAAAACAACATGATCAGAGATGAAAGTGGAGAAAAAATTAGACCCCAAATGCAATAAAATGATGAAAAAAAAGTAGAGATTGGGGATGAAATACCTTGATGTAAGCTACATGCGCTGGGTGTCTGAAGAGAGGGGGAGGGATTGGGGAGGCCCCGTTTTGGGTTAAAAGAGGGGGATTTGTGTGAGAGAGAAAAGCTGTACTGCCAAAGCTCCTTGAGAGAGAGAGAGTATTGTTGTATTGTAATTGCATCCGCTTTTGTGTCAAAAAAAAAAAAAAAAAGTAAATGTTGGACATTTTATATATGTTTTCTCTCTGTGTATGTGAAGCACTCTCGTGCCACGTTCATGTGTTCCATGGAGGAATTAACATTTGTAAGATATGCACGTGTGCTTTTTTTTTCTTGAAAAGGGTTTTTTTTCACCGGTAGATTATAGGGGTGGGCACGGGACGGGATAGGATAGACCCCATCCCGACCTCGTCCCATCCCAAACGGGTTCGGGACTGGATCAGCATGCTCTATTTGTTGATCAAGTTTTTTGATAATCTAATAGGTATAAAACTATAAATTACTGTAGGAATAAATATTTTAAGGCTTTCCTATGTTCTCAGAATATATACTCTCCATAGATTTAAACAGAAAAAAATCATTCATGCTTTTTTATCCCAGATAAGGAATTGCACAGAAGTATAATCTAAGAACTTATAGGAGGCATATGACGAACAATATAACTTCCACTGATTGTGTCAGATGCACATTTTGCATTTTTTCAACATTTAAAGTTTCTTTTACATCATAACCTGATCTTACCTATGCAATAGGGGTGGGCACGGGACGGGATGGGACGAGATATGCCCATCCCTATCCCATCCCGTTCATACGGGATCGGGACGGGACGGGATGGGAAAAACCTCATCCCGACCTCGTCCCATCCCAAACTGGTTCGGGACGGGACGGGACGGGATCAGCGGGAACCCTGGACTGCTGGAAGCCTGCTGCTGCTGCTGGAAGCCTGGAAGGCCTGCTGGAAGCCTGCTGGGCCTGCTGGAAGCCTGCTGCAAGCCGTATTTCCTGACGCTGGAGCAGCTGCACTTCTGAAATATAGATGGAAGGATGCCACTTTTGGGTTTTCTAGGTAATTTTCCAATGTTTATATTAAATCTGCAGCAAGAAATGAGAGATCAACAGTCCAGTATGTTACTTCATATCTCCCTTTCAGTGTTGCACGAACGACACACTAATCAGGCACCCTGTTAAGTTGATTCATCTTTTAGCTAAAACTGTGTGCATGCTTATCTTCATTTGCTCATTTCCTAATTACTATCTGATTTAGCTCTATCTGTACACTTTAGTAAGCCTACCTTAACTTTGGTATATGAAGTGTAGTAATTTAGCATTCATTCAGCAGGCAGCGCTTATCCTAATGGTTGTACCTACTTTTCCTTTCATAAGATTTGACTACTGAATGCTCTCAAGACTTAGTAAGTTGTGCTGCTAATGTCATGTTTGGCTTAGAAGCATGAAATCTTGGATTTCATATGTTACCCCCAATAAATGCTCTATGAATTGGCTTATATTACTTTGACTGGTTTATGTGCTTAGTTTCTGATAACATTCTTGAATTTTAGGTTAGTAAAATAGGGTTTGAATTATTGAAAAGCTTCCTACATGTTGTGCAGCTTGAGTGACCGTAAGCCTGTAGAAAAAGAAGATGAAATTGTGGTTATGGTGGTTCCTGATTATCAAATGTTGGGATATGTAGAAAAAATTGCAGCATCACTCTCAGATGATCCAGTATGCTCCTCATCTCCTTATTCTAGTTTTCTGGAAACATTTCAAATAAAGTTTGCCTTACTACTTTTAATCTGGTATGGTGTTGAGAACTTTTGATTATTATATTTTTTATTTATGACATTTTTGGATCAGTGAAGTAACAAAACTTGATACAAGTATGAAAGTCTGTAGATAGCAATGCCTTCCAAAGAAAGAGGCATGATGAATTGAGCATAAGGCATAAGCTCTTCATGGTGATTTTCATAAAATAAATAAATAAATAAATAAAAATATTAATAATTAATATTAAAAAATTAGTTCGGGACGGGACGGGATTGGCGGGATTGAAAATCTTCATCCCATCCCATCCCATTCTAGATCGGGACGGGACGGGATCGGGATGAAATTATTCAATCCCATTAAGACCCGAAAAAATCGGGACGGGAACGGGATCGCGGGATGGGATGCCCACCCCTACTATGCAAGGTTAAGAGCCATTTTTCCATTATTTGCACATGCATCATGTATTGCTATGCCAGTTTTGGGGCGTTTGAAACTGTGGGACTCACATTTAACTAATTTATCATGGTAATTCTCTACTATCCATTATTGGAGTTATGAAAAGTTCATTCTTCTTTTTGCAGGTGATTCTAGCATCCTTTAGAAGTCTCCGAACCCAAGCCATGATTGGATACCATTGGAGTTTGTGTGCCAAATTTCAATTTTATTTGGGCCATTGTCCATGGTTCCAGAAACGCATTAGTGCTAACCTTAGTGGACAACCTAGTAGTGTGTGCATCAAAGATTTTGAGAACCTATGGGAGCACTGCGCTTATTTATATGATGGTGGGTTGCTTCCTTCTGGACATGTTGGATCAACTGTGTGGACTTAATGAGGCTAGAAAATTACAAGAAATGTGTATGTGAGAGACAAATTGAGATGCTAAAATGTTATATACATCAGTGAATTTATATGGGCATCCAAATATTGCAATTCTAAAATAAATAAATAAATAAAAATATTAATAATAAATATTGAAAAATTAGCTCGGGACGGTACGGGATTGAAAATCTTCATCCCATCCCATTCTAAATCGGGATGGGACGGGATCGGGATGGAATTATTCAATCCTATTAAGACTCAGAAAAATCGGGATCACAGGATGGGATGCCCACCCCTAGTAGATTATGTAAGAACAAATTACCAAAAAAAAGGCACAACTATCTGTCGTTTGTAAAGGTGTTCATAGTCATTAGATGAGGTTTGGACTTTTAAAATTGTGAAATTAAAAAGAAATGTGTTCCACTGTCACCAGATCCTTCACAAACACAATTATACCACCCCCACAGGTTTCGCTTTTGAATTGGACACAAGCCAAGTCAATAATAACATAGTCCCATTCTAACCAAACCATTATTAAACAACCTCCATTCAATGAAAGTGTTAGTGTCCCGACCGGATTCTGCTAAGAACAAGACTGTAATATGGGTTACAGAGCAAAACAAAGTAGTCAACCTCACAGCCCCACTGATTCAAGTGAGATCCAATGTAGATCCAACTTTCTATTCACTCGTGGGATCTGGGCGGTCCTTTCGCCGCCGACCACACCACCCCGGTCCTCATTTTTTATTTTTTTTCTCCAACACCTTTACAGATGACTTTGTGAGGATGGGTTCCATCCTCACAGAGACCTTTGCAAGAGCAAAATATTTGGCCCTCGCATAGGATTCTACCAGTGAGGAACCCATCCTAACAGAGGCCTTTCGAGGGCAAATACTTTGGGCATAGGATTTTGCGAGTGGAGAACCAATCTTCGCAGAATCCTTCGCGAGGATGGGTTCCCCACTGGCAGAATCCTATGTGAGGGCCAAATTTTTTACCCTCGCAGAGTCCATTGCAAAGGCGATGGAGAACAAAAAATGGAGGGAGGGAAGCAGATGGATCGAGGGTTGTTATCGCTTGACATTGTTCGGTATCTAGTTTAGGCATCTCATGTCTTGCGAGATATGAAATGATTCTATTGAGACAAATTTTCTCACTTTTTTGTTTTCCCTTTAATATTTGGATTGAATTGACAAATTATGGAGTCTGCTTAGGCACAGAGTAAGTGGGAGCACTTTCCCCCACAAAATGTTTTTTGAAAAAAAAGGTTAAAAATTAATCTTTGCCCCCATACAGATCTTATCTTCTCTACCAAACCCCTCTCATCAAACCTACAAATTTCAGCAAACCCCTATGCACTTCAACAATTCAAATCCCCCAAATCTCTCCAATAATTTGTCATAACTCATAACCTATCATTTTCGGAAAAGGAGCTTCAGAAGTACATTGAGATTCATTGTGTTCATCTTCACAAGATGAGGAATCTTGTCTACTACTCCCTCCTTGCTCAGACATGGAAACCCCATGTTTTTCGTGATGCATCCAAATCTCATCCTCCTGTGAGTTTGATCTGCAAAACAGATGTTATATTGTCAAACACCACATTTTTTGTGGTTGAGGACACTCCGATGCTTAAATCAGCATCTCTGTTTGAATAAGGAAGTAAATTTGGACAAAACTCAATTAAAATTGCATACCTCGCCCAATTGTTCTTTTAACCTTATATAATGGTCGCGATTAATTTTTTGCGTGACTTAAGCATGTAGGGCGCAACGAAATGAGACATTTTTCATAACAGTCTCCTCCTTTATGAAGGTGCGTCCATGGAGGCATAGCTCCCTCCACGACTCTTTTCTTACGCAATGTTCATCTTCTTTTTTAGAGAACTCGTTCGGACCTGGATTTGGGCCTTAATTATGTCTTCCTTTAACAGGCCCTGTTTGGGCTTTTTATGTTTGGTTTTGCTCTCTCTGGGCTTTGTGAACTGGCCCAGTGGGATGGATACTTGATTTTCGTGATGGATTATTTTTGTCACGTGTATGGCTATGATAACGATCTATTTTGATGTATCATCACTTGGTAAACTCTCAAATTTCACTTTTTTGCGACAGCAATCAGAGTATCAGTGGCGGTCCTTTGATCATCTTCTACTTCGTATCCACCATCTCGACGAGCTTCGTGTGGAACCTAGTTCCAACTTCCAGGAAGGCGGTAACTCTATTGAAACACATCTACGCGGCGCGACTGCTTCGGGTCCTCTCTAATCGACTCTTGTCTGAAGGAAAGAGAGAGGGAAGGGGGTCTGTTTCTGGGGCTCCATTTATTGCAGGTATATATTTTGCATGAATTGTTATTTTGGTGATAATTTTCTACTAAAGTTTTGTGTTTGCTGGAAATTTTAAAATAGGGTTCGTTGATATTTTTTTTATGATTGTGCACTTATTGGAGATGGGTATGATTTATTACAACTTTTCACTGATATATTTCTTTGGTTGGGTCCTTTCCTTGTTGTATTGACAATGTTTTTATTTGAGCATTTGATATTTGAGAAAAAGGTGATTCCTTTTATCTAATTTGGGTTGTTTGTTTCACCTTCTGCTCTATCTTGCATTCACCTTCTGCTATAGAAAAACCTAGTAGTTTGCACACTCAAGCCTATATGAAGAGTCGAATTTTAATATATAAAAAACATCATATCCAATCATTTTTTTTCCAAGCAATCTGATGAGGATAAAACGGAATGCCAGATATGTTTATTGGCTTTAGTTGATTGCAATTGGTGTTTTGTATAAGTATTCATATATTGTTCAAATAAAAAAAATATGATAAAGTAATTAGTTATTATATTATCTTTAATTAATTATGACTCATCATTCCGCCCTCTTTCAACTGGCTCCGTTGCTGAGTCTACTATCTCATTTGATATGGGTCTGGGAAGAAGATGAACAAAGGGAGAAGATGAGACTTAGAGGAATAGAGGGAGAAGAGGAAAAAAGGAAAAGAAAAGAGGAGGAGATAAAGAAGGCAGAGGGTTGGCCGCGGGTGGGGTGGTGCTGCTCCGTTGTGAAGATATGGCAAAGAGATGTGGAGAAGAAGAGGAAAAATATGAGAGAGGGAATTTATGGTGGTGGCGTTTTTTAGCACATCCAATGGAAAACAAGGAAAACATTAAACATCTCATGTTGTGATTATATGTTTATCAAATGCGGGGTTCAAAAGAAAATATTTGATGAATTGTTAGATTCTAATCCTATGTGGGGGTGAAAACAATGGTTCCCAAAATTTTAATTACCTGCGATCATAAATATCTTAGCTTTTGAGTTAATAGAGCAAAATTATAAGGGAAAATGACTTATAAGACCTACTTTTTATAATTATAGATCACATCATACTTTAACAATTAAAAATGCCTCAAAAGACCTATTTTTTAATAATTAAATACTCTTAAGAGCCGCAAGCCTAACCCATGGTTTAAAAATAATTAGAAAGACATTCTTACCATTTAACTTAAGTGACCAATTTTCAAAATTTACTCACCTTCTAAAAACCAATCATAAGTTTACTTTCAGATTTTTTTTTATTTTTTACTTCCAAATTACCCAGCAATAATCAATCAGTTGTGTTTTAGGGACATGAAACAACTTTGAAAAAATATCAAATTTGGTTAAAAATTGCATATTTTGCTTGTTTCAATGTAACTAAACTTTGAATACATAAATAACAAAGCAACGTCAATGTGTCTAGGAATATAAGTATATTTTTCTTTTTTATATATATTTTAGCCGTGGTTTAGGTTTGTGAGCTTTAATAGTATTGAATTACAAAAAGTATGCATTTTGAGACATTTTCATTTGTTAGAGTCTTATATGGTCTACCATTATAAAAATTAGGCCTTACAAGTCATTATCCCAAATTATAACAAGGAATCAACAATTGTTTTGAAAATATTGCGAAAGACAAAACTGCTATAAACGAATGATATCTATATCATTTAAAAGATAAAAAGAAATCACCTAAGCTTAAGATGAAATGTTATCTATGAGTGAGATGAGAGAATACACTAAGATCAAGATGTCATTTTAGGTTGGTGCAACAAAGTCAAAATATCCCAAAATGTCGATGCAACAGAGAGTTGGTGCAACTAAGTCAAATAATCGAGTACACGTAGCAACTCTCTTTTAAGAACCCTCACTTATTTCACTATTTTCTCTATTGTTCTTTTCGACCACATACAACCTGATTGATTTTCTTTTCCTTTTTTAAATGCCTGAGGTCAACATATTTTACGATAAAATAGAATTTCTTTGTTATTTCATTAAAACAGTATAATAATCATAAGACCTGCCTTAACATTTTAATCTCCACATCTACATGTCATTCCACCGATATGCTCAACTATTGCCATCATCCTCAGCCATGAACATATAAACTAAGATTGATCAAATGTCTACATTAAGTTCCGATTTGCTAGTTTTTTTTTTGTTTTTTTTCTTTTCTTGAAAGACAAATATATCAATGTCACATTGCATAACACCAGGACAAATTGAACAAATATATGGATTTGCCTGATCGATCCATTGTAGATAATAAGGGATATATACATCTCACAAGTGTCATGTTGAATATGGCCATCGGTCCCCTCATGTAATCCTAAATCCAATCCATCCAATATTTGTTATGCCAATGGACTGCCAACAAAGGCTAAGGTGCTCTTCCTCTCTATGGAGAAGCAATCCTCCTATTCATGTTACTTGGCACACTTAACTGAAATAATTTGATTTAAATGGACACAAGACTGAATGGAAATCACTACTGTTCTCTCAGTAATATACAATACAACAGAGGGCGGGTTCACCTTGAAGATGGAAAGTCTTGTAATAAAGTTTAATATTAGAAGTCACGGAAGAGGTGGGGAGGCAGAAGAACCTTAGACTAGAAAATCATACAAACAAAAGATGACTAGAATAAAGAATATCTGAACATGATATGATTCCAGTAGGGTATCAACCATCGTTGACTAAAATAACAATACATTCACGGTATATAATTCCAGTGGATGAAGGAAGAAAGAAAAGAAAAGGGAAATGAATAAACTCTTTAGGGACATAAAACCTAAATGCTTTAAAGAGATAGCATCCTTCCTTGTATTGCAACTTGCAACTAATAAGGGTGCAGTTGCTACCGCAATACATGTAAGCTGAATCAAGCATTTAAAAGATAAACCAGTAGAAATCAATATCCATGGATTGGTATAAAGTGGGTATTGGCATCAAATCATATAAATGGTCCACAAACAACTTGGTTACAACTGCAACATGGGGTGGACAACCAACTCCATATTCCACAATATGGAGACTACTCAGAGCGTTCATAGTATGTTTTTATATTTGTAGGGAAATTAGAGAATAAAGAAATGGCTGAACAAATAAAAGTTGCTGAATTAATAGATTTATCCCACCTATTACAGTGTTACACTTCATCTAGAATATCATACCTGTCTGCAAATAGGATATGATAATAATAAATGTTGAATACAACAAACTCCAAAAATAACTTCGTGGAAATCATAACAGCATCCATTGTCATTTTCAAAATTCACTCACTCTGAAAAAATAGTTTCCTAATGGAACCCCTGAAACCAAACCAATCCAAACTCAAAGATTCATAATATTGCAATAAATATCCAAGGCAATCGGTACAACATTAAATTGCGGTTGAATTGTTATTCACAGGTGTAGAAGAGCTTGGTTTAGCAAGTCACACAACAGAAATAAAAGTAACAAATCTATATACAATATATTCAAACCATAAAGGAAACACTTCAAGAGTAGTCCGGACCTTGATGGCAAGAGACAATCGTGCCACGGAAAGCATGTGCTGAGAACCACAATGGATACGTGAAAGAGTTCTTAACAGAGTACATCTCCTTCCACACTCTACTTTTCCGATGATATACCAAAACCTGCCTTTGGGTTGCTAGAAACACAAATTCACTGGTTTGGCTTATTGGAAAAACTCCCGGCACAAGTTCTCTTATGCATCTCAAACTCACTCTATCGACCTCAAACCATTCCTCTCCCTTATAATCCTTCAACGCCCATATAATCATCCATGACTCAGAAATTTGAATGACAGACACACATCCATCGAGCTCCAATAAATGCAACCTATTTCCAGACTCACCTAACACTTGTTTTGGCAAGACGATCTTCCTCCAAGTCTGGCTACCAAGATCAAGCACAAGTACGTATAAACAACTATATGTCAACCAATGAAGAGACCCATTTGCATACACAACTTGGTTCTTGTTCATATGAGTGAACTCCTCCATCTGAGACGAAATAGACCTTCTCCATGTACCATTCTCTGAGTCGAAAACCAAACAAATGAAAGAATCAAGTGGTCTACGACCAAAAGGGCGATAGAAACCTGCCAAAACAACATTGAATTTTGTCCTTGTCGCATTGAATGCCAATCCCACAAGAGTAGCCTCATTATCAGGATGGAACCTAGTCATGGGTCTTTCTCTAGTTCTTGGGAGCATTCGATACTCTCTAGTCATTGGATTGCATATATAATAAACACCCTTATTAGGCACACTTGCACAGCACAACAAACCATTACAAGATGCTCTAACCTTCACTCTATCATTCAAAAAATTCAAAGAGAATTCAGAAACCCCTCTTAATCTATCCACACATATATAACTGGATTCAGCATAAAATGATTTTATTACCTCTATCAACACCATTGGGTTCTTAGATGAAATTTCATTGTAAAGCTGAATAAAGTACTTAGTTGAAGGCAACCTATACCAAAGCTTACAAACAGATTTGAATCTAAAAAGGGGTTTTATTGGTAACCTTGCAAGAATCTGAAGAACCACTTCTTCTGGGAAAAACCCATTTTCTATATTGGACGAACCCATCAAATTCTTCACAAAATCTACAAAAGATTAAAACTTTGAAGGATAAAGATGAAAAGGGGTTCTACTTCTTACTCACCTGACCAAATTTCTCTGTTAGAAATTGGGGAAAAAGTTGAGTTTTTGGAAATCTTTGCGAGGCTGGTGAAGACTGACTATGAGATAATAGTGGAAATTAAGAGATACCCAGATCGTGATTTGAGAAGATGAAAGTGGGTTTGGTTGGAATTTGGAAGAGAAGAAGAAAAGGGGATCAGATTATTCTGTGCAAAATGATCGATCAAGGTGGCACTTGCGCCAATGTGGCTTCATGAACTTAATTAGGGCTTCGTAGCTCAAAAGGGATGTATGGACCAGGCCGGGTCAATATGGATTAGGTTGAGGCCTAGCCCGAGTAAAAGCCCACAATATATGCTTCACTAATTTTGAATCATTCCATAGAAAACTACATTATGATTATGATGTTTGCCAAAATGAATTTGCTCACATTTGGTTAGAAATCTCAGGTATATTAGATGCGGAGGGATGGTCAGTCATGTTTTCATGCGTATCTTGATGGGTTTAAAAATGAAAAAAAATCCATGTACAATCATATTACATTTTGGGGACGAGAAAATTGTTTTCAGTCCCCTGAAGCCCATATTCTAGTCCCTTAATCCATAGAATCCATAAAAAGTTCAATTCACAATCGCTCACAACACAATAACATCGACATCTTCCACACCATGTAGATTTTTGTACGTCGTCGCGGCAATGCCACCTTTAATGCATGTACAGATAGCTAGAGAGAGTTATTTGGTTTGTTGAACTTGTATTTCAACCAATTCCATCAACCTAACTTTCCAACCAAATTATTCAAACCCACAGTTCAACCCTAAGTCACCCTTCGACCTCCATATCCTAGGTAACGACTACTCTACACCACCATTAAGGTTTTTTTTTTTTTACTCACGCACACCACTAATAAATATGCATAACCTAACAGAGAAACCCAAACTCAAAATGAAAATAAAACGCAAATCCTCTCCCTCAATCTCTCGCACTCCTTGCTACGGGTCGTCCGAAACTCGACGATCAAACTCAATTTCCTCGCAAGCTTCGTCGTCCTCCTCCTCTTCCTCATCTCTTCCTATTCGCAAAAACCTTTGGTCTCCTCGTCTTTCTTCTCCTCCGCTCCCCTATCTCTCCCTCCTCAGTTGCATTCTCCTATCACTTCCTCGAATTCCACTACATTTCACTTGGAAGAACTTATCTTGATTTTTTTAGATGAAAATGAAAGGATTTAGTGAATGAAGATTCTAAAGGTGAACATGAGAGTAAAGAAGATGATCAATTTAAAAAGTAAGAACAATCCATTTCAATGGAGGTAATTTGTATAAAAAAAAATTCATCTAATTTGCATAAACTTTTTTTTTTTTTTTTCAAAATAATTGTTTGATTATTGTATGATACATTGGTGCATAGACATTTCTAATGGATGTAATAAGTATGAAGATGCCTTTTAACGATGTTGAGAACCCAGAGACGAACCATTTAGAGGTAAACGTCATTTTGTTGTTAAGTAAATTAAAATTTTAATTAATATATGAAACTTATTATAAAATGAATCATTATGCAGAATGATGATGATAATGTTGATGGAAGTGGTGACATTAACAATGAAAAAAGATCAATGACACTGATAGTCAATGATAGTTACTTATTTGTTACGAACGAGGTAAGATAGTTTTCTGTGTTTTCGTTTTAACAAGTTTTCATTGTTATAAATATGTTGTTGTTATTAACAAGTTTTAATTTTTTTTAAAGTATTCTCATCAAGGTTTGCGTTGATGGCTTGGGTCTAAGGCATCGGTAGAGATACTTGTTATTATCACTAAATCGAAACCTGCTAATCAAATACGAAAGGGAATGATCCATTTTGGTTGTGAAAGGAGAGGGAAGCCCGATAAAAGGTTAAAAATTTATGTTCAATCAAGCAGTACAAAGAAGTGTGGCTACCAATTTCAGTTGAGAGGGATTCCACTAGAGAATGTCCATTGGATGTTACAAGTAACATGTGGAATCACAAGCATCCTCGATCAAACTCACTTGTTGGTCATTCGTTTGTTTGCTGAAAAATTGAATGAAGGGGAGATGATTTATGTGCAAAATATGGTGAAGTCGGGTGTGAACCCTTGTCACATCTTCTTTCGGCTGAAAGAGATGTATCCGAATAATATCTCGAATTTGAAGTATATTTACAATGTATTTGTTGGATAAAGCTACTCCAACAAAAAGGCAGGACGGCTTTGCAACATACTTTACACTTGTTGAGGGAGAATAAATACATAGAGTGAGATAGTGTTGATGAGGGGAATAGAGTCACTAACCTATTTTGGGCGCATCCTAAATCTATTCAGTTGGCTAAGTATTTACAATAGTTTTATGTGTTCTGAGAAGGAAGAGTCATACGCTTGGGCATTGGAAAAACTTGCAGGAAATTTAGAGCCAAATAACTTGCCAAGCGTGTTTGTGACTGGTAGAGAATCGAGTTTGATCAAGGCTATTGAGCAAGTTTTTCCCAGGGCAAAAAGATTATTATGCACATGGCACATCAACATAAATGTTGAGAAAAACTGCAAAAAACACTCTGAGGATAATGACGGGTGGGCCGAGTTTATAGATTCATTTTCAAATTTGTATAGATTAAGTACATAAGAGAAATGGAACAATGCCACAATTGAGTTTGATAGAAAATGGGCATCATACCCAAAGTGTTTGGAATATGTCATGACAGTTTGGTATCCCCAAAAGGAGTACTTTGTCAGTGCATGGACCGATACATTTATGCATGGCCAACGAACAATCGATCGAGTTGAAGGGGCACACTCGAAGTTGAAGCACACGTTGGAAAATTCACAAAGTATATTCTTGAAGGTATGGACAAAGATGCATGATATGATCGAAATCCAACTGGTGGAGATAAAATCATCATTTCAACAAAGTCTGACAGCATTAAGAACGTTCCAGGCGATGCAAATTGTGACTTGCGATGCATAGCAAAATTCCTACATTACAACGACGAAAGTGGTTGGAAACAGGTGCGGAAAGAGCTACTGATGGAGCTTGAAAGTAATGACCAGTTGTGGGTTGCAATGTGGCACGAGTCAGGGGTCAAGGTTGTTAAGGATGTTTTGCTAATTCCTGAAGGTCAGGTGCAGATAAACAGGAAAAATTGGTTTATGGACCCCAATATTTTAGAACTCGCAGCGAACCATTACCAGTGTGTCTTTGTTTTATATGGGAACCAAAACACGACCTGTTTTCCATATCTTTACCCGACACCACAATTTGACGAAGAACATATTTGTTTCATGACACACCTTGCACAGAGTGGTCACTATTTTTTCCTTCATATGCAAGTGACGCCACCATTGCCTCCGATAGAACCAACTTGTTGTGTCACATATTTCCTAAAACAATCTCGTTGAAGAGTAGTTTCGATGCCCAACTTGGGATTGGTGCAATAATGGTGAAGAAATTCAATTAGAAGAATGTCAACAAGTCGAACGAGGTCGTAACCATATTGGACTGATGCACATATTGTATTTTGCTAACAAATATTGCAATGAAAAAAATGTAAATGGCAATTGTAAATTTTTTGTGACATAGGAACCATTAATTCTTTTGTTAGAAAAGTCACAGTTATTTGTATTTACGGAAGACTTGTATGATTCAAGTTTTTGTTAATATATTATATGGAATTTGACTCTATTTATTTCGAGTTTTTGTTTATGTTTGATGCGACAATGCAAAATCACAAAAATAAAGTTTGATGCGACAATGCGAAATCAGAAAAAAAAAAAAAAAAAAATTTGCAGAAAGAAAAAAAAACAGAAAATAATATCAGAAGAAATTTCAAAAAACAATTAGAAAAATAAAGTTTGAAGCGACAATGCGACTTTTATGGAATTTACATAAAGGATTAGTTCAGAAGACTTGAATGGTTCGAGTTTAGGTTTGAAGCGACAATGCGACTAAACTTCAGAAACACAAAGTTTCAGACAAAATTCAGAAATAAGGTCGGTTCGCATTGACCAATGCGAGCTTTTTGAAAAGTTCGCATTGGTCTAGGCGAACAGGAAATTTTATTCCTGTTCGTCTGAACCAATGCGAACTTTTTTAAAAAGCTCGCAGAGGTTCAGGTGAGGTTTTTTAGGAGAACATACCTTATTTATGAAACTTTGTTTTCAGAAATAAATAAAAAATTTGAAACTTTGTTTTCTGACCTTATTTCTGAAGTTTAGTCGCATTGTCGCATCAAACCTAAACTTTGTTTAGTCGCATTATTACATCGAACCACATCGAACCTAAACTAATATTTTATGTGAATTCCATACAAGTGGCATTGTCACATTCAATTACTTTGTTTCAACAATAGTCTCGCATTCAATTCATTGTAAAAATCTTAAAATATGAAAACTTCTTAACAAATGGAACAATCAATATCGAAGAGAAGAAAGAATTTATAGCATGTTAATAAATATTTTTGAAATTTACAAAATGGAACAATTAATTTTGAAAATACAACACATTTATTATTACCTACAAACATAGTGTCTTTGTTCATGCCTCGATTTGCTTCTACGCTCACTTCCTCCACCACTAATTTCACCACTGGGGCGTACGTCAGGCTCTTCTTCCTCTTGTTCCAAGGTAACGGGCGTATACATTTCTTCTAGCAAATCTCGAACTCTATTTTGTCGTCCGAGCAATGTAACCCTGTCAACATTCCCCCTTCTTCAATAGAGGCATTGACCACCTTAAGAGCCTGAGCAATGACAATCTTATGCAGGCAAACATTAGATGTTAGTGCAAACCATGTAAATTTTAGATCTTCTATAAGTGTAAAATATTTGTAATTACCCTCTTGTTTGAAAAAAAACAAATGTCTTCTTAAGGAATGACTTATCCTCTTGTTTGGTGGTTGTACGAATGGATAGCTAATGCAGTGAAACCAGTCCAAGTAATCCTCCCTACAGTCTCATGGAAGCTTCACAGGGGCACCTTGTTTGTTAGTTGGCACGACATGATAATGCCACCTTTCAGCGAACAAAGACAAAACCCGTACTTCACGAAATAGTGCTTGCCAGATCGAGTTCTATTTTTGAATTGGGCTTGGATTGGAAGATTTGGGATGACTTGTATCTTTTCCATTTGTCTCATAACTCTATTGGAAGGATAGGGTTCTTCTACGTCGAGGTATAACAAACATCATGTGAACCATGTGATGCAATGAAGGGGAGTATTTCCCTTGGAGTCCACGTAAGGGTCCCAAAGTACCTGCGAATTATAAACTTATTAATATATGACACATCATACAAAAACAATTATTGAACTTAAAGATGCATTTTTACCTTTTTAGGAGACATGTCATCGAGATGCTCTTTAAGAGGTGATTTGTTCGTCCAAAATCCCTACAATTTGTGGGAGTTCCCACTTGGCCATGGTGGGGAGTCTAGCATCCCACTTAAGTTTTACAATACCCAAAAGTCTGAAGTGATCATATATTCATGCCTATAAACGAAAACAACATAAATAAATATTAAGTAATTCTTATATATTATAAGGGTAATTAAGAAAATAAAAAATTCGAAACATACCTTCAAAAGAGGTAAATATCCTGAAATTTGTTTCGTACCCTATCTGCTAGCACTGTCCAACTGACGAAACAAGAATGCCAAAGCTCATGCGCCTCATGCATACTTTTTAACATCATACACCGTCATCAGCATCTTCAAATATTCAATCCGAAACTTTGTTCCACTTTTATCAGCAAATATAGTCATATCCAGAAGAAATAACAAGTAACCCCTACACAATTGTTCTTTCCTTTGAAGATAATCAGTTTCCGTAGCGATTATACAACAATTGTCCTGAATAAACTTCATTTCCACAAATCTCTACTTCTTTATTTTCAATCCCCAAACCATTCACAAATAATGTAACACATTCATCTGTTGTCATCTCCAGCGATTTTCTAACCGGTTTACCAACAATCGGTAAATGAGTTATATGGTAGACGTCGTCCAGGGTGATGCTCATCTTTCCAACGGTAGGTGAAAAGTGTTGGTCTCAGGTTGCCAACGCTTCACGAAAGCACAAATTGCTACCTTATCAAGACGATCCTTACAATATTGAATCAAGGGATACATACCACTATTGTAGATCATTCTCTTTACCTCTTTCGGGTCATGTTTTAAATTTCAATCTAATAAGTTCCTATATTGAAGCCGACATCGCAATGCGCCTCGTTTAAAAATACAAGAAAATATACATTAAGTAACTTAATGTCCAAAAATATATAAATAATACGCTTATATAATTTAACCAACTAAAAATATTAACTTACATGCTCACCATCCCAAATGGCACGAACAATATGTCTATGGTAATTGTCTAATATGGAACAATCCACAGGACCACCAAGATAAGAATCTTCAACATCTTCTTTTTCTTTACCCTCCTCTACAGATGTTTCTTCATCATCCCCTGTTTTCTCATTATCTACAAACACATTCTCACCCTCCTTTAACTCCTCATCTTCATGTCTAACACCCTCACCACTCAACCTGTTTGCCCTTCTGATTGGGGTTGACTTTGCGATACAATTACGAGTCTCCCTGCTTCTTGGGCATCTATTTGAATCCCCATTTGATCATCTCTGATATTCTTCTTCACTTCTTTCTCCCTATTTTTTTTCCATTTTTTCGTTATTCTACCTGTTCTTTGCCCTTTTCTGCTATCTGTTTTCGGTAAGACACTGTCATGGGTCGTCTTTGACCTCTATCACCTCGATCATCCCCACCAACATCATGACTAGCAAAAGACATAATAAAATTTTACATAAAAGGAAAAAAATAAATTACATTCAAACAAATACTTCAAGTCAATTTATTTGTACAATAAAATCTACTAATTTTTAAGAAATACTTTAGCTAATGCGAGGGTTACCAACCACTTCTAACTTACAAGATTTCAATGTAAAACAATATTAGATATCTCATTTTCCTACATTCTAATAAGAAAAATACCAATTGGAAGCCCTAGTGACCACCAAATTCGCCTTCGCAATTACTTTCATTACCAAGAGACGAACTAAATGATAAATGCATAAAAAACATAACAAATATACAATTATACTTTAAAGATGAAAACAAATATACAAATGCACAAAAACAAACAGTGGATGGCTCACTTACAATCCAAACAAAAATCCTAAACCCAAATATAGAATGGATGGCTCACTTACAGATGAGTTGGAGTCGTAAGAGATGTGGCATTTTGCGTTTGAGACGTGGCATTTTTTAGAGGTTGCGTTTTGGGGATTTTGAGGGTTTCAATTTTAAGGGTTTCTATTTTGAGAGATTTTCGAGGGAGAGGGAGGAGATTGGTTTCGATTTGAATGTGGGGAGAGATTTGAATATGGGAGAGGGAAGATATTCAAATGGGGGAAGGGAAGAATTGCGTTTTGATTTGAATGGGGAGAGGAAAAATGTTGGTTTTTTGTTTATATAGGTGGTGTGAGAAAGTATAGTGGTGTGGAAAAGAAAATTGGTGGTGTGGGAGAGTAAAACGGTGTGAGAAAGCACTTATGGTGGTGTGAAGTAGTCGTTGCCTATATCCTACTTAGCTCGCCACCTATCTATTTTGTGCTACAAAACATTATCAACCAGTTTCCATAGAACATGTATAACATAAGGAAAATTCCATATGAATATTAACAACTTTACATCAAATATCCCTAATGATATTACTTCTTAGCAAATGCTTAATTAAATAAACCCAATAGGCCTTGATGTGATTCGGTGAACAAACACTTTGAAAACTCATCACAAAATGTTTTTTTCTTAATGGATCCTAAAACCATTTAAAATTAATGCCTTATCCAGGAATGCAATACTTTATATAGGTAATTTTCGTTATTTAGCCTGAAATTTAGAAAAGAATGTATGATCAATGTCAGATTTGTTAGAGCAAAGACTTACAAAAACAATAATAATCTTACTATGAATCCCGTAAAGGCATGGGCGGAGCCACTATGGAGACAAGGAGGGCAATTCACCCCCTCAACTTTGAAAATCTTGTTGATTTACCTATAGAATAGTGGGGTCCACTTAGTTAATTTTACTAGTTGCCCTCTAAAAATTATGCATTTTTTCTTTCACCCCCATTTTGCTCACTCACATTTCCTTAAATGGTTGGTCCATTACTCCACTAATTCACATAATTATTAGTTGTCTCCTTCTATGAGAATTCTGACTCCGCCCTTGCGTAAAGGCATGCTAGAAAAAATTGTCTTTTCAAAACTGTGACAAACAACTTTAACAATGAACTCATTTTTTTCCAACCATGCAAGGATACATACGCAAATGCAAGCAAATTTTCACTCAAAGGAGGGATTGTTGTACAACCTTAATAGGGACAATGGTGGTTTATCTAAAAAGCAAGGGCAAATTAGTGGTTCCAACACTATATGAACTCATCACCATTACAAACATCTCTCTCAATGAAAAATTCCCAAAAGTAGAAATTTAGGAATGTATTTTAGTAACAGAGGAGATCAAAGCCAAAGCTGAGGGCACTATGGCCCAGACCAGGGGCATCCCTGGGCATGGGCGATCGCCCAGGGCCTCCATATTTTTAATTTATATATTCCCTCAAAATTAATTATGGGTTGGGATTCGGAGACACAAATTCATTACCCAAATCCACACTCAATTTATAGGCCTTTAGATCTAAATCTATCTAATGTTGAGATTTTGTAATAACTTTGCTTGATATTTTCCTAAATTGATTGATTCAAAATTTCAAATTTAGATTCAGTCTTCCACAAAAATAAGTAGTGAGTTGACTTGAGATATTTTCCTAATTAGATTGATTCAAAGCTAGATATGGTTTTCCAACTAAAATAAGAATTAAATCTTACCAATTTTGTAGAAAAATATCTCAAGTCAACTCACCACATAATCTCGACCTTTAAATAGATTTAGATCTAAAGGCTTATAAATTGGGTGTGGATTTGGGTCATATTTAAGTAAACGACTAATTATTGTGACTTTTATTCTTTTCCACGCCATCCGCTTTTCATCTTCTTTATTTTTTCTAATTCTAATCGAGTCTTCTTTATTCTCTCCAATTCTAAACGACTAAACCTTGCTCTGATTCGATAAATCCAACTTCATCTTCTATTGTGTGATTCGTAAAGAAAGTCATTTATTTTTGTGGATTTGAATAGATTTGACGTGAGAAAAAAGAAAAGGCCACAGACTAAAGAAAGAGAAAGGGTAAGTTACATAGATTATATAGTAATTTTTTAATAGTTTTTTTTAACATAGATTAGATAGTACTAGTGGTTTTTTAATAGATTTTTATTATATTTATATGTATTGATTTGTTTGGATGTTTGAAGTGGACGAAACTTGTGGAATCTAGTATAGTGAGTCCAAAATTGATTTGTGGAATTAGGGTATCTAATCAGGTGATTTTGTTCTAATACATAAACCCTTTGTTGCTCTAAATTGTGTTTTTTTCTAGCTGTAATTTATGTTTCTTAGATTTGTTTGTTGTTGTTGGTCACAATGATGTCTAGAAAATATAAGTTAGGTTTTGAAAAAGAAAACAAAAGAAAAAAAGAAGAAGAACTTGTTAGGTCTTTAGCAGGATCTCTTAATAAATTTATGCCTGGTAAAATAGGGGGCTCAACATCAAATGTTGAAGAAGAAATAAATCCACCACCGGTGATTAGTGATATAATTAAAAATGAATAAGAAAATGTAGAAACAAATGAACCAATAAGATAAACAAATGAACAAGATAATGAAATAACAAATAAATCAATAGAAGATAAAGAATTTGGGCCAATAAACATTTATGTTTCAGGAAATTGGGATAGAATTAATCAAAATTTTAGAGACCTATTAGTAGAAAAATGTCCAATTAGAATTCATGATGTAGATTTTATTGTTAATGACTTTGGTAAACACTTTTCCATTATGAACGAGTGTTATTGAATGGAGATAAACAAGATTGAAAATCGCTTGTATATTCTATTGTTAAGGATAAAATATTTTGTTTTTGTTGTAATTTATTCAACCAAGACCAAAAAAGGTCCTCATTGACACATATGGACATAATGATTGGAAACATCTTAGTGAAACGGGTGAAATCTCATGAAACTAGTAGTGAATACCTAGTTTGCATGACCAAGTGGATGGAATTGCAAATGAAGTTGAACAAACTTGAACAATTGATAAGAGTGTGCAAGAACAAATAGATAGGGAGAAAGAACATTGGAAACAAGTGTTAAAATGAATAACTGCCCTTGTAAAAACTCTTGCAAGAAATAATTTAGCATTTTGTGGTCATAGGGAAAGACTTCATGAAGGGAGGAACGGAAATTTTTTAGGCTTTATTGAAATGATTGTTGAGTTTGATCAATCATGCAAGAACACATTCAACGAGTAAAAAATAAATTAATTCATTGCCATTATCTTAGTCCAAAAATACAAAATGAGTTATCTTACTCTTAGCAAATGAGATTAGAAGTAAAACTATAGGAAGAATAAAGTTGGCAAAATATTTTTTCTGTTATACTTAATTGTACCCTTGACTTAGTCATGAAGAACAAATGTCTCTTATATTGCGATGTGTTGATGTTTCGGTCAAACCAATAAAAGTTGAGAAAATTTTTATGCAGTTTTTAAAGGTAGACGATACATCAGGGCTAGGGTTTTTTAATGTGCTCATAGATATTTTGCAAACACTTGATCTTAATGTTGGTGATATAAGAAGACAAGGATATGACAATGGATCAAATATGAAAGGGAGACACAAAGGTGTTCAAAATAAGTTGCATAAGGAGAATCCTAGAGCATTTTACACACCATATGGTTATTATCTTGTACTTTGTGACATGGGCAGCTCCTAGAGATGGCAGTGAGGCAGATTTTTTCGGATATCCCCCCCATTCGCTTCGTTTGGGGCAGGTTTTTTCGGATATCCGCCCCACTCGCCCCGTTTGGGGCGGATTTGGTAAATGGTCCCTGAATCTTGGGGCGGATACGGATTTTCAATCTGTATCCATTTATTAATCGGGGCAGATACAGATTTGGCCATATCCGCCATACGGATATCCGTTTATCCGATAAATTTACAAAAATACCCTTCCATATATAAAGGATTAGACCCTAAGTCTCTCACACACTTAATTCATTCTCCTCACAGCGAAGGCGAAGCCGCAGAGGCCGACCCTCGCTTCTTCTCTTCTCACAGCGAAGGCGGAGTTCGACCCTCCCTTCTTCTCTCTCAGCGATGGCGGAGGCCGAAGGGTCGTCCCTTCATCTCTCTCACACCCATCCCGGCCGCCTCCCTCTCCTCTCCTTTCCCCGCCTTTCCCTAGATCTGAGATCTGAGATTCTTCAGAGCTTATTTTATTTTATTTTATTTTATTTGTAATCAGATCTCAGATCTGAGAATCTGAGATTCTTCAGAGCGAATTTTTTTTTTTTTTTTTGTATGGTTTGTTGTAATTTTTGTATGGATTCTATTTTGTGTTACTGATCTAACCAAAATTTTGTGTTACGGATTTTGTAGATTCTTTGTAATTTTGTAAAATTTTTGTATGGTTTGTTGTAATTTTGTATGGATTCTTTGAAAATTTTGTTGTAATTTTTGTATGAAATTTACTGTAGTTAAATGGATAACAAGGGTTAGCAAATTAGGAAGAGTAATAACCAAATTAGGGGCGGAGATCCGGCAATCCAGTAACAAAATTGCAAACCGTAAACGGATTGGCGGGGCGTGGCGGATATCCGCCAATCCACATGGGGCGGTTACGATTTTTAAATAAAATTGTAAACGGATTGGCGGGGCGGATTTGGGGATCCGTTATTCCTGACGGATCGGGGATGGATTTGCTCAAATCCGCCCCGTTGCCATCCTTAGCAGCTCCTGTGAAAAAACAATATTTTTCTTTGGAGTTATACAACTCATATATCCATTGTTCGCATCATCTACACAACATTGGGCTATTTTGATGCATTATGTTGGAAACCTCAAACTTAAGCCATTTTCAGAAACACATTGGAAAAGTCGTGTTGAGAGTGTTAAAGCAATACGCTACCAAACTCCAAAATTTTGGAATGTTTTACTTGACTTGATTAATACTAGTGAAAATCCAAAGACAAATAATGGAGCTTAATCCTTAGCAACCAATGAAATCGAAAGTTTTGAGTTCTTGGTTAGCTTGATAATATGACACAATTTATTATTTGTTTTCAATACCGTTAGTAAAACACTCCAAGCTGAAGATATGAATATTAAGATTGCCATAAAGAAGCTAAGTGGACTCATTTCATTTTTGAACAATATAAGGAAACTGGATTTGTGGATGCCATGATTGAAGCTAAAGAAATAGCTAGTGCAATGAATATTGAACCTATTTTTAAAACAAAAAGAATCATTAGAAGAAAAAGACAATTTGATGAGACTAACAATGGAAAGTTATACGTTTAGCTGAGTGATCCTTTAGAGTTGACTACTTTTTATACGTAATGGATAAATCTATTTCTTCTTTTAGAAGTAGGTTTGAACAACTTCAATTATATGAAGTGACTTTTGGGTGTTTGTTTGACTTGAAGAAGTTGCAATCCGTTGATAATGAAAGTGTGACCTCATATATTGCACTAAGCATGAGAGTTTTTTGAAGTATGACAATCTTTATGATATTAGTGCAAAAGATTTAGTTTTAGAATTAAAAGTTTTGTGTAGCATCTTACTCGTAGAAGTAAAAAAACTATTGAAGTGCCAAATCATTTGCAAACAATGGATGGTGGTTTTCCAAATGTTTGAATTGCATATAGAATATTGTTGACTATTCCACTGATGGTAGCCTCCGCTGAGATAAGTTTTTCAAAATTGAAATTGATAAAATTATATCTTCAGTCCACCATGTCACAAGAAAGATTAAATGAGTTAGCTATGATGTCTATAAATAGTGACTTGGCGGAAAAAGTTGATTACAACAATATAATTAGTGATTTTGCATCTTAAAATACTAGAAAAGTCACATTTAAGTAAAATAAGGCATTAAATTTTTTATTTTTTTTAAAAGAGGGCCCATTAAAATTTAACATCAAAGTGTGAGACATTCTCAAATAGCGAAAACTACCTTGCTTCTTTACATGGCAATTTGAGTTATATATGTGAAGTAAATCTATCATGCCTTTCCACTTCACCTTATGATTTGAGGTGATCGTAAGACACATTAGTTTATGTGGATTTATAATGATCACGTGTTACATTTGATTAATCAGTTCAACTATATAACGGTTGCATCATTTCATCCACCTAGAAATAGGTCGCTACATGGTACATCATTTAAAATTATAACTTCATTGGTCGAATCTGTTTCCAACTGTTTTATTAATTTGGCTCCTACCTTTCAACAAGATAATTGAAAACAAGTTTAATCACCCCAAAATACCCTTTCGAATTCATGAATTTTTTTAGAAAAATAGTAAAGGACGTCACATTGTTGTACAGTTACCCTTTTGAGAAATCGCCACAAATCAAAATCTTTAAATTGCTTTAATGGAGACACGATTAATTTATACTTGCATGCAACTTCTTCTAGGATTTGTATTTAGTAAATGTCCCCGTTACTTGGCCATTTGTGTGATCCTTTAGCTAAAATACCACTTGAATAGTGCATATAAATCCATCTTTTCTTTTTAAATATAATAGGGCGGGCATTATTTGTCTTAGATTGAGATCTCCTTGTGGTCCTCTAGCTAAGTCTTTGTACGTACGTACATACATTATCTTCATAAAAATAGAAACACTTAATTTCATTTCACAAACCCTGCCAAAGGGTACACTTGTAGTTAGTTTTACAAAACGGTGGCAAATCAATAACTCCAAGAGTATAATAACCCTCCATGCACCCATGCATGTTGCTTCACTCAAAACTCAATAAAAACAAAAGGTTAAAAAATGACTTTGGTGACAGAAGCGATCAAAGCCAAGGGAGAAGTGTTTCATGGACCAGAGCTTTGCAAAGAGAAAGTGAAGGAACTACTAGCAGAAATAGGGTTACCCAATGGGCTCCTCCCCTTGGATAACATACAGGAATGTGGTAGGGTTAAAGAAACTGGGTTTGTTTGGTTCAAAAGAGAGGCAAAGAAGGAGTACAAGTTTAAGACCATTGGGAAGCTTATAAGTTATGGTAAAGAGGTCACTGGGTTTGTTGAGAAGAACAAAATCAGGAAGCTTAAGGGAGTTAAGTCTAAGGAAGTTGGGGTATGGGTGAGTATTCAGAAAGTTACGGTTTCAGATCCCGAGAAGATCTTGTTCACTGCCCGGGCTGGGTTATCCCTGACGTTCCCGTTCTCTGCTTTCAAGATCGAAGATGCAGATGAGGTTGAGGTTGAGGTTCCTGAGGAAGAAGAGGTTGAAGATGTCAAGGAAGGCGAGGACAGCGATTAGTAGTCTGTTTCCTTATGTACTGGCTATTTCATGTTTTGAATAATTAGTACTAGCTACTAATAAACACAAAGTGTATGTCATCACAAGATATATAATATATAGATCTTGAGATAAGAAAAAAGAGGTTTAGTATTTTTGCTGTTTAATCATTAATAGTACAAGGAACTATCACTAGTCTAGTATAGCATGAAGGTCGACCTTAAGATTGGCGTGAGCTGGATTTTGTTCTACCGACTCTTCTTCACACTCGTACAATAATGCATTCATTTCCCATATGTTGATTGTGATAATGTGATTGAGCATACCCGTGAAACTAACGATTATCCTAGCTTCACAATGGTCCTAAGTTGTACACTACCAAATCAAGCTAAAAGATTAATTAGGTTATAATTAATTATCTCCTTGGTCGGACATCCACTCTCCTTGTGAGAGGTCGCGGGTTCAAGACTTACCAGTTAAAATTTTGTGATTATAGCCTTCGAGTCTAGTTTGGTTAGCCCTATAGGGTCAATCATGTAGCCTTCAGGCATAGATTAGTAAATAAATAAAAAGGGTCAACGACCCAATTTAGAAAAAAAAAAAAAAAAAAAAAAAAAAAAAAAACTCTAAAGAACGCCCCTGGTTGATCAGTCATTGTCCAATGTAGTATATGCTATGAACTTGAGTTAAGATAAAACCACCAATAACTTAAGATCTCACAAACATACATACTTAACAGGTGGTTTACTTCTAAATAAGAAGTGCGAGAACTTTGTTTCTAGTGAGAAACAAAACGTAAATACCCGTTAAAAAGAAAATATTACGCATCTAATGAGGAGATATAGCAATTCATGGTTTTCCATTTATCTATGTCTGAAACCATATTCTATGATAATTAAAATTTCCCCCCAAAAAAACACTTGATTGATAAATGCCGACAACGGCATTAATTTTGTACGGAGACATTTTTTTTTCATCCGTGTGTTGGGAGGGCCTCACCATATAAGTAGGAATGAATGAGAGAGAGGGACTCACTGGGCTTATTAAGAGGAACCAAGTGACCTGCCCCTCTCACTGTTACAAAAGTCAGGCCTTCATACTCAACTATCCTCCCTCCCACCTGCAATTTTTTTGTAAAGAAAAATCAAATTAAATGTATGAGTTCAGATTTTTTGTTCCCAAATCATGATTAAATTTACAAAGAACAAAGGAAGAATTAAGACAGTGTTTGGTTTAAAAATAAAACAAACTCTATATATGGAAGATGATGAAAAAAAAAAAAAAGAGTAAAACACACCCTTCAAGTCGGGAATGTTTCCCCATGGAAACCAAAGAAACATAGTTATCAACCTCAAGTATTCAAAATTTCCTCCCTTCCTATCATTGTCTATATTTTCATTGCATGGGAATCGTTTTTAATTCAATTAAACACAGCCTCAAAAGAAAATCAAACACGAGACATGAAGTTAAGAAATGGGGTCTCCTCTTGGACCCATTTTACAAATCCATATAATTTGTGTTGCAATCTAGCGAACATTTAAGATGTTCTCCAAAAAAAACACCATCTTACAAGATATAAATTATTATAACTATAAGACAGACTCAATATTGATTCATGAAAGAGAAATGAACGTGTTCATGTGAATAACAATCCAGATTGTTTCGAATGGAACCAATTTATTTAGTTTAGGGATTATTTTACTATTCTTCCATTCCATCGATGTATGTAGGAAGAAATAAGAAAAAACAAACCTGATTTTTGTGATACCAAGTTTTCCAAGAGGCTTTAAGGGGGAGGCCCAATGCCTCAATCCAGTATCTAGAACCAATGACTGGAACCCTCCCATCTGCATCACCACTGTTCAATAGAAAACAAAATGCACAAGACACTATATGAGATCTGCCGGGTTGATTGATTGGTCAAACAATGCAAAACAAAGATAATAAAAAATAAACAGAAAGAGATCACGAGATTCTCAAATAATAATAATTCACACTTTAACTATTGACCAATGTTCACCAGTGATCAGTCAAACCTTGCATTTTCAAGTTCTTTACCATGGAGATATCTCCTATGCTGAGAAACTGGATTCTCATAAATTCCCCCTTACCTTTACCAATTTGAATATTTCTAGAATTATGTACATTAATCATAAATTTTCCTTCATTATATATATATATATATTGCAATATGCTGGTTCTTGGTGTAACTGATTTAAACTTCTTAATCAAAGAAAAGAAAATAAAATTAAAAACAAACAAACAAACAAAGAGATCAACAAAACTAAAGAAGGCAGAGTTGGAGAAAACCTGTATACCCATATCCTCAGACCAGCTTGGATGAGTTTGGTGTAGATGGGCAGAACCGAAAAAACGGTAAAATTGTATGTACTTAACATGGAATTACTGAAAAAGAAAACGGAAATATGGTAATTCAACTAATAACACAAATGATCCTGAAAACAATGTTATGAAACAGGATATGTTAGGGAAATTTTACTTACCTGCAGACTCTCCACTTCCCCTTGATATTCGCATGCATTGCCGATTGAACATCTGCACGGTTAAGATATTGTTCTGTGTACGATGCAAAACACGGATCATACCCTCCAGGAATCCGTGGTCTCCTCAAGCCATACCCTCCCTATTAAAATACTTGTCAGGACAGCTTATGAAAATGCAAAAATATAACAATATCGTATAATGGTGTATACAGTTATCTCACTACCATGTGCATCTCATTTGTAGAAATGACTTATAATCAATTCTCAGCCCTGTTAGAAACTTATTTCATGTAGAAGGTAAAATTGGTTTACCAATTACCCAGCTTGATTGGGATTAAAATCTAACACACTAAAACATTAAAAATTACCTTGGAATGAAAAGCATCCATGAATCCACCATCAGCTACATCATTTTGAAATGAAGATGATGCACGTTTAGATAGGCATGTCGGAGCATAGATATTGTAAATGTCAATCTCTTGGTATGATGAGTAAACAGCATTCATTGCCAAGTTGCATTCCATTGACCGGTCTATAAGCTTGAAGTCGCATACTTGTTTTGCATGCTCATAGATTTCATCTGAGATAACTGCATGGCTCCATGCATATTCCAGTAATCCCTTATTGTCATAATAATCTTCTGTTTCAGGATTTCCGACCTGGAATTCATTCAACTTTACATTATTCCTGTTTTTATGCTAGTTCAGTGTCCACAGACATAAGCAAATAGTTTCGGCATAAGAGGTGAAAAGATTACAATGGAGACGTGTTAAATTAACTTCCATGCATAATCAGAGGAGACAAATAAGTACAAGACATGTTAAATTGATCTATAAAATGTCTAAATAACGTTTCTTGCTCATACGAAGATCTAAGTATAGGCTTACATACTATGAAACCTTTAAGATTGATGAAGGGGTATTTCTTTCTGTCCTTGTTCCTATCATAAACTAGATTAGCTAGTTGAGGCACATAATGACCTGTAAAAAAATAAAATTCATTTTGGAATAATAAGCCAAAGGATATTTAGTTTTCATACATAATAAACCAGAGCAGTTTTATTTATTTATTTAAATTAAGAACTCGGCACTTACCTGCATAACTCTCTCCTGATACGAAGAAATCACTGGTTTTATACTGTGGAAACCTTTCCAGCCAATGAACTAAGAAACTGTATGCATCCTCAGCTATTGAGAGGTTTCCATAAATAACAAAAGGTCAGCTAATTTTACTTAAAAGTTTTCAAATATAAGGTTGTATATTATTTAATTCGAAGTTTTGAAACTTAATTGAAGTATTACCAACAAAGTTATCATCCAATCTGGTAAGATCCTGGGATGTGTTGGTGTAAGAAAACCCAACTCCAATGGGCGATTCCACAAATAATAGATTTGCTTCTGCAAGGGATAATATGTATTAATAAAGATGCGCAGCGAATTTCAGATAATATATTTATATCGGTATATGTCCAGACACACGTTTTCTTTTCAATTCTTTAATTATTGCAAAGAAACTTACTGATATATTAAACAAAAACGCCGACTAGAATATTTAGTTAAATTAATGACAAATACATGTCATTCTTTGTTTTTTTTTTGGAAAGCGAGTTGGGTTTTAAGGACCCCAAAACCTTTATACAAATGAAACAAAAGCAAAAAAAAAAAAAAAAAAACAAACTCTCACAAGAAAGAGAATTCTAGTGAGAGTGAACATGGTTACTAGGCCTATAGAAATCTTCAATTAGCATCGGCCAAAGAAGAAACCTCTTGTTTTTTATCCTTGTCTCCTTTGTTAAGGAGGAAATGATTCAACCTTTGTACTTTTTGTTTGCTTTCTTAGCCCTAGAGGATCTTCGAGGGCATAGACTAAAATCTTTAGTGCAAGATTTTGAAAACAAATCGCTTGCAACCTCTTCACTAGAAGGATCTTGCTCATGTTCCTCGTTACTACTCTGCTCATCTGTTGTGGTGTTCTCTTTGTCCTGAGTCGGTGTGTGTTCACTTGCCTCCACATTAGCACTACGCTCAAGTATTGGGTTGATAAGAATCAATGGTTGTGGACTCGGCGTTATGACATCACTCTGGTTATCATTTATGTTATGCTCTACCACATTGGCAGCCTCTATACTGGTCACATTCCCTGCTTTTCCTGTGATAGGCCCTGAACTCCCCTCTAAACTGGGTGGAGTCTTCGACTTGAATGTATGTCTACCCTTGGCGATCGTACAACCATCGGAGTTTTGTCTTTCTAGTGGTTGGGTCCTTCCCGTAGCTTGCCATACCATATGGCCTGGAGTATTAATTTATTTGCTCTTTGAACACTGCTGTTTTGTATGACCAAAAACTACACAAGAACTGCATTTAACAGGAATTCATGCATAATCAACTTCAACTATTTTTTTTCTTATCTCCATTGATAACCACAGGGATGTCTTTGGATAATTGGTTGTTTACATCCACCTCCACACACACCCTCGCATACGCTAATCTTGTCCTTTCTTCAGTAGCTTTGTCAAGCATGATAGGCACTCCAATAAAACTAGCAATCCTTTGAATACCATCTAGATTCCATAGGAATAAAGAAATTTTCTTCAGTGTAACCCAAATAAGTATCGAGGTAAGCACCTCGGTATCCTCGTCCATAGAAGGTGACCAGGCCCTGAGGATGAACAACCTGCTTGCTATATGCAGAGGTCCCATTTCCAATACCTTACTTCTATCTTCTTCCTTCTTGAATTTGAATACAAAATTCTTATCTCCGTGTATGCTCATATCAAAATCTCGAATTCCCCACATCCTTATCAGCCACTCTTTGACATAACCATATGCCAAGCACTTGCCCACAAAGCTGCCAATAACCAACCTTTCACATTCGTTTATCCTATTCGCAAAGTCAACAGTTTGCACTTGTACTATTTTCCTTCCTTCAACAGTAGCTAGAGGTTCATACCTTAGTTTTGTAGAGCCCGTATGCTTGCTTTGCTTAACCTTTGATGCCCAACTCATCCTCGCTGGTGCAACGACAGGGTTTGTTGTCATTGCTTCTTGAATTTTGCTAGGGCCAAAGGATGTAACACTGGTTGGCATTGTACAGTCATCTGCTTTATGCAGAACCTCTTCATTCCTTTGCGTTGCAGCCTGCTCTTGACTGGCTGACACCCTTGCAGTTAACATTGCCCAGTTTTTGGGGTTTATCATCATTTTCAGTCCTTTTGCACATAGTTTATCTCCATTTTTGACAGCCACTTGATATTCATGTGTGAGTAATTGTAGCAATCCATCACCATGAATATTGTACTTCTCCTCAAAAGCCATGAACACCTCCTATCCAAACACGTTCGCACTGACGGCGTCTCCACCATTTGTTCCTGTCATTCCATAGATCGGAGATGGGGTATCAGATTACGAGATCCACAACAGATGTTCAGTTGCTCTCAAAAGAACTCGATGCTCTGTGCGAGAGAAAGTATGTCTCAGATCTGAACGAGAGCCACCGGATCTGTTTGCAAAGAGCAAGAGGAGAAATCAGATTTAGAAAATCAGATCTGTCTTCCCTCTCCCTCGACGAGTCTAGCTGCGACGAGCCCCTCCCTGCTCCCTGCAACGAGCACCTCCTCAGATCTGCTCCCAGCAACTAGTACTGAATACCGATTCTTGAGATAAGATGCTCATAACCAAGTCCAGCTAACTAACTTAGAAAAAATGCTTATATGGATAAGATAATAAGCCAGAGAACATGAAGAAAGACATGACTAAATATATGACAGAAAGAAAACACAACCTTTAGCCCAAGCATGACTATTGAATTCCAAGCCATCTCCATTTTTCTTAACTCTAAGAGGACCCAACTCAACAGCTGCACCATACCCTATAGATGAACAACCAGGACCTATAGAGAAGTAAATCAACAAAATAATTAGATAAAACATAAACTATCAAATTTTATGAGAAGACACTGTTAGCATAGAAATAATGTATTCATTATATATAATTATACTTTAAGTGTCAACATACCTCCATTGAGCCAAAGTAGAAGAGGCTTCTTCGATGGTTGAGATTGAGCTTCAAAGAACCAGTAGAAGAGGGCCCGTCCATGTTCTTGATTAACAGTGACGTACCCAGAGAACTGTGAGATGGATGGGTGTGTGGGTTGGCCAGGGAGATTGGATACTCTGTCAGATGCTTGAGCTTTTGTGTGTGTTTTTGATGGTTCAATAGTTGCAGTAAAGCAAGCGAGAAAGAAAAAGAATGAAGAGAGGATAACGGAAAGTTTCATGATTGTAGTTAATGAAGCTATTCTGCTCTTAGTATTTCATAAATACCACAACAGGGGGATATATAGAAGAGATAATAAATCAAGTAGAATCTCACATATGACATATCAGTCAAAAGAAAATCTCATGAGATGTTTGGTAATAAGAAAATAATACCTATTTCTCCTGAGATGTTGATGATGCCCCACTGAAGGAAAATATCCAAAGGTTCTTGAGTTTCCTGATTAAGTTGCATCAATTCCAGGGCTGTTATCTGCAGGGCCTTACTGATCTCGAGCTCATCAGTAAGGTGCAGGCCAAGATTAAGCTATCTAAGTTTAGTGTTAAGATTGCTCATCACTGTTTCTGATCAGAAAAGCCTGGAATGGAATGCCTCTGAAGTCTGAAAATTAGTGTCCAGCAAAACAAGGATCCTCCTCTTATATCCATAATGCAACATTCTTACATTCTGCTATCTTCTATTTCTTTGAATCCAGTCATCCATCAACAAAATATAAAGTACAATTCCTTAGAAATCCTTCCTCTTGGTTTGGTAGCAAAAAATAATAATTTGTATAACAATTCCCTGACTTTCCAAAGGGAAAATTCTAGGGGTCGAGGGAAAGGGAGCGAGGGATGGGTGTAACCACCCATCCTCCTCGCGATGAGCGCCCACGCGCATCTCTAACACAATGCGCTCATCCCGAAGAGGATGGGTGGTTACACCCATCCCTCGCCCCTTTCCCTCGCTCCCTCTCTCGCTCTCTTTCCAAAGATAGGGAGATACTTTGGTCTATCATGCTATGGAATAAGTTGAGTTGACGTCCATTCGACAGGTAGTTAATCAGGGAAATGAGGAACAGATAATAACTAAGAAAGCACCAGTCAGGTAGCTTTTGAACCAAAGATATCCACTACACTCAACCATTCATGACTCAGCAAATCATGTGTGTTGATAATCCCACTATTTTACCACAAGTTATAAACACTCAATCGTATGTCAAGTGTCAACCTAACAGAAAAGATGTTTCCATCAGCAATGAGCAAACCTACATCTATCTGGCAGCAGTCCAAACTTTGAGCTACCTGTTAGACAAAAAATAGTGCATGCGAAGTTCTGGAACAAGATCCTCTACTAACATGATGCATTTAGACAATACAAGTAGCATATAACATTGTACGGAATCAACAGAGTTCATCGGAGGAAATACACATTTCACTTATAGATCCACATGCTTTGGATATGCAAGTCTGCTATTAATAGGCCTACATCCTTCATCAACAAGAAATTTAATCTTCTCGCAAATAAGCCGAGGTTGAAAACATGTTTTCGGTTAAAATGCTGATTGCTTATGATCAATTCCATTGTGAATAGGATCTTGCAGCATTTAAGGGTGCCAAAGCAGACGTGGCATTTCGAGGACTATAGAAGTGAAGCAATCTTTGACGGGCAGAAGATATATTGTTGTACATAAGCAGAAACTGTAGAACAGATGAAGGAGAGTTTTATCTGCAATGGAGCGGCGGAGATTACTGGTGACATACAGCAGCAATAAGAGGCTTTATAAATGAGGCTCAGGAAGCATATCTGCATCATCTACTTCGTATTTTGGTTCCTTTTTAAATGAAAGGGGTCGTAGGATAGATCTTGACAAGCGGCTTAAAGGATCTTGCAGACCATCCATCTTGTAATGTCCAAAACGCCAATCTCTTTGAGTAAACGGTCTCCAGATAGGTTTATCAAGGCCTCCTATAAGAGTGTCAGAAACAGATACATATATTAAAAGGAAATTTCCAATAAAAAATAATTTTAAAAAATGACAGCATGTCATTTAGTAATGTGTATAAAGGTATACAACTATTTCAAAAAATCTTTTGCACAAATAGAGATGCTATTACTAAGTATGTAATGCCGTTGATAAAACCCCAAAGTCTCAAATTTCATCTTAGCCAGCATGTTTACTTAAATCTCAACACCCAATGTCAGAAAAGGCCATTGAGCGATGAAACTAAGTCTTTTCAGTTGATAATTACACGGAGTCAGGATCTTCAGTACCAGTAAAATTTATGATTAAAAGCACTCAAGATAATGTACCTGCATACATAAGACCATGATTGTTGACTGCTCGGTAAAATGGCCGTGGCTGTTTCTCTTTAGCAGCTCTCTGAAGTTCAGTCCAGGCTCTCATCCTGTCTTGCCTTGTAATTTTCCCAGAAGTTGCTACCTAAAATTATCAGTCTCTAGACTATTATTCAATGAACAAAGAGAACATTTAAAAGGATAAAATCAAGGGGTGAGAGAAGGGTGAACGTGGAATATGGGTAAAATCAAAGATACTCAGATGTTACTTTTGTAAAGAGATGGTAAGATGGGCGTGGAATGCGAGCAAGATCTTTGGCACGATCAACTGCAACAAGTCCGAATTTGGGACCATATCCATCAGCCCACTCCCAATTGTCTGAAATGGTCCAAAACAGGTAGCCGAGCACACGGACACCCTACAAGACCAAATATATCATAACGTTCCGTAAATGTATGAGATAACAGAACAAATCCATAGCAAGTGTTCAAAATCTCAGTTCGGCATGAAACCATGATCATTGCAGCATATATAGCCAGCAAATGCTCCAACAAGTAAGGTCGTCGGATCAAGTCAGTCTCATCAGAAACCCCATTTTCAGTAATGATGAACGGTATATTCAGATGTTTGTATCTCTCATTGAACTGAAGCAGCATTCGGTACAAACCATCAGGATAAACTCCACGTCCAGATTCACTGTATTCGTCATCCTCTACAAGTTTCAGTCCAACCCCACAGACAACTTCCTGAAAGTGACACTAGTGTTAAAAGCCAAACGATAACTCAAATGGTGCACTGCAATTGATATTTTATGATTTCTCAATCCAGTTAGAAAAGTAACAACCTGTCCATAATAGTTTATCCCTATGAAATCCAGACTTTCACTAATGCTGTCAACATATGGGAAGAGGGTCATTGAGCTAGCCAGTGAAACAGCAGTAATGTCAAACAGACCATATGGTCGCATAAATGAAACATGATGAGCTACTCCAACCAATGACTTTGACAAAGAACTGCTGCCAATGAACAGAAGAGTGCTTCAACAAGTAGTAAGTATGACACCTTGTAATATAAATGAGCCATAAAGAACAATTCAACGACATGCATGCATGCATAGTGTGAGTTACAACTTAGAAGCATGAGAAAGGGAAAAAGAGGTTTGAAGGATCAGCACTAAGACTTATCCGATCCCTCAAAAGCATCCAAGTGGTTCATCAGAAAAACATCAAGAACATTGATGATAAGTCAATCAAATATTGGTTAACACCTGATTCTCTATCAGGCTTGTTGGTAAGTTAGTCCTAATGCATGTCAAGGATTTTTTTTTTCAATATTCTATTGTCTCCCACTCAAATCTCTAACAGAACCCCTTATTTGGTGAGTCATTGATCAAATCTACTTCAAAAAGCAAGAAAATGAAATGAAATCTAAACAAAAATGAATGAGACCTGCTTTCATGTTCATGTATATAGTCATAAGCCTTTGAGTGTGCAATGGCCATCCAGTGCATAGCTTGTTGAAAAACACCCATGGGTAAAGCAGATGTCGCAACCTCTAGCATATCAGGATTGCCACCAGGCCAAGCACCAGCACAATAAGTAAGCATGCAGAAGACGTGTGGCTCATTAAATATTACCCAGTAGTCAACCAACTCGGATACACTGTCTACTACAAGCCTGTAAAAGTTAAGAACATACAAAAATACAAAAGATTACAAAGAGACGATAGCTTTAATGTCCCCCTCCCACCCAAATTAAAAAATAAAACCTGCCAAATATAACAACTATATGTCAGAAAGTATAAAGAGAGCCATTAGCAATCAAATGACAGAAGCGTTTCTAGTTCCACAAAACATAAAAGCCTTTTTCAATAAAACAACGAAAAGCATAAACATCCAAGCAACTGACCTTGTAAAATCTAGAAAATAATCAACAGTTTTTTCCAATTTCCACCCTCCGTATTCGCCAGCCCATGGTGGAAGTGAGTGGTGGAACAATGTCAGCATTACCTTCATTCCATATGAGTGAACTCTTTGTATGATCCATTTGTATCGTTCCAGTGCCGCATAATTGACCTGTACCATGCCAACGAAGTATCAATCCAAATTATGTCTATCTAGGTTCATTCACCACAGCTGAATACATATAGCATCATAAGAACACATCAACATTAAACCAATTCTAGTAAGTGAAAATACAAGATGATATCCTTCCTGCCAAAAACCATTTCCATCTACCAGGCAAAGGGATGTAACACTAAAAATCTCCACTTACACTTTCTTTGAGTCCATTTATTGGCTCCTCAGGCATGATCCTTGACCAATCTATTCCCATTCGAAAAACACTTATACCTGTTTCTTTAGCAAGCTTCAATTCAGTATCAGGATCAGACCAAAATCTTAGTCTCTCCTCTCTGAAATTCATAAAGGGAGCAGATTAATCTAGTTCAACATCGGCCACAAAAACCTACTCTAAAAAACTTAGTGAGGTAGGATTTAGGAATATGATAAATGGAAAACTAACTAAGAAACTGACGAGGGCGAACTAATAATATTAACAACCTATCATAAATTCCGTCTAATTGCTCAAGAGATGCAACAATAACTACACCAAACCAAACTTACGGGTGGGGTACATTATGCCAAGCAGCTACGTTGTGCTTGCAATCAACACTTTCTGCAGCATCTTCTTCCTCTTCTGAAAACTTCTGGAACCCTCTAATCATTGCCTCCATCGCTACCTTAAGAGGCTTTTTCTTTTTATTAATTTCTACCTTGTTTGGAGGCTTCCTCTGAGATCCACCATCACCTCCAGCTGAAGCCATTATTGCATCTGCTGGCTGTGGAGTCAGCACTTTAACTAAATCATCACCAGGGTCGTCCTCAGCAAACTGTATCCAAGCGTCATTGAGCCTGTCTTCGACATGGGCTGGTGCAGTTGCCAATCCAAAGAAGAAACCATTCTCTTCCTCACTGCTATTTTCTACAGGGATTTGCGTAAATATAATCAGCTATTTCTTTCTCAAATTTATAAATTTTATTTATGGTGGTCGGTCAACATAAAATCTATTCAACAACAACAAATGTGATGCAAGAGGTTCAGATGCCCTACATAAAAAATAAAAAAATAAAAAAAAGGAAGAAAGAAAGAAGGAATACTCACACAGGCACGCACGTCATGTTGGACACGGACACGTCAATTCGACAATTTTCCAAAAACTAGAACTCAGAAATATGGCCACACGTTATACCAATTTTTTATATAATTCATACAAACATAAACAATATTAATAAAGAAAGATTTAAGTAAAAAAGAACAAGGAGTATGAAGATGAAAATGAAACACAAATTGTGTTGAAAAAGAAATAAAGAAGAAAAAACACAGAGAAAAAGAAGATGTAAAAAAATGGAGAAGAATATGACATTCTGTCGCAAGAAAAAAACAAAGTAGAAATGAAGTACAAGAGATAAGAAGCAAAGGAGAGAAGAAGAACTGAAGAAGCATAGATTACCTCTATGTTTCATCGCCCTCTTAATCTTGCATCGCAATTGAAAGTTTTTCACTTTAGATGGATTAACAATCTTCAAATTAGGTGGTTATATGCTCCCACCTAATAGTAAAATAATAAAATAAAGTTGGTTGTCGAGTCTTGATTGTGTTTAAACCGAGTTTTGGGTGTGTCTGAACCGTGTTTGACACATTGACTACACTGGCCATGTGTCTAACACTTGCCGACACATTGACCATGTGTATGATGCATGTCGAAGGCGTGTCGGCTGAGTGTCGGTGTCGGATACGTGCTGGACACGGGTACGACAAGTTTTTTGAAGAGTTTGTGCTTCCTTGCTCCCATGTTTTACTAAAGGCTAGAGGCAAGCTCATAAACTTCAAAAATCCGGTGCAATCTTGAGATACTTCAAGGAAATGCTTTACTCTTGTCACATCAAATGCATTTGAAAGCACTTGCATCTCTCTTCATAATGGGTCTGTTTGTTTATAGCTACGGCTTGGCTTTCCATGTCATGGATACGTCCTCCCATCTCTTTTATTCCTCAAAATTTTCAAATTTACCCGAATAAATGCCCAATTCCCACTAAAAATGGAAAGACAGGAACCTCAAGTTGCAGGACTCATTACACTCAGATAAGTGATACCAATTTTACTCGGCATCACACTCTTCGTTTTCCTCATACAATTCCATGTCATTTTTCGCAATAGAAATTTTATCATCGGTATCAATGTTTACTTAGACATAAATATCAAAAAAGGACAAAAAAACACATCCAATTCCAATTTCAACCATCACTTTCTTTCTCAGCTTTTTGAAGTACAAATTTCAATCCTTCTAGTCTCTACCATTAACGGAAATTAAAGAACCCTAAATATTCATTATCAATACTTGCTAATTTTCTGAAGACTTTTTAGGAGTCATTATCAACGATTTAGGGTCCAAATTTTCACTACTAATCGAAGATTTAGTTCACTATTTGTATCTCATTGAACTGTTTGTGCAACATTTGTTTTCGAATTCAAGCTTCTAGATGTTCATAGAGCCAAGAAATTGAATTACAATCGTTGAATCAATGTTTTAACAAGCAGTTTAGTTCAGTAGAAACTATTTGACTGAAAACTAAATTATCTATTAAACTACACACAAATGTATCAAGTTATGTTCAAGGTTCCTGAAGTTCATATAGTCAAGAAGTTGAAATACGATCACAGAATCGAAGTTTTGTTCAAGGAAAATTAGGGTTATGGTTATGGAGTGAATAGTTACCGTTAGTGAGATTGAAGACAGCGAGAGTGTCAGAGGATTCGTCGATCGGCGACTCGAATGGCCTGAGGTTCTTCTTGCGGAAGCGTGAGTAGGAGAAGGCGTTGGCGGCGACGGTGACTGTGACTAAGACTCCAGCGAGCTTCGTTGCTGTGACGAAGAGAGCGATAAACGCCATTGAAGGCGAGAAAGTGAGAGAGGAGAAACAGAGCGAGCGAACGAGCGCCAAAAATGAGAAGTGGACAGATAGAGTGAAAAAGGATTGAGGGGGGTGGGTCAAGCTCAGGAAGCACAGGAGAACATCCTATTCACATTTCTCAGCCGTCGGATCTGATCCGACGGCTCAGATTCATGAATTGTGAAAAAGAGGAGGTAGGTACACAGAAAGTGGGACACGATGGGTCCTACACGAAATATTAAAAATCTTATCAAGGCTCATTGAATCGTAGAAAAAAATCTTATCAAGGCTCATTGGATTTCGTTTTTCGAGTTAATTTTGTTACTATGATTTTAATAAATTTTTCGTTTTTGCGTAGAAAAATCATAAAAATTTCGATTGTGTTTTTTAATTTAATAATATAAGTTATGCATTTCACAAGATTTGTAGCTTCGTACAAATTACACATCACTCTTATAACAAACTTTTAATATTAAAATAACATTATAACATGTTAAAATATACGATGATTAAAATATTTATTTCTTTTCTAAAAAATTTTGACATATTTTGAATTTCGAAAGAGATTTCAATAACTTTAAAATAAGAAATATTTCGTAAAATTTTGACATATTTCGAGAAATTACATTCCTTGATTGTGTCTACAATTATGTTAACCCTACATTTTTTTTTTTTTTGGATAATGTAACTAAAGTCTTGCCATAGTGGCTAGTTTGTGAGCCTTATAGTTGAGTTCCCTACTGATAAATTTACAAAACCATAATGGATGAATCGTAAGTAGTCGTATGCTGGTGATGAGGGGATGCCATACTCAGTCCATGGCCACCAAAGGAGGCTGCAAATCATCCTGCAAGATAGAAATAAGATATTCGGAATCTCAACAAAAAACCTATTCTCCACTGTCGTGCTTGGATGAAGAGAAGAGTCGATTCAGCTGCATGACATTCAACCATTGTATTGTCTGTTACATTGTTTCAATAAGGCATACCACCTGGGCTAGGAGTTCACCTTGAAGATTGATCGCCGAAACACTAATTGCGCCTTGTTGTGATGAGGCAAATAAGCTGACATCATAAGTAACAACAATTGTATTTGAATCCTTGTGGTGAGGAATGGGTTTGAGGTCAAGGGATCTATAATTAAGAGGGTGATTCCTAAAGTTTGGATTTGATCATGAATAAGTTGTATCCTGGTTGTGGCTAACTCAGTAAGATGACCATATGAGGTCGGTCGGCTCGATTCGGATGGAGTAATGAGAGTGTGGTTTGATCGAGAATCGATAACTGTTGTAGCAAGGAAATGGTGAATAGAATCCAATTTGTCATTATCTTGGCCAGTCAACAGACATAGATGATAAGTCCTACACTAAATTTGGAAAACTTGTTTGTACATTGGAGACTCATTTAAAGGCCAGTTTAAATGCAATCCAAGAATACAAGAATTTGATTGAGCAAATAAACTTCATTTGACTTCTGACCCTACTCTAAAATATTTTTCCCATCAAGATGCATAGATCATGTACGTGTGTCAAAAAGCTAAATTGTGCAATAATGACTGAACAATCCGGAGGCATAAACAAACACCAACCAAGAACTACCAGCAATAGGAGGTGTTGGCATAAGATAGTGGTGGTGGACTGGTTGGTGTCAATAAGAGAATAGATTTTGAGAAGGACTATGACTGCCTAAGGAGAAGGTTGGTGCGAAAACCGTTTCAACATTATTTAAGTTAACTGAACCACACAGATTCGTAGAGTCCTGACTATTGATAACAACCGTTGCACCATTATTGCATTGGAGAAGCCATCACACTCACCTCGTCAACAGAAAACAAAAATAGACTTGGATTCATCAAAGTTAGACAAGCCACACTCATTACACTGTTTGAGATGGACACTTGGATTCATCAATGTTAGACAAGCCTGGATGTGAGAAAATGTATTGACAAACCCCGGTGGGAAATCACAGTGATATTATCGATTTCCCAAACAAATTCATCCATATCTGCTAAATTTGAACATACAACACAATGAATTCATCAAATTCATCCTACATTCTCTTTCAGACTTGCACGTAATGTTGGATGGCACAAGTGATGCGTGAAAGGGAAGAAAACTGAACTGTTCATCACCATTGATTACATTAAATAACCAGCTTCTTCCCCATGTATTCGCAAAGTTGGGGAAAGAAATAAACACGTCCTTGTTTGCCAAGATATGGCCCCGACTCTATATGCTGAAATAAACTTGGTATTTTCATAGTCTTTCATTGGCAATTCAACAGAAGTTTAGCCACCACGATCTCATTGAACTGTCAGTATTAAAGCAAGACAAATATGAATACACAGAGAAGATAAGCATTACAGTGAATAAAATTTACAACCCAACTGTCAAATGGTATGGTTATTTACCTTCAGACTTATGAATCAGAGGCCTTTAACTTCCTAGGCCTCTTATAAGACTGAGATGGTGACGCGGGTACATCCGAATATCTTCCAGGAGGCTAGATTTGTGCCCAAAGAAAAGAAAGAATGTAATATTGATTAAAACTTAATACACGGGAAAGAAACTAAAATTAACAAAACAAAGGAACATTTCAGAAGAGAAAAGAAAATGGGCATAAGATAACAAGGCAGAATTGATATTATACCTTGCGCTTCTGATCCCGCTTGCCAACTCTCTCCCCTGAATCGTAGAGAAAAAAATGTGCAAACATAGAGAATAAGATCCAATGGTTCATTACAGGAAAAAAAAAATTTAATTAAAAAAATAAAATAATAATAATAATAATTGAATAACAGTAAATATTTGAATAACTATTACCTCCATAACTAACAGAGTCTGGAATGAATGTTCGGTCTTGATCCCCACCACGCTGAGAACGCTGCTAGCAGTTTCACAAATTCAACCTTTTAATACATATATCAACACCAAAAAGCAGGACAGATGGGAACCGGTGCATTAGTGATGGAGAGGACTCTGATTCAAACTTAACACTGATGGATCATTAAGAGGAGAGGACTCTTTGAATGCTTCAAAAGGAGGGTATGGAGCTATTATTCGGAATGACCAAGGCGATGTTATTGCAGCTTGCTCAGGTGATACAACTGGTCATTCAGTTATAAAACATGAACTGCAGGGAGTTCTTATGGGTCTGAAGCTTGCAAGGTTACATAATTTACGTAAGATAGAGATTAGTACAGACTCCACCAATGTTCTTGCTTACCTATCCAACAATGATCCAGTCCCTTGGGACCTTAAGCACGTCGTATGGAGAATCCGGTACCAGCTGTCGATTCTAGAAGACTATGCATGCAAACATGATTATCGAGAGACAAACAGGGCTGCAGATTACCTGGCGGGATTGTATCCTAATACTATGTTTGTAGAATTTACTCCGAGCTCCTTTGCGGAGGATTTGAAAAAGATAGTGTATGAAGACAAAACTGGAAAGAAATATCTGAGAATGTAATCCTTCTTTTTTATTGTGGTTTGGGGATCCCAAATAACCCCTGCTCGCTTTCCAAAAAAAAAAAAAAAAAAAAAAAAAAAAGCAGGACAGAAAATTTAAGATACTAACCTTTGGAGTGCCTGGTGTTTCTGTGTATGGACTGTCACGTTGAGATGATGCCTCAGCCTCCTTGTACTGCAGCTGATTATCAATATATAGATGTCATGTCACTAATATAATAGCCAAAGAAGGATAGGAGAATATCCTATGTTTTTTATATTGTTTAAATGGAAATTGAAAGTAGAGCCAACCATATGTGGTATTAGTCAGTCTTCGTGAGAGCTACTGGAGCTTCCAAAACAGAAACCTAGCATAAATATTTTTGGGGGAGAGGGGGAAATCGTTCTTATTGATTAGGTTAAGTCGATGTGAGGCAAAACCTTAAAAAAAGAAAATGGACTTGTTCCTTAAATATGGTTTCACTGTGCCTATGCAATCATTTGCATGCCATCAGACACAAAATTTGTTTCGTTAAGATGATCACGGGGTCAATATTGTGAGTAGACTTGGCTACTTCTAAAAATATAACAGCATAAGTGACTACTAGAAAATAATGACAGAAAAGTAAAGGACAGGCAGAAGAACCTGTTTCTGGAGATTAAGCAAAGTCATAATTTCTTTGCGTAATTCAAGGTGCTCCGCGCAGACAGCTTGGGTTGGAACCTTTGGTTTTACATTGACCTGAAAAAGTACAAAAAATAAAATTAAAAAGGAAAACTAATTGACAAATGACAATTTATTACAATAAGCGGGGTTCAGCAATAATTTTAATTAATGCTGTTATCATTCACTCATCATTCATAAACAAATGATGACAAAACGAATGACATTGGTCACTGGTCAGATTTATTGTAGAGATACTTAAGTGGCAAATACACAAACTTTCCAGAAATAACACAAGAAACAAACCCCAAGATCTTGCAAAGTCTGATCTACACGCTTGCTGGTTCGAAGTCCAGCAGTAGAGTTAGCAGCTTGCACCATTTGCTCGAGTGCATTTGATCTCAAGAATACACGGAGCTGTAAATTACAATCAGTTTGGTTACATACGACCATCAAAGAGAGAAATTTTAATGCAGAAATACAGCAACAAGTCCAAAAAAATTGGTTCAATGATTTTATGACTGTCAAAGGCACAATAATATGGATGCTTGAAACTGCAAGGACATATGCATATATATACTTGATGGAAGAACTAAAACAGATGAAGCGTCTACTTTAATGTTGCAAGTAATAAAGCACACCAAATAAAAGAGCTACTGAATTCACCATGCGAAGTTGAGGTGGAATAGAGGCACTATCTGCGGTAGAAGCTTGAGGTAACTTAGCAGGAACTTGTGAGGGTGATACCACATCCCTATTTTCTTGTTCAGCACTGAAGCTCATAGCTATTTCAGCTTCCTCTGCAGCCTGCGAGAAAATTTTTACAAAACGATTATCCAGGGAATACACATAAAATCCAGGGTACAGAGTTTTGCACTTCTTCATTGTGAAGCCTGGAAGATAAGGAAACGCTTTCACTCTTAGCATGAAATTGGCATGTTCTAAAACCACAATTTAGATTAATACACAAGTCTTTGCACTAAGCTTGTTAACTTCCCAAATAAAATTAAAAAGGAAAAAAAAGAAAGTGAAATGGAGTGAAAAGTAGCAAACAGGCTGTGGGACATATGTACCTTGGCCACTGCACGTGATTCGGCTATTTTTTTCGCTTCAACAAGAACCTGAAAACACAAATGAGAAATAAAGGAATAAAGCTGGCTTCCACAAGTACAAGCAATAATATGAGATCCTTAAACGATATTATTCATCAGAAATTCTAAGTGTCGAGGAAATGAGCGAGGAAACGAGCGAGGGAAGTGAGGTGGCGGGGGTGGGAGCCGTTCATCTCACTCGAAATGCGTGCGTTGACTTTTTGCGCGCGCATCCCGAGCGGGATGAACGGCTCCCACCCCCGCCACCTCACTCCCCTCGCCCATTTCCTCGCTGTGTAGAATCACTCATTATTCATACTTCAGCATCTTTACGCTCTTGATGCTTTGTTTGCGAAAGGACCAATGACAATGCACGCTTCCGCTCAATCTCTTGTTGGACATTGTACGGCTCCTAAACAGGAAAATAATATAACTTAATTGCGTACCCTAACATAATAACTACCCAAGGAAACAAAAATGTAAACTTGACTAAAAGGAAAAATAGTCACTAAAAAACTGCCATCAGTGATGAAGATGACTATAAAAGAAATTCTTAATGTTGTGAACCTTAACGAGATGATTTCCAGAAACTTCTCCACTGGCCCTAGCAGTCGCAACAGCCCGAGATGCTGCAGGCAAAGAATGACAGTCAGCAAAAGGTTATATAGAAATCATTGTTAGATCAATTTCCAAAAACATATCACTAACTAATGAAAGCTTAAAGGATAACTATATGCTCAATTAATGATCTAAGTCATAATGGTTCAAACAAGATACCAGTATAATAACGACTCTTCAATTCCTCCACAGTTCGAGATGAAGGAAATCTGTCGGCTATCACAATAAAACGAAGGTCGAATCGTTCGCAAAATTCAAACAGTTGATCTGTCTCGTCCTTTGTCCAAGCCTAACAATAAAGTATAATGTTGGGATTTAGTCCAACACAATAAACCATGGTAAATATAAAGTTCAAAACAATATTTGCATATCCAAATTGATGTCAATTCATATGTTAAATCTTTTCTTCATATTTTTCCCTTCAAGTATAAACAACAGCAACAACCACAAAACCCAAAGAATGTGACATAATAGAGGAACACGGTTACTAAGGACAACTAACATCCATCATAATCCAAATACGTCAAAATGTTCGGTTCATCATGTTTAACACTTAGGGTATGTTTGGTTGCATGGACAATCCATGAGGGACCACTTGTGTTTAAGGAAAATTTGATTTTCATGTGGTGGACCACTTATGAATTCTAAATTGTGATCAAAGGTGGGAAGTTAAATAACCAATGAAATATAATAATCCAATTCTTTGGGGGGTCAGAAGTTGGAATTTTCATGTTTTATGGGAGTTCAATTCCCACCTTTGATCAAAATGTGGAATCCATGATAAGTGATCCACCACATATTGATCAAATTTGGATTAGCCACAAGAGGTCCCTCATGGATTTCATGCAACCAAACACACCTGTAATGTCTAACTCTAAAAGTATCATACCAAATATCTTCGCATCCTAGTTAAGGCAAGAAAAAGTTTCACAGAAAGTTTGAAAGCTATTTGGTAACACCAACATGGAGGATGACTCAATAGCTTCTTTTAGGTAAGGATGGTCTACTCAAAAGTGTCACATAAAGATCTTTGCACCCTGGTAAAGCCAAAAAATTTCCGAAAATTTTATAACACCAACTATCAATGTCTTATCTCAGGTAAGGATGATGATGAATCAAGCTAAACTGGATCATTATGATATTTGTACTCATGTCAAATGTGAGTTTCAAGTTAATCATAGAGATAGGATAGTCTTGATTCTTCAACTTCTAAACCAAGCTGCCAATATTTGAATGAAAATTGATCTGAGTATATATCTTACTGTAGAGGTCAATCCAACTAAAAATCAGTGGAATTAAAATTTTCTAAAATTTTTAATTTATTATCAGTTAGAATTTGTTTCTGTGTGATTCAGGCCCTAAACTTATATACCGAGTCCTTAATGTTGACGGAAAGTGCAAGTGTAACAAACATATTACTAAGAGTAGTGGACTCCGTATAGTGGATACAACTGCCATGAAGTTCCATGAAATATCACAAGATCACATTTTTTGCAGCCAAACGACAATTTAGAAAAGTGGTCTCGTAAAATTAAGAAACACATAATAAATTGAGACAATGATTTTTCTCTTTCGCCTTTCAAATAATAAATAGAAAGGGAGCAAGCAAAAAAGTGCTATACAGAAGTTGAATGTACAAATATAGAACGTGTACCTACAGGATCAGTCAAATACTTGTCATACTCCTCCTGAGTGTATTTGATAGTTTCAACAGACTGCAACCATATCAAAATGAAATTCATGTTTAAATCCATCATACGACAATATCAAAATAATTATAGCGAGCATTTGTACATACCTTGTTATATTTAGCGAAGGAATAGTCTCCTGTTGGTGGAACACCATTTACAACTCTGACCTGAAACCATTGTAAAAAAGTATTGAGTATGCCACTTAAAGGTTCTGAAAAAGCCAACCAAATTGGCCACCACAGCATAGATGTGGTTTTCAGAAAGGGCTTAAGATCAATAAACCATCATCTTATACATACCCAATGATAAAGTTGTAAATTATCGGTCCTAGCAGAAGATGTGAATGGAAGCCACCGCCATGTAATCTGCACACAAGCCCAAGATTGAAAGATTTAGACGATCAGCTAACAGTATGTGATAGTAAATTATAGGCTCATTCATATCTTACCAGAGATGATATCTTACAAATCCTCAATTTCTTTACACTCTCAACTGGAGATTCTAGTTCTCAACACGTATTTAATGTCTTGATTTCATAACCAAACATAAACTTTCAGTCGGTGACAAAATATCATTCTAAAGTCTAGACAGGGTTGATAGTTATAAGCTGCACATTTTGGGGAAAAGTTAAATTCCGTGTATATTGCACCATTTAGTTCTGAAATTTGTCTGTTATCAGTCATAAATTGCATGTTTTTTATCCAGTTCAATTATTTGTGAAAACACCCAGTCAAGATACTCTCATATATGATAGCCAAGGATGCACGGACTCGGATACGCATATCGTATCGGACACGGATACGACACGGCGACTCGGCAATTTTCAAAAAACTAGGACTCGGCGACACGTCAAACCTTATTTTTATTTTTATATTTTATTAAAAAACTATTAACATAATGTCATAACTCATAAACAATAATTAATAATCCAAACATATAAAACATCTAAATGCAGTGAGCTTAATTAATGAAATTATTTGAATGAATGAAAAGTTTGGGTACATAAGTGAAAACTAGGGTCATCATCATCATCATCATCAAAGCCCATTCCCGAGATTTTCGGGGTCGGCTACATGAATTTTGGTTCTCCAAGCAATGCGATCTTCCCACATTTCCTCACCTAATCCAAGCTCAATGATATCTTCATTCACCGTCTTCATCCAAGTTTTCAACGGTCGTCCCCTCCGTCTACACCCTCCATTAACTTGCCAATCTAAACATTTTCTAATTGGCGCCGTGCTCGGTCTCCTCCGCACATGACCAAACCAAGTTAAACGTCTTTCTCTAATTTTTTCCTCTATGGGCGCTACACCTAAGTATCTCCTAATTCTTTCATTTCTAATCTTATCCTTACGAGTTTTACCACACATCCACCTTAACATACGCATTTCTGCTACTGCCATCCTATGCGTATGTTGTCCCGTAGTAGCCCAACATTTTGAACCATATAGCATGGCTGGTCGAACAATTGTCTTATAGCATTTCCCTTTTAGCCTTGCAGGCATCCTTCTATCGCACAATACTCCTGACGCCATTCGCCATTTCAACCAACCAGCTTTAATCCTGTGGTCTACATCTGCTCCAATAGCCCCATTCTTTTGAATTATAGACCCTAGATATCGAAAAGCCTCACACTCTGGGACCTCGACACCTTCGATCTCAATTGCATGACTTCTCCCTCTTGGTTCACACCCAAAGTTGCACACTAGATACTCCGTCTTCGAACGGCTAATTCTAAAACCTTTACTCTCTAAAGCCTCCTGCCACTTAACTAATTTCTGACCTAAACCTGCACTAGTCTCATCCATTAAGACAATATCATCTGCAAATAACATGCACCAAGGTACATCTTCTTGCAGATGTCTCGTCAACTCATCCATGACCAAAGCAAAGAGATATGGACTTAACGCCGACCCTTGATGTAGTCCTACTGTCACTGGAAATTCACTAGACATCCCACCTACTGAGCGAACACTTGTTACAACCCCTTCATACATATCCTTAATGATATCGACATAACATTGAGACACTTTCTTCCTTTCAAGCACCCACCAAATTAACTCCCTGGGGACCCTATCATATGCTTTCTCCAGATCAATAAAAACCATATGCAAACTCTTACGTGTCTCTCGATATTTTTCTACAGTTTGCCTAAGCAGGAAGATGGCCTCCGTAGTAGACCTACCTGGCATAAATCCAAATTGATTCTCCGAAATCGTGGTTAAACTCCTAAGTCTTTGTTCTATAACCCTCTCCCAAAGTTTCATCGTATGACTCATAAGCTTTATCCCTCTATAGTTCGACCCTACGCAACACATCAATAGTTCGACCCTACGCAACACATCAATAGTTCGACCCTACGCAACACATCAATAGTTCGACCCTATAGTTCGACCCTACGCAACACATCAATAAGCTTTATCCCTCTATAGTTCGACCCTAACTTGGACCCTACGCAACACATCAATGTAATCCAAATCCACAATGGAAGAGAAGAAAACCTAAGATCCTCCTTGGGTGAGACTCATCATCGCATCTCTTCCTCTCACCAGAAATAGAAATAGAAATAGAAATAGAAATGATGTTTGTTTTAGTTGCTAACTTTCGATCCAAAATCTGGTTGCGCAAGAGGAAAAAAATTGTCCCTATTACCTTTACCTACAGTCAGTGAAGAGAAAGAAGATGGGAGGCGGAGGCGAGGTTGAAGAAACAGCAAAAGCAGTATCAGATCTGACCATGAATTAAGACAAGTCGATCTCTCTCTGGCTCGGTTTGTCTCTGTGCTCGATCTCTCTCTCCCTGCTCGATCTCCCTCCTAGTCGATCGATCTCTCTTTGGCTCAGTCGATCGATCGATCTCTCTCTCCCTGCTCGATCTCTCTGGCTCAGGAGGTGTCCCTGCTCAATCTGACCTAAGAAGTAAGAAGATAAAGATCGGTTCCTCGTCCTTCTTTCTTTTCTTCCTCGGTTCCTCCTTCTCTCTGCAAATGGTTGGGTTTGTGGGTTGAGAAAGATGAAATCGCGGAGAGGAATTAGGGCTTTTAGATCTCAGCCGTCCGATTTTATCAAGATCTGGAAAAAAAAAATTATTAGCAACCGAATCCTGACCGTGTCCAAACCGTATCCGGACCGAGTCCAGGCCGTATCCTGACCAAGTCACGTTGACAGATACGTTGACCGCGTGTCGGATACGTATCGCCGCAAATCGCACGCATATTCGTATCCGACACGCGTATTACTAGGATTTGGAGGGTTTTTCCGAGAGTCTGTGCTTCCTAGATGATAGCTCTCAACGTAGTCTAATCCATTTGTACAATTTAAAATGCCATTTAGTTTCAATCAAGTCCTCGACTAAATTGTAAATGCCTCCAAACTATTATCTGCCAGATTTAAATGAGATATGAATTTACTTATCATTTGACTTGAAATGTTATAAATTTATAATCTTACTTAACAAACTCTGAATTCATATTGACAATTTAACGACAAAATGTTTCCAAATCTAGGATAAAAATCGTTGGTCTCCACGTGAAGCTTGTCCAGCATGTAAACCTCCATCACTAACTAAAAACTACCTAAGCTTTGCTTCACTGCTTCTAGAAGTAACTTTCATTAATATAAAGCATAATTACGGCCATTTCTTCTACTTAATGGTATTGCTCTCCATCATTTTCATCAACTCATAAAGTACCAAAACAGTAACACACTCAGGTGATCACAAATTTCCCCAAATTTATAATAAATGTAAACCCTAATTTCTTAAAATTCAAATACAAAACCCTAGAAAATCAAAATCCAACCTTTTCGTTCTCTGGCTGAGGCTTTCGCTTCAGATGCGAAGGATCGATTGCAGGCATGAGTGGCGGAACCCCACCTGTAAGCGCGTAAACCTACAAACAAACCAAAACCCAGACCCCAAATTCAAACAACAATCAAACCGAAACAAACAAACAAATTGGGGCAAAAGAGTCACCTCTCGAGAAATTCCATCGGGTTTTCGCTGAGAATCTTTGGGAGGGCGAGATTTCTTCTCCTGAGTTGCATTGAAGTTCTTGGGCAACCCTAGAATGTCCTTTGCATCCATGCAAGGATCAAGATCGAGTCTTTTTTCGAATCAAAGCTAGGGTTTCGACTCGTTCGGTTCGTTTCAGGGATAAATTAGGGTTTGAGAAGGAGTGGAGATTGAATTTGGGGATTTCGAGTGTGAAATTGGGGTTGAAATTAGGGATTTTTTTTGGGCGGGGTAATGGTTTTGAGATGATCGAGCTGATATGAGAGACCGTTCGAGGCCCTTGTGACCCTAAGAAATTTTTAAAACCATATTGGTAAACTCAAATGTGAATTAAAAGGTAAGGAGTGTTGCAGTCAATCGTCGAGCAATGATCTAGCCATCCAAGACATTGTGAAGGCGTTGAAATCATTCTTTTACTGTCTACAAATAGAAACTATGAGTTATTAACTACTTGATGTATAGGCTATAGCATTTAAATGCCTTGTAATGGTAGTGGAACGGATGATGAATTATTGTCTCACAAAATTCTGCTAGTATTTCCGAGAGATCGGAGTTTAATCGCATTGATGACAAACAAGTGTTTGTGGCCATTAGAGGTACAGATGAAGGACTCTCAATTGGTAGTTACATTTATATTCCAGTTGTTGTCGCTACAATTTTCTTGGTTCCTATCCGCATGAGAAAGTAATGTAAGCGAGTTCCTTTAGTAATATCATTATTAGAAACAATGTAATTTGGTCTATTTAGTACAACCCATAAAATTTAGGGCATTGGTTTCCAAGTAGGATTATGTTTTTTTTTTTTTTTTTTCTTGCCGGAGAAGTTAGGAAATTTATAAATAAGGTGTAGGTTGTTCATTATTAGACAATTGACTGGATAAAAGAATATTTATTTTGTTTACTTGTTTTCAATTATCACGGATTAATTCATGCTTCGTATTTCAATTCTTGCTTAGGTATAGTTTTAATTCTATCAATTGGTATCAAAGCCAAAACGCTCATTTGCGTGACAAAGACAAAATCAAATATATATGGAAAAGAAAAAACTTAGAAGATGACAAATGAAGAAAGATTCAATGTAGTTGAAGCCATGGAAGAAAAAAAATGTGACAAGTTCCTTGGACGTAAAGTTTGAACATGAGAGAACTCGCAAAGATGAAGATTGGAATAACCAAATCGCAAGTCTGGAAAAAAAAGTTATGGAAGAAAAGATTGAGAAAACCTTAGAGACAGTGAAGATGATGAAACTGATGTTGGTAGAATTTATGGCAAATGACAGAAAGGCCAATGGACCAATGGTCGTCGCATGTTCTCTCCTCTGCTTGCGACTCAACCCAGCTGATCGCCCCCATCGATCGATTCCCACCACCCACTGGTCCAGTCAATTGCTTACCATCCATGCCTCACCAAGTCAATCGAAACCCTCAGCCCACATCCCCATTTGATTGCCTCTTTCAACCAAACCCACCACCATAGTTGATCGATCGACAAAGCACCCTCCCCCTGCTCAGTCAACTTGCCTTCTTCCATAGCCACTCATATCCTTGCCATATGGATCAACACAACCTCCCCCTTGAATGATCGCTTGCACCCTCCTTAGTCAGTCGACACCAAATTAGGTCGATCGACCATGTTAGTTCCTCTGTTCCAGCAATAGTCGATCGCCAAAATCACACACTAGTCGGATATTTACACCCTCACCTTACAGTTGTCCCAACCACATCCCATTAGGTCATTTGCACCTCATGTCCTCCAACGCAACCATATCCATCTATTTCTACCCACCATCGCCCTGCGACCCTTTCTTTGACCCTTATGCCAAACACCACCCCCATAATTCCCAATACGCCGTATATGACCCAACTTCAGGTAGCTGGTTGAACCTTGATTTTTTCACAATACAAACTTTCTGCATATTCCAATTTTCCATCACAAAAACCTCTTCCCCTTCAAGTTGAATCTTTTACTGAAGTGTTTGTGAGGTTTGCTGTCTCTACTAAACTTTCTATTGTTGATATGACTGATTTACCACATGGACATGCAGACAGTAGGTGGAAAACCCGTGAGATATCATAACCCGCCTTGGGAATCTGCTATAACAGATGACAGTTTTGACCTCCTTTATGTCGAGGTAGAGGATTTGGCTGAGGTGGTAATCCTCCTTTTCGACTACTTAACTTATGCGAGCAGAACTTCGATAAAGGTCCTTATTTTGATAATGATCAATTCGCTCGATTGATAATTGTCCTGGAGCATCGGGACGATACCGGTTTTAGATGTGTTTTCTTATGATGGAGTTGTCAAGGGTGATGCTTTTATAGATTGGTCTTTGGAGATTGATCGTGTCCTTTATTTTAAGAACATCTGAGGTCTAAAGGTGATACAATTAGTGCTACCAAGTTAAAGAGTACTGCAAATCTTTTGTGGCAAGAGGAATGTGCACGTCGAACATCTAATGTGATTACCTTCTGTTAACAATTTGGATGATATGCATGAGTTGATGCGGTCAACATTAGTTCCTATGGATTATGAGTGTAAGCTCTTTGGACGGTTATTGGGAGTTACTCGAAACGGGCACACAGTTACTGATTATGCTACAAAATTCGTATTTTGTGTGTGTACGTTAAGCCCAATAAACCATAACGACAAGCGAGCTTCTCTTTCTACCATTGTTTGGATGAGCGACTCCAGTCTGACTTAGCATTAGAGAAATTCTATACACTTTTAGCGACTGAGAACATGGCCAAACGTGCAGAAACGAAATTACAGTTGCAAGACCGCTCTAAGAAGAAGGGCCTCCACCTAGCACTTCCACTTTTTACACGCGGCGACCTACTTTTGAAGGCCCCCTAAGCGCTTTGGTTTCCCATGAGAGATGAGAAAACTAGTTACATGCATAATTTATTTTTCGGATAATAAATACACAACCAAACCGTGGAAAATTACTTGACATGGAAATTGGATTCCATTTCCCATAGAAAATAGCCAACCAAACAGACCCTTAGCCTTTTCAAATTCATTAACAAAAATAAGAAAAAGAAAAAACCCAATTTGACATTACATCTCAATTGAACAACATCTCTGATCAAGTTTCAAGTATTATACCAAATGTTCAATTGTTTAGTGAAGCTAGACACAAAATAAGATTGTTTGCTTGCACCCCAAATCAAAATAAAAAAAAGTCTCATGTTATAGGTTAAATGTAGCCTCAAATAATCCTCTGACGAAAAATTAATATATTGGTACTGAGTTCAGGGGCGAAGCTATAACTATGTTATAGTGTGGGTGCCCCGCCCTAATTTTTGAAAATCGGTTATTCATTATGTGTTCCTTGTAAGTCCCAAGTATGGGTGGGCACGGGACGGGATGGACATCAACTATATCCCATCTCGTTTGTTCGAAATCCGGACGGGATAAACCTCATCTCGACCTCGTTCTATCCCAAACGAGTTCGGGATGAGATCAACAGGCAATAAAAAATTTGCTGAATATTTTGTTGTAGCGTGTATATTTAACTTGCAGAGACCAAATATATGTTCATTTATACAAGTTGCAAAGACCAATGGACCAAGCTGGAAAGGAAATAAAAGCCAAGCATTGGGCTTTCATGATGTGCCAAAGAAAGAAATACTAATAACCCAATATGAAGTTTATAATACTTGAACCACATAAGTAGGACAACATGGAGGGATAATAACTTGAACATAGTAAAGTTATTGCTCGGTATGAATTGCTTCATAAGCTTTACCAAATGAGCTTTTTCACTGTGACAATACCTAAGCACAATAAAAAGAATAACTACAAAAAAAATGAGAATATATAGACAAATGCAGTCAAATAGCCCATATATATGGATGTACACTATTTTAGAATTCCTGGCTTAAATATTAATGTTTTCATTCCTAATAGAGGTGCAGATGATACTTTCATGGTTTTAGGCAGAGGATCTACAATCAGGATAATATAAGTTATAACTTCTAAAACCTAAGTTCGGGACGGGACGGGGTGGACAAGATTGAAAATCTTCATCCTGGTCTCATCCCACTCTGGATCGAAATGGGACGGGATCATGATGAGTTTGATAAATTCCAAAAAGATCCAAAAATTGGGACAGGATTGAGACTAGATCAGGATCGCGGGATGGGATACCCGCCCCTAGTTCCAAGGTAATGGTGGGGCACACCTAGGGAAAACATCTATTGCACGCCGCATCCCAAATCTTGAAAATTGTTTATTTTATACTAGGGTGTGGACATGCTCTAAATGCGCGTATATTCAGTATTTTTATTTTATTGTAAAAAATCAATAATACGTAAAAGTTAATTTTAGAAGATTTGACTAAACATTTCTAAGCTAAACAATCATAAAAGTTATTTATATGTTTATTTTAATTAATTAAAAAAGGTTAAAGAATATTATGGAGTAAAATATTGGAATCCAAATATTACGGTCTCACAAATGTATGGGCCTATTTATAGTTTATAGATAATGGGGGGTTTCAAATAAATTATGGTATGGGCTTAGTTATAATTAATCAATGATTGAGGTGAGTTGGTTTTGATTGTTGAAATGTGGAGGGCAAAATGAGGGGCATCAAATAAATAATGTTAGCAGCTTAGTATAGTTAGTCATTGTTTTTATTATAAAAATTATGAAATATGGATAACAAAATGGGAATCTAACTCTTGTAAAGGCCTTTTTATAGTTTATAGATAATTAGGGAGCTTCAAATAAATTATGTTAGGTGCTTAGTATAATTAAATAATGTTTGAGAATGTTGGTTTTAATTGTAAATAACATTAATTTAAGAGGGCCAACCGAAACCATAAGTTAAGGTGTGTTTGATTTTTGGGTGTTTCAAGGAAAAAGAGATTATTTTTCCACTAAAATGTTATTTTCAAATATTTGATTTATTTTGGGTCAGGTAAAAAAAAGTTATGCTATGAAAAGTTTACCCACTTCATGTGGAAAAACTATGAAAAGTTAGTGTTCCTCTGAGAAAACTTTTCATCGCCTCTCACACCTCCGTGTCTTTGTGATCTCCACTCGACCTCTCTCTGTGACATCCCCTTTTTTTATCTCATCTCTTTCCTCTCTGCGATGTCTGTCTCATTTATGTGATCTCGTCTCTCAGATCTCCTTTATTTTCTCTCACTTTTCTTCTCTAAATCCTCATCTGTTCATCAAAGCTTTATTTACAGGTCAGTTCACTTAACTTTTCTTTTTGTTGATTGTGGATCAAGAAAGGTTTTTTTTTTTTTTTTTTTTTTTTTTTTTTTATGTGTAAAGTTGCACTTTGGATATCTTTAATTGATGGTTTTGTCGAATGATTTAGTGATTTGATGGAAATGGATCAATGGGTATGCTTTAGATTAGAGAAATTTTTATTTGAGCGCGGTTAATTCCTTGTTGTATTTTGCTTGTCAAACATTTTTGTCTTGGTTTAGAATTAGAACATGTTTCTTAGCAGGCATATGTGTCTCATGATGTATTGGAAATTTTATTTTGGTGTCGCTAATCTATTAGAATACCAATTAAACAGAACTGAAGGAGTTTAATAAGGAAAGCTCAAATCGGGCTAAAAACACACCAACTAAGTAGTGTGATGATCCTAATTCAATTTGGGATCGTAGAGAGAATTATTGAAATATCACTTGCAATCTCGCTCGACAATGAGAAACCAATATAATTGAAGAAACCCTCACACAATTCTCAGTAATTTATTTGCGAGTAACCTATATTGATCGCTTCTATAATTATCTTCAACATGTCATAACTTATATTGCGATTAGTATTGATAATGATTGTCTTGGTTCATCGTATGGAATTAATTGAGATGCTTTTAAGATAATGTAGAGATAATCATGTATGGGCAAGTACTTTACCTTGTGAGATTTGTGTTGTGACCCTACTGACCAAGGAATCTCAATTTTTCTACTTGATCAGATAAGAAATTCTTTCTACTTTGATTCCACCAGTTCTTTGGATGTGTAGAATGGTAAAAAGATCAATCACACAATAAGCACAAGCTATGTCTGATTTGGTCCAATGGAAAAAAATATATATATAGGTTACTTTGTCCACACAAAATGCCATGGATATGGAATTCAAATTGTATCTGAATAATTTGCATTTGATTTAATATATAGAGGCAATGATGTTGATGTTGTTTTCATATTGTTCTGATGGAAACAATTTGAGTAAATCCATCAGTTTATGGTATATTTCAGACTCATAAAGAAGAAACTTTTGGTTTTGGCTGATTTCTTTCTGAATTTGTTGACTGAAAGTGTTGTTCCTAGTTTAACTTGTTCACAGTGCTTCAAATTGTATAATTCAAACTTATGAATGTTTGTAGCTTTCAACTTGTTTAAGTTGCACCTGCTGTTGTGATCTTTGAGGTGCAAAGAAGTGCTAGATCAGAAGCTAGAGAGGAGGAAACGCGCAAGCCCTCCCCCCCCTAAAAGTCCGGTTTTTCTTTCCAGCATGGCATTGCATTGTTGGCACAGGTTTTGGGTCATTTGTGCATATTTGATGGGGTGTTTCTTTTGAGTTTACCAACAAATATAAGTATTAGACACGTCAAGCAAATGATGTATTCTACATTGGGTCACTTTTTTATTTTCTTGATCTCCATTATGTTTATATCATGTTTAGATTTATAGTCAAGAATATAGTATTAGCTTCTTATTGTATGGATTTGATGCATTTTTTAATTATGAGTGATGCTATTTGCCAATATAATTTGAATGAATGCTTTGTTTGAGCTCGCAGTAGAGATTCCACCAAACAAAAAAAAAAAATGTAAAACCTTCTTTTTCGAATAAAGGTCTAGAATGAGGAACTTAGAAGAACGCAAACGAGCAGCTGCGACATTGGTAGTGATAACCACACAAATCATTGCAGTTATTCCAATTTATAGAAATCGTTTATCCCGTAGGGCTCCTTTTATAAATAGAGATCAAGAAATATAAGTTTCTCTAAGATGTATATATATGGAGAGTGATACTGTCATGAACAACTACGTAGTCATATTTTTGCACACTATTGGTCATGAACTACGTAATCGAAAAACAAATTTTGATTTCTCTCGGTTATGTCAAACAATACATGCATATTTTCATAGAGTATTGTCATTGGTACTTATGTTTTATAAAGATGTTGTACAACCTGCCACTAGTGTTAATTGTCCCACAGATGGTGGTAAAGTCCAAAATTGGCACACTTATTTTAAGGTTAGCTTTCCTCTTTTCGGTTAGATTTTACTAGTGTAGTTTGATATTCATATGATTGATGTTAATAAGGTATATATCCATAGGATGTTGTTGGTGTTATTGATGGAACACATATTAAACATATGTCCCAGTGGCAAAACATGCTAGATATCACAATAGAAAAAGATACAATTAGTCAAAATGTGCTATATGCATGTACATTTGACAAATGTATGCATTTTTTAACTGAATTATGTCTAGATTAAGCTCTATCTCCTACAGATTTACTGACTTAAGCATCGTGCCTTCGGCCACCAAACAGGTGGTCTTTGGCAATATAACCTTTATTTTGCAGATCGGATTTCCAAGAGACAAGATTTGGACGCATCAGTTTGGCGACATCAGTGGGAAACAATAATTTCTTTTTTGTAAGAGTTTTTAGTTGGAAACCTCCTTAGTTTTAATCAGCGATAAAAAAATTATAGTAAATGGAACATTTTACAAACCCTCAACCCAGCAACAGGCAAGACAACCCTTCCATTGGTGAAGTTGAATTACCAATAGTACATGCTCCAAACCCAGCAATGACCAGGTTAACTGTGTTGGGTAACACAGTATTACAACGTGAAGTGGTACCCCAATCATCTTAGACACCTGGCAGAACAGTCACAGATCCTCGCGTGGATTGGCTCATGATCCAAATGGATCATCTGATTAAAGTTGTAGACAAACTTACCCAGGAGCGTGCTCAATTCGCTGACCATGTCCAGACACCGCAACAACAAAACTCTGTCAACCGTGTCCGAGAAAACAATGAAGTTCCGCAGGAACTTTAAAAAGTGAATTCTGAAGGCAACGAACCACGAGAAAATGGGATCCAGAGCGATGAAATCCTACACAAGTTTCATTTAGGATCAAAGTCACAGATCCTAACGTGTTGTATGAATTGGCCAGATCGCCATTCTCTTACACACTCATGAGGACTCCTTTACCAAATAAGTTCAGTCCCCCAAAGTTCAAAACGTATGATGACACTATCGATCCGACAGACCATTTGCGACAATTTCACCACATGATGGCCTAAAAACAAAGCACAGAGTCTATTTTGTATCATACATTTTCGACCAGCCTCACCTCCACAGTGATGAGTTGGTTCAACAGTCTACCACTTAGATCGACAGACTCCTTCCAAGCATTAGCCACTGCCTTTATCACGAGGTTCATTGACAGTCAACGAATGAGAAAGGGCCCACATTAATAACTCCACATCAAGCAAAAATTCAAAAAAACCATAAGGAAGTACGTCACTCGTTTTACTTACTAGTTGACCATGATTGACGATTGCAACGATGACACGGCCATTGTACCTTCACTTTCGGATTGAAGAGATGACCATTTTACAATTCTTTGAACCTAGACCCTCCAAAGAATATGACAACCTTATTGAAGACCGCTCAAAAGTACATCACCCCGAGGAGATGTTGGCCGCCAAAAAGATGAACGAATCTGAAAGGAAACTTCTCCCAGCAAACCAGGAGAGGAGGGAGGAAAGAAGGAAGGACGACAAACTATGAGAGGAGAATGGTCAGTCGAAAAGGGCATAGCACCAACGGAAGATCCGAAATCAACCATCAAGAATCCAGTAAGCTACAATCTGTGAGACCCAGACACGAACGAGTAAGAAGTGTACTAAAGAAGGCATATAAACCGTACACGGCTTTGAAAACAAGTCGAGCAAGCATCCTGAAGTCCATGACAAAGTGAAAGATATCAACTGGCCACTCAAGATGAAAAGAGGCACAGATGGACGGGATAAAAGCAAGTATCGCTCTTTCCACAAGGATCATAGGCACGACACAAACTGCTACAATTTGAAGTATGAAATTGAGCACTGGATGACTGGATTCAGATAGGGTGACTTGAGGAATTCGTCGGGTTGCCAGACAAGCAGTCTAATGGAAAAGAGAAGATAGACACAACTACAGAATCGAAATAACAACCCAGAGAATTGATATATGCCCTACACGACATAGTTGGAGAAAAACAATGATCTGACCAATCAAAGAAGCAATCAGCAGTACTACCCACTCGAGTTGATCTAAATCGAAGCAAGAGAACCAGTATCATCGAAAGGGACCGAAAGACCACTACAACAACTCACAAAGGGATATACATAAACGGTTGCATTTCAGGTGGAGATCAACCAATTGATCAGATTTGAAGATCTCACTGACAAATGCGAGTTTGATTCCCAACCAAGTGTTTTTTATCCGCATTGTCCCCGACAAGGCCAACAACACCTTCTCCATCACCGACAGTGGGTTTGGCACAACCAAATCCGATATGGTGGACAATCTTAGTACCATTGCAAGGTATGGAGCCAAGGAATTCATGGAAGCCTTGGCAGTTGGAGCTGAAGTGAACATGATTGGACAATTCGGTGTTGAATTCTACTAGCTCACCTTGTTACTGAAAAGGTCATCAGTTGGAATACCTTGAAGAACGCAGACTCAAGGATTTTATTAAGGAGCATTCTAAATTAGTCGATGAAGGAAAATACCACTATAATTCAAAGCTCAAGTCATAAACATAGTTGAACGCACTCAATCCAGGATATCAACCAAACACTGGACAACCGGAAGGAGGAACAACACCAAAGCAAACTTCAAGACAATACGAAATCAAAGCTGATCTAAAGCAGATAAGTACTCCTCAAACAACAAGGGCGTGCATCAGTCAACCCCCTACCAGAACTATAAGAAGAAATGACGTCGGCAGACATCAACCAAGCAACAATCAAATGGAAAAACGCAGCTTACGAAATATTCACAAATGGATCCTACGCTGAGACGGAACACCGAACGAGAAGGAAAAGTGGAACGGGGACAATCCTATACAGCTCAGAAGGCATAATATTGGAATAAGTGATAAAATTCAGCATTGTCGCCTCCATTCAGAGAGAAATCCACATTTTTACTAGTTGGATGACGAATTCCAAAGTTAAGGATACTCGTAAAGCATTTGAACCAAGATTATCAATAAAACTTCCAAATTCAAACCTTCCATCTTACGTTCAAACAATCAAGTTTAGTCAAGACGTCAGTGTCAAACTATGTGTCTACTCGTAAAGCAACTAACACGACCAGCATATCGAGTTACGAGTAAAAGGTCGGGACGTATAAGTCAGATGTAAACATAAAACTTTTGGACGTATAAGTCAGACTAACTCGTAAAACCTTCTGGCCCGACCAATATGTCAGACCATGTAGTAAATCTACAAAGTCTGGATGTATAAGTCAGACTAACTCGTAAAACCTTCCGGCTCGACTAATATGTCGAACCATGAAGTAAATCGACAAAGTTTGGACATATAAGTTAGACTAACTCGTAAAATCTTCTGGCTCAACCGATATGTCGGACCATGAAGTAAATCGACAAAGTCTGGATGTATAAGTAACACTAACTCGTAAAACCTTCTGGCCCAACCAATATGTCGGACCATGAAGTAAATCTACAAAAGTCTAGACGTATAAGTCGGACTAACTCGTAAAACCTTCTGGCCCTACCAATATGTCGGACCATGAAGTAAATCTACAAATTCCGGAAGTATAAGTCAGACTAACTCGTAAAACCTTTGGCCCGACCAATATGTCGAACTACGAAGTATACTTACAAATGTCTGAACACACAAATCAGACCTAAGCGCAAAGCCTTGTCACGCCCCGATTTTTGAACAACATAAATAAATAGATTGTCCAAAAACCAAGGCATAATAGGAACACTTTAAATGGTGCAGTCATAAGGCAGAAAACAACTAATAAACTTCCTCAATATTCTTCCTCTAAAAAATGAGGTCCACAACGAATAAATGAAAATTTCAATAATAAATTCCCCAAATAAATATCTGACAAAACTGAGCATTTATATCCAAATCCTACATCTGATTACCTAGGAATAATAATAAAGATCAAAAAAAAAAAAAAACGCGTCGACTCCTCAGCTATCGCCACGCAGCTACTATCCTTCCTTACGCTCCAATTAACCCTGATAGTTCTCTGGGACTACGCTCATTAAGAACGTACCCAAATTTGTAAAAAAATACAAAATCTGGGTCAGTATAATCATACTGGTGTGAGCAAACTTACAAATCAAACAATTTAAATAGAAAAGGACAAAATGCAAATTTCACCTTGAGGAAGACAGGTAGTTCTCATTCGAGGTTCGAATGAGCTGTTAGTTTCTTCCCTCAAGGCTAACCTAGTACAAGCTAAAATAATCTATACACAATTTAATGGCATGCTCAATTAAATGGTTTTATTTAATTATTTGTTTTTGGTTTCTAATCCTTAGCTTCTTTTCCACAATCGCACTCTCCTCCTGTGTCGAACACACCTCACCCAAGTGTGCCTCCCTTGCCTTCGAAACCACTCGGAGCGTACATGTTCCAAGTGGGGTGCCACATTGAGGAACATGTCATCTCACCCGAAGTTCGATCCATGGCAAGCATCTCCTAAATCTACACGTACAACCGAACTCACATGGAACGGTGCACCGATATGCAAGCAAGTCTGCATACCCATAATTCTATCACACGTATACAAGCAAGTCTGTATACAAATAATTTCTTTTCTTTTCACATTTTTTTTTTGGAGTTGTGGAAAAAAGCTTAAATGTCAATTAAGTATCAGATGTAGTTTACTATCACATCAAGTAAATAAACTAATTCGTAACAATCAATAAGAAATGATATTCGACTTTGTAAGAATTTCTGCACCAATATATATATCACTCCCAAACTACACAGTCACACAAGTTCGGACCTCATTCATGGAACACACAAAAAAAAGGTCATTCCATGACACAAGATTTAAAATTCTAAGTTTCACGGCTCAAGCCATGCCCTTCTGCCTTCACCTTAAAAACAATAGAAATATCACTGAACCATAATTCAAAATCGTAGGTCAAAATTTCAAAAGTCGCCAACTGTATTTCAACGCCCATTGTATATAACTCATATGTAATATACCACTCACATGCTTAGCAACTACTCCCATTTCAAATTCACCTATAACAATCTGCCCAGTGGACATATTAAATTCTCCTGCAGATGTCAGTTGTGTCCCTTTTTGGCTACAGGAAACATCCAACATGTTAATAGCCCTCCATTTCTTGAGATTGCCCGACATTGAAAAAAAAGGGAAGAAATTTCCACATCATTGAAAAACCTACTTGTTTGTGGATGCCCAAATTAATTGGAGTTGATAGAATAGAATAAGATGACATTACCTTGACATCAAGGGATGATGTTGTACATGTCACCTCATTCTGAGGCAATGAGATATTCATCTCCCATGCTATCTGTTTACATACAGAGAGATAATAAAAAGTAGAATTTCTGTGGTAAAAAGGTTTTTGAGAAGAGAACCTATGGGACCACCACAACTTTGAAAAGCCTACACATTCTAATGTTTTCACTCTACAACTCTACTTGTGCACAAGGCACAGTTGTCATTGGTGAAGAATAGCACGATAAAATCCCAAAAAAAACATGATAGCAACCCCGACTTGGAACTCTACACAAGAAATGTCATCCCAATGTTTTCACTCTACTCATGCACGACAAATTTCATTGATAGAGGAAAGCACGATGAAATCCCCACAAAGAAAGATAGCATTAGATTTCCTAAATCACATCTCATACAAAAATTTTCCAAGAGTTTTAATGTCTAAATCATATTCAGTTTGTCAAGATAATCATATTAACATTGGAAAAACGTTGAAGGGGAATAGAGTTTTACTCACCAATATTTTTCTTTGCAAGGTTTCAAAGTTCTTCTTCCTGTGCCTCCCACTTTTCAATGCAGGTTTTTTTTTTGTTCTTTTGTGTGTGTGTGCAAAGAGAAGAAAAAAACTAGGGTTTTATATTTAAAGGAAGAATTTAGGGTTTCTTTGGCTAAACACACCCACCCTTTATCTCTTACCCACCACTAGCCTAAACCTAAGTTTGAAATTAAAAATCATAAACTATTATTACTTGTAATTATTATCAATTAATAATTACTACCAATAAATATTATTAACTTCTAAAATAATGCAAATATATTGGTAAGTGAATTGGGCGGGTATTACAAGCCTCCTGGCCCAACTAACAAGTTGAACCACGAAATACGCTCAAGAGGAGTCAGAAGAAATGAAAGCTTCAAATGGCCAAGAAATAAGTGCAAAGGTAGAAATCCAGTCAAAACTATGAGTAGTGAGATCAGTGCAAATTTATTGTGTACAATTAGATATTGTGATTGATCCAGACAATAAAACTATGACCACAACAACTTACGAAGACACAATCTAGCAGGAAAGACATGCAGATCGAAAAGCAATAAATGCGAGAAAGACAAAACATAAAAACATCAACAAAAAACTTGTTATTCATAGCTTTATTTAGTACATCTGGAGAAGAAGATACAACAGTTGGAAATGAAACAGTAGAAGTTATCAGAGCATAACCAGCGGGAACTTTCAAAGGAGGATGGACAATGACATCAGTAGCGGGAGGGGGCGAAGCTCTCTCTTCAACAACAAGGACAGATGATGGAGCAAAATCAGAAGGAGGAGGAGAAATTGTTCTTCATCAACCAGATCACTTGGCTGATCCAGAGCACGTTCTTCATCATCATCATTTTCCTCGAAGACCTGATCAATCAGACCACGATATCTAGACAAATCAATGCCTTCTCCCTCCATGAAGTCAAGAAGGTTAATTCGACCATCAACGACTCTTTTCAATCCGTCGCTTTTGCAATCTTCAGTTTGTCCTTGATTACTGCAAGTTCATTCTTGGTTGAAATGAGTTCTCCTTCAATAGTGATTAGCATGGTAGAAGCGTCTGACTTAGCATCAGCAAGCTCAGTCATTAATTGCATCACTTGCTCCTTAGCAACCTTACGATTGACGGATTGCTCAATAATAGAACGCATGGCCTTATCACGACCAACCTTCTCAATAGACAATTCCCTATTTACAACGTCCAGCTGTTCATGAACTCTGTCCAAATTAGTCCCCGAAACCTCAAGCTCAAAAGCGGACTTGTCCCACACTGCCTCCACCTCCTTCAAAGAAGCCTGAGCCATCTCAGTTGCCTTTTTTTTGCTCCGCACACTGCGCTTTCAATGCGTCTAACTGACGAAGAACGTGAAAAAACACTAGTAGTTTCCCTACCATCTTCCTTTCAAGGGTGGCCACCTGATCACACACAGCTTGATAATCCCACCACATCACCCCAACATAAGTGAGGTGATTCATCCCTTCCATTATTTGCTTAAGGCCATGGTCGAAATGACTATTAGGCTCCCACGCAGACATTGAAGCCCTTTTCACCAACCGCCTATGTCATTCGTTGATCAAATTAGGTGCACTATCCTAATCTCAGTAAACCAACTAAACTTTCCATCTGACTTAATATGGATGTCTTCCGGGTTGGACTCCTTCCAACTAATCAGTGGATGAAGAACTCGGGGATCAGGGAGTACTGAAGTTCCACCCCCAACAGCCGAAAGAATGGTCAGAGTAGTATTGATAATGAAAAAAAATCATTTTTGCCTTTTCTTTGTGAATCAGTAATGGCAGCAACAACAACAAAAATGTGACGAGCAGGCAAAAAAGCAGGAAAGTCCACTATATCATCAGCACGAGTAGGTGAAGAAGGGGGAGGATGAGCCTTAGAACTCTAACCACGATCGACGGTCTCTTTTTTGCATGGTGGGTTGAAGTCAAAGTCAGCTAGGGTCTTCATCGTGTTCGGATCCTTCGACTGCTCTAGAGAAAACTGAAACATCGTATTGTTGATAACATGAGGGTCATCATCAGACCACTCGACAAAGTTGGGCAACACCATGAGTAGAGAGGAGCCTCTTCCACTCTCATCCAATGGACAAATCACCTCTTTTTTTCTCATCTCCAAAGCTTGATTCATTTCCTCAACCTCTTCAAAAGATAGGTGATCCTCTTTCCTACCCTCCTTACCAGATAACCTCAGACGAGGAGACGAGGAGCAGCCCGAGTACTACCATGAGTGGAACTAGCAAGTCATTTTTTCTTGGAAACACGGTCAAGGCTTATCGCCAATTACTTCAATGGACTAGCAGGCCCAGAAGCTTCATTTTTTTAGTGGCAGAACCACACCACCAATTCTAACAGGAGCATTGAGATCCATAACCACCCCGTCGTAGTTCACTTTCCCATCAATCAGTGTTCTAAAAAGCGCTAGGTGTTGGGCGGGTGGCGACAGGTGCCCAGCGCCCAGGGGTCTAGGCGGTCTTAGGTTTTGTATTATAACTTTAATAATTTACAAAAGTTAAGCATAATATTTTATCAATTACATCCAATTTAATGCCAAGATACATATGCAAAATTTAAAAACATGAAAAATTAACAATCATGAACAAAATTTATTAAAACTCAAATGATTGAAGTTGGTCATGATGGGTACTTTATATAAAATTGAATTTGTGGACAAATATCCAAACCTACTCTTTTATTTTTCTTCAAATTGCATGAATAACCTCAGTCATGTTTGATAAAATCTACATTAGTAAAATTGGTACCGGTAGATCCTTTGAGAATTTCATTAAGTAATTAGCATTTGCTACAATTAGACATATACTGAATAAAAAATAATAAAATAGTTTATTTCTAAAAAAGAGGAAAAAAATAAAATAAGAACACAATCAGCCTTAATTAAAAAAAAAAAAAATCACAAAGACTGCCCAGAACCCGCCCAGCCATTAATCTGGGTGGTTACCTTCTAGCGCCTAGGCGGCCCCCTATGCCGATTTTTAGAACACTGCCATCAATGCTTGCATCACTAACATCAACAGGATTAGCATGAGCAGCGATCTCAACAGCTCGAGTTCCAGTCAACACCACCCGCTCCGCCTCATTTCATAGTGTAAAAGTCACTACGCTCCACAACGTCCCTAGCAAGGAATGACTCCACAACAAATCGAGGAAGCCTTGAAAAATGGTCATTTATCTCCTTTTCTTCTGCAGACAATTGCAAGTCCTTCCACTTCTTGGGGACTCGGAACGACCTCATAATCTGTTGACCCTGCAACTTAAAATAGCCAGAGTCAACGGAAACATAAAACCAAAACCTCAATCAGTCCCTGTAATCATCATTGAGTTTCCCAAAACAGGCGGGAAAACGAAGAAAACACATGTTGTTACTGCCTACAACAAGTCCCACCACGGAGTGCAAAACCCTAGCAAGCTAGAGGAAGGGCGGAAAGAATGGCTCTCGCACAAGTAGAAACAATCACCCTCCAGCCATTGGGACCCATTTGAGTAAGAGGAATGCCCAATAAATCCAAGTAATCCCAAAAGATCTCTGGAACCGAAAATCAAAGACTTGACTGGAACATGCAAGGATATAGTGCAATATAACCAGGTCTGGGACGACAAGGATTGTCGTTATGCCTAGACAGAACAATCTCAAGGTAGGATGGCAACGAATATTCAGCGCGAACATTTTCTAATGTCGCTTGCAACGTCTTCTTAGGCAAGAAGAATGCATCGCAGAAAGCAATCACTTCACCATCTAGAATCTTGTTAGAAGACATAAGAAAACAAGTGCACAAAGAAGATGATAAAAAAAAAAGGGAAAAAGTAATCTTTGATCACAAAAATAGCCTAAAAAGAAAAACACAACTATCACACCCCATTTTTATAGAGTTGAGCAATGAAGAGACTACTAATAGGACGATGTGCAAGACATGATGGTTGCACGAAATTCCAAAAGGAGCGCAGAAACGAACTGACGGATGAGATATCAGAATAGCAACCATATCGATAGATGTTAACGGCATCAAATGCACTGCAATGATGAATTTGAAAGTCTAACCGTCATAGAGTAGTGGCCACGTAAGGATGCCCACTAACTAAGGGGGGAGTAGCTGATGATACATCAAAGATAAATTATCATAAGGACCAAGTATCTCAATTTGAGACCAACTCACAAAGCCCAAAAAGACAGATCCAGCTATTAAAAGCCCAAAAGGACCCATAAGAACAAATCATAATTAGAGGCCCAAATCCAGTCCCAACAAATCTTTCCCTTAAAGAGAAGGAATGTTACAAAGAAAGAGTCGTGGCGGGAGTTACTCCCCCAAGGACGTATCTTCGTAAAGGAAGAGACTGTTAAAGAAAACATATCCCCTCGTTAAGCCTCACATGCTTAAGTAACGCAGAGAAGTAAAAATGATCATTATATAAGGTAAATTGAACATTCGACAAAGGTATGCAATTTTTAATTGAATTTTGTCCAGATTAAGCTCTATCTCATACATATTTACTGATTTAAGCATCGGAGTATCTTTGGCCACCAAATAGGTGGTCTTTGGCAATCTAACATTTGTTTTGCAGATTGGATTTTCAGGGGACATGATTTGGACGCATCAAAAGTTATTTTTGTTAATCAACGTAATATAACACAAAGTTTAAGTTAGAATTAGGTAAATATTGTTTTGCCGATGTTGGTTTTCCATTAGTTCCTTACACCATACTGTGGGACACGATACCATCCTCCATGGTAATAACCAACTTGAAACCCTGAAGGAATTATTCAACTTTCGACGTTCGTCATTACGTATTGTCATCATGACTCTGACGATGATGAAGATGTTGACATTGCTATTGTTTCTTCATCTACATGTATATTGTCAAGAGATAGGATGATACTTGAGATATACTGAAATAGAAATCATCGTTAGTTATATTATTTACATTAGGCCAATTTTATTTTGGCTTATGGATTTTGTTTGAGATCTCTTTGTATTATTTTGGTTTGTTCTCATGTAAACAAGTTTAACAAATGGTGTTTATTGTACGAAACTCTATCTATGTGTGTGTATTTTTTTTATCTTTTATTCAAATGAAGACTTCATTTAAGTCTATGTTGGTTAAGTTTTTCATTGTTAATTTTAACATTTTTCTTGTTATTAGACATACTTTAATATATATATTCTTCAAATGTCGTGTTGTTGATTACTTTATGCTTTAGTAGAAAACATTTTCATTTGAATGTATTTAAATATGATGTTATGGTACATGCATTATATGAAGAAGCAATCAAAGGTGCAAAGAAGATTGACAATGGGTGGAAGCCGAATGCACTGGGTCGTGTTATGAATGGGATCAACAAGAAGACTGGAGAGTTGTCTCACATGAAAATATTCGAGCTAGACTTAGGACAATGAAAAAAATTTACTTTTCCGTGAGGGAGGTCGTGAAGCAAAGTGGCTTCGGATTTGATTCGACACCAGTGTGTTACAGCTAATGATGATGTCTGGGACAGATACATACTGGTAATGTTATTAACTTATGTTTTGTTTCACCAATTTTAACTTTTCACCTAATAAGTATAACTAATGTGCTTTGTCTTAATTTCATATACACATCAAAATGCATCTGATTTACGAAACAAGTTTTTTCCCATTATAAAAAATGGGAGATTGTAATTGGTAATGACCATGCTACTGGAGATAGGGCTATAGAAGCACACGACATCCATCTACCTACAGGTTATATTTAGTATTTTGAGCATGTTTTGAAAATTAGGATTTGCAATATCTGAAAAATCAAACTTTTCTAGTATTATGTGCTTGGAATGTTGCATCCACCAAACATCTAAAATTATATATGATATTTAAATCATCTTTGTTGTTTGATTGTTACCCATTGTTTACATAATTTGTGTTATGTGACAAATAATGTTGATTTGTTTGTGTTATGTAATAGATGATATTAGTTATGACAATGTGATGGACATGGATGACCATGTATCTCGCTCTTTATCCATGAATCGCCTCGTATCTACTGAGAAACGTAAGAGGTTGTCATCTGATGAAGAGTTCAATTTCAAACTTGATATGTTGGTGGAGGCAGTCAAGGAAATCAGTAACTCGTTGAAGGGAGATGATTGTGATTGATTGACTTCAAGTTTAATAGTGGTTCCAAACATATCAAGGACGAGATTCTTAGATGTTCTAGACTTGTTTGGGGAGAAACCAACTTTGATCCGCACTTTCTTATCCTTAAACCTTGAAGAAAAATAAGAGTGGTTAGTGAGGAAACTTGGTTATTAAGATAATCCAGTACAATTAATTAAAAAGTAGACGATTTATATACGTTTTTAGTTGACTTGCATTACTTACAAAACTTCAATGTTAATGTGTAGTACATATTCTACATGACATTCTAATAAGTATGTAATACCTTTGGATGATCTTGTTTGGTTCATATGTTTTATGATTGTTTTGTTTTTTAATTTTAATGTGTAATATAGATTAGAAGTCTCTACTATGTTTATACGGTGCATGTTCAATTTATCTAATATAATAACAACTTAGGCCTAAAATAAATTCATCATTAAAAAAATTATGCAATCAAAGAGTGGAAATCTTTTCTTTGAAAAAACAAATAGTGGAAATAAATATGCAGAAAACTTTAACACATTTTTTTTTCCATTGAAAATTTTGTTTTCTATGAAAAGTTTTTCGAAAATCAAACGCACCCTCAGAATTGAAGACATAATACGGTTCATCACAACCTTTGGTTGTTATAATAGTTTAGATTACTTTTCTCTAGGTCCCATATGTTAGAGTTGGACATAACACTATTCATTAAAGCCTTTGTAGTTATAAAGATTTTGATTACTTTCTTTGGGTCCCACCATATTGGTGGGGCACCCTAAACAACATAGAATCATGTATTTTGAACAATAAGAGCCTAACGAGTGAAAAAGAAAATTTCTTATATCTCAATTGTTTTAACTTATTAACAATTAGAATAAGATCTAATTAAATTATTTATACACACATTTTCTAGGAGGGAATAGTAGTGAGTCCAAGGTACTATTGGTCAGCCGTTGATAACGTTGGTCAGCCTTAGGATATGTTGGTCAGCCGTAGAGACTCCTAGGTAAGTCGCCAAGTTGAGCGCAGTTGAGCGGAGTTAGCTGGTCCCATATCAGGTGGTCCAGTTGTAGGTGGTCCGAGTACAGTGTTCCTACCCTATCCTCTGAGTTTCAAGAAAATGTATTTGTTTTCAAAATTTACCCGTTCTTCTAGTTCTAGGTCCAATAATCCCAATTTACAAAATAGGATGGAATGTAGAATTCCACAAGTTGAAAAGAATTTACAAAAATGGTCTATACCAGAAGTTCCTTACAAGAAAATTTATGAAGTTTCTCAATCTTTGTTTTCACAAAAGTCTGAAGATCTCATAAACATTGTCGAACAGACGGTGCCTTTGGATGGATCTTTAGAATCAAAACAATTGTTTTCCACTCAAACACTTGATTATTTACAAAATCAAGAATACAAGTATATCCATATAGGATTGATCCAAATAGGACTCAAACCTCTTACAAGAACATGGTTAGATACATGTGCCTTGATCGCTCTTCGCGATTGCAGACACAATAGGTTTCATGATTCTCTGCTTGGAATTGCATAATCAACCTTGGCCATGGGTCCATTCTATTTCGACTGTTACCCCAATTTCTCAGTGTCCCTTAAGGATCCAAATATCCTTGAAACACTGACTCTCAATCTTCAGACCTCTAGCTTTGATATGCTAGAAGGATCTGAACCTCTCGCACTCATCTACAAAATCACCTTCAAGGCCATGAAGACTCAATTAAGCCCAAAAACTTTGATGGAGTCTGACAAAGGATACACTATCCTGTTCTAGGCCAACAAGGACAAAACTAATGTTATTGTTCCCAAAACAATACACTGGAATCAAGTCACCCTACCTGAAACATGGCAAGTTCAAGCTGCTCTTAGAAAACTTCCTTCTAGTCAGCTTAATCAAGTTGTAACCCTACCTGATGGTACGGTTGAACTACAATTCTTTGAAGCTAGGATCACTAGACTTCATCCCCAAAATTTTCAATCAGGACGTAGATCTGAAGCATCCTTCAAAACTGCTCTCTCTCGTCTCCCTAGAACATCTACACCAGATGTTCTTCCCCATCTTGATCTAGAAAACATTAGGACAAATCCTCAATATCTGCAGATCCCTCAACCTGTCTACAATCCTCCTGAACAAGAAAATGAAAATCAATCACCAACACAATCTGAAATGAATTTTCCTCCTAAATTGAATGTTTTGTCTGTTCCATTTGAATTAAACAAAGAACATATAAAACAACAATTTATGCAAGAAATCAATAAGCAAAAACGTCAATTGTTTTATGCTCAAACAACTGATTCTCAAAGAACAGATTTAGGAAAGCAGTTTTATGAATGTTGTGAAGAAATGAAAGAAAATTTATCATTCCTTGATTGGTATTTTAACATTCATCTTCAAAACATTAATGTCATTAAAACTGATTCTAAAATTTGGCGCACTTCTGAGAATCAAATAAAGAATCAATCCTGCCCCCTCTTGAAGAAATTCAATTCTCAATTTTGGGTCATGAATTAATTGCCTCTCTTTTTAAAGATCCAGCAACGGATAATACATTTAAAGGATTAGGTAAAATAATTCAAAAAAATAACTATACAAACATTTTACTTCATGAAATCGGAGATAAAATGATACAAGATCAAATTCAACAAAATCTTTCAAACCAAGAACAAGTTTTACAAAAACAATCTGTTGAAACAAAGCCAATAACATATTTTACACCTATGTCTATTGACCAAAATGTTTTAACAACACCAAATCCATTGATTCAACAAATTGATGCAAATTGATGCAAAACTTGCTGCATTAAATCTTGAATCAAAGTTAAGAATCAACAATTTGTCTAATCCGGACATAAGTTCTGATTCTGACAATAATGATTTTGATCCTATGGCAGAATTGGATAAATTAAATTTTATTCAATATCAATCCAATTCTATAAGGTACGCTAGACCTTATAGACAAAATCAAAATCCATTACCAACCACCAGAAATTTTTATCCTAGACCTTCTTTACCTGATATGCAGTACGAAGAAAAGCCTATCATTGAGAACATCATTGAGTTAACCCAAGAAATGGTCATGATGACATCTGCCCATCGCAGCGAAAACAAAAATGATAGAACCATTGTGTCTATCATTATCACTAGCTTTTCTGGTTTACTCAAAGGATTGTGGGATAATTATTTAACCACTGGTGAACAACAAGCCATTTTACAAGCTGTAAAAGTTGACCATAACGGTTTTTCAATTAAGGCTGAAGGAGGCTTTGACATCCCTGACTCTGTTTCTTCCTTAATCTTCTGTATTTTGAAGCATTTCATTGGCAACCCCAGTGAATTTCAAAGTAAATCTAAAGATTTGCTAATGATTCATAAATGTCCAACCTTAAGCCATTACAGATGGTATAAGGATATCTTCCTCAAAAAGGTTATGCTTCAAGCTAAAGCCAATAACCCCTTCTGGAAGAGAAAGTTCATTTCTGGTCTGCCAACAATCTTTGCTGAAACCGTTAGGAGTAAATTACAAGAAATCTACCAAGAAGACATCCCCTATGATCGTCTTACTTTTGGAGATTTAATTGATTTCATTAATAAATGTGCATTACAAATTTGTAATGATTTAAGATTAAAATCTCAACTCAAGAAACAACAGATTCATGGTCCTAAAGAATTAGGAGATTTCTGTCAGCAATATGGATATGAAGATTTTAAGATTCCAAATCAAAAATCATCTCAATCCAAATTACAATACAGATCTCACCCTGCTCGCCAGTACAAGTCTAATAAGCCTTATGGGCCTAAACAACCCAAAGACCTTAGCAAGTACTATAGCAAGCCCAAGAGCATGAGACTCATATACCCAAGCCCAAACAGTTTAAGAACATAATGAGCATAGTCCAACATCCAAGCCTGTTTGCTTTAAATGTGGACGCTTAGGCCATTATGCTAAAAACTGTAGGACAACCCAAAAATACAAGCCCTTCAGGCCCCTGAAGATATCAAACAAATGTTTTTACAAATTCTTATGGATTCAGAAGCTGAATCTTTAGATGAAGAATTTCAAATTTTTAATTTGAATCATTCTTCTGATTCTGACATTGCAGAAGATTCTAATCAATGCGTAGAAGCTTGTAATTGCAATACCATCAATATGTTATCAACAACCAAATAATCTAGCATTCTTTTAGACTTTGTTGATAAAATTGATGATCCCAAGCTTAAGACAGAATATCTTCAGCATATCAAGTCTTCAATAACAAAAACAAAAGAATCTCCAGAAATCATCAATCCTTTCTATAACCGCAAAGAAATCATTGATAGATTTAAAAGATCTTCTCAATCTTCCAATACGGCCAATCTTTCTGATCTCCAATATGAAGTTAACAATATCAAAAAAGAAATTGGTATGCTTAAACAAAATCAAACTCTTCTTGATTTACGTATGCAGAATATGCAGACGTCTGTCATTGCACAAGTTGCTTCTTCTTCTGAACCTCCTCCTTAGACAGAAGAACCACCCCTTTTCTTAATACTATAAACAGAGTGAAACATCAAAAATGGTATGTTGTTGTTGAGTTGGTAATTAACAAAGAATTAATTATCCCAATAATAGCGCTTGTTGATTCTGGTGCTGATTTGAATTGCGTAGCTGAAGGATTAATTCCTGCTAAGTATTTTCAGATCACCAAACAAAAGCTTTTTACCACTGACAATTCACAACTACAAATACATTACAAGTTGACTAATTCTCACATTTGTAAAAACAAAGTTTGCATTAAACAAGATTTTTTACTTGTAAAAAATATGGTTCAAAAACTGATTCTTGGAACTCTATTTTTTTTTTTCAGCCATAACCCCTTTTTCAGTTTCAAAAAATGGATTAAAAACCCAAATTTTAGGAACTAATGTTGAATTTGCTTTTTTATTCAAGCCATAAATTATTGAAATAAATCATATCCAAAATGATGTTTGTTTCCTTAATTTCATATCTAAAAAACAACAACATTTATAATCTTTAAAAACTGAAATTGCGTATAAACGCATTGACAATCAAATTCAAGATCCTAAACTCCAGATCCAAATTGTTCAATTTCATGAACATTTGAAAAAAGAGTTATGTGCTGATTTTCCAAATGCATTTTGGCATCGTAAGAGACATGTTGTTCGTCTCCCTTATGAACTTTCCTTCCATGAAAACAAGATTCCAACTAAAGTTGGGCCTATTCAAATGAATACCGAGCTTATGGAATATTGTAAACAAGAAATTCAACAGTTGCTGGATAAGAATCTCATCCGCCATTCTAAGTCTCCTTGGAGCTGTTCTGCTTTCTATGTTAGAAAAGCCGCAGAACTTGAACGCGGAAGTCCTCGCTTAGTCATCAATTACAAGCCCCTCAATCAGGTCCTTCAATGGATTAGATACCCAATCCCCAACAAGAGAGATCTTCTTAAGCGATTACACTCAGCTTGTGTATTCTCTAAATTTGATCTAAAATCTGGATTTTGGCAAATTCAGATTCATCCTTTAGATAGATACAAGACAACTTTTAATGTTCCCTTTGGTCATTACGAATGGAATGTAATGTCCTTTGGTCTCAAAAATGCTCCTAGTGAGTTTCAAAACATCATGAATGAGATCCTTTCACCTTTCTCCTCATTCACAATCGTGTATATCGATGATATACTTGTTTTCTCTGAGTCTATTGCTGCCCATTGGAAACACTTGTATCAATTTGAAAAATGTATCAAAGAAAATGGTTTGGTTTTATCTCCTACCAAAATCAATCTGTTTCAAACAAATATTAGATTTTTAGGTCACAAGATTTTTCATGGGACACTTACTCCCATTTCAAGAGCAATTGAATTTGCAGACAAGTTTCCTGATGAAATTCGGGACAAAACCCAATTACAAAGATTTTTAGGATCTTTAAATTATGTTGCTGATTTTTACAAAGGCCTCCGTGTTTTACTTAAACCACTGTTTGCAAGGCTTAAGAAGAATACTGGCCCATGGACTACAGTCCATACTCAAGTTGTTCGTCAAGTCAAAGCTCAAGTCAAGAGTCTTCCTTGTTTAGGAATTTCTGATCCCAAGGCTTTCAAGATTGTAGAAACAGATGCGTCTAACCAAGGGTACGGTGGTATTCTTAAACAACGTCTTCTTGATTCTACCACAATCCAATTAGTTTTTTTACGTGTTGATTGCAAATCTGCCAAAGAGATTTTAACAAAAGATGTTTTAAATCTCATGTTCATAATTATCAAATTGAAAGTACAATCAATAAATTAGTTATCGTGAAATGAAATAGTTATACATAATCAAAATTCTTGTTACAATTTATTCATTATTAATTTATATGTAATTACAATTCCTTAAGGTATTTAGTGCACAACACTAATGATGTTCTAATCACATATTCAACAAGAATAATAAAAAAACAACTTATCTTCTGCCATAATTTTTTTTTCAAATATCGAATTTGATTTTTACTTGTCATTTTTCTTTTTATGATTTACCTTTTTTTTTTTTTTTTTAATGTAAAACAACATTAAAAAAAATTATAACTAAAGCTTAAAATCTGCGTGTTGTAACGTAAAAAAAAATAGTTTATTTAGTGAAATTTATGAATCCGCCCCGATTGAGTTTGAGAGTAATTTATATCTTAGGTTAAATGACCATCTCACCAAAATTTTTATTTGGATGTTATAGGTTAAACGTAAGTTCAAAGACAACAAGAAATGAACTCTTATCTTTCCATAAACTTTAAAAAAAAAATAAAAAATTCTCATAACACTCAGCACTAAGCACTAATCACTAAGCACTAAGCACTAAGCACTAAGCACTGAGCCCCTCCTTTGGTGCTTATTAAACTATTCTAAATCAATAACCAATTATGATGATTGGAAGTAAAAAGCAAACATATGGTATAAAAAGACAACTTCTTATTCAAAATCAGTGTTCATATCATAACAAAAAGTAAACGCCACCCACCATATTGCGACTAAAAAAAGAGCACTTCTTATTCAAAACCGATGCCCATATCAGAACAAAAAACAAATGCCACTTTAGGCTGTAGTAGAACAACCTTGGGCAGGCCCAAATCCAAGTCCAGTATGATCAATGGGCTACAAAAAATACCCAATCCAATTTGAACTTTAATAGGCAAGTGTGTTAAACTTTTTCTTCTTCTTCTTTACAATGGCCTATAATTAATTTAGTTGAATATCATTATAGGACTATCAGTGGACTGCGTTTTATCAGAAAATTCATCAGATCCGATCTGAAATATTACATTCGAATATCATTTTCTCAGATTTACATTTCAAAACTCAATCCATAATTCTTATTGGATTGGATTTGATTTGGGTAATCCAACCAATATTAATCCGAGTTGTATACGTATTATAAAAACTGCATGTATTATGTAGAAAAAAAGAGTTTTGGTCATCCAAATTGTGACTCCTCAAATTCAAAAGATGTAGAGTTCGAGATGTCATCCAGGAAAACATATTTTATCAAGGCGAACACTTATTGGAACAATTACTTATGAGAAAATATACAACACAAAGATTGTATTATCATATATTTGATAGTCATATATGATATAGTAGTCTAAAAAGACACCCTTAAGTGTATATATTCTATCAATACATATTCATATTAGAATAATTCCAAAAAGACTTTCTACACTACACTAAGAAGGGAAAAGCTTTGTACATAACACAAAATGTTGGTTTGTTATCTTTAGTAGGTTTTTCATTTACGGAGTCTCCTAAAATATCCTCGATATCGAGCAGTGTATCATGCAATTCTTCATCTGAAAATAATATTGATGTTGGGGTGAGTTGTAGGAAAAATTGAGTAAGTAGCCAAACTACCATTACATTGTCATAAAAATACTATATAACTAAGATTTTTAAATAAAAAATAAAAGAAACCAAGTTTAAAATGTTGAAGTTTTCAAAAACACAATAAAACTACCTAGCTAATGAGATGATGTGGTAATGCTTGTGGAGATAAGACGTAATGTTTATTACGCTCATACATAATATTACTCATGTGTACACTTACTATCAAACACACAACATAGAATCATGAGCACTACTACAGTGCACCGGGGGTTAGCCTGGTGCAACCCCCCATCATCCATTTTGCCTCGAGATAAGTTTTACACCTATCTCGAGGCACAATGGACGGTGGGGGTTAGCACCATGCTAACCCCTGGTGCACTAAAGAATTTTCGCAGAATCATTTATTTGAGAATTATATTTTCAAATAATTGTATCGCTTACATAATACGAGTACTTAAAATCCAAACATTTATTTTAGACCACTAGTCATACGACCATTTTAGTAACACCCTGGTCAGGTTCTTGTTATCCAAATTAACCGTATGGACGCCCGCTATTGCCTCAAGTTATCAAGGTTCGGATGATGTATGTCATTGACCCTTACTCCAACGTGCTGTATGGAGTCGCATGTTGCCAAACACATAACTACTACTAAAATGTACCTATTGGTTATACGGATATCACTAGATGTTGATCAAACATAAATACTAATGCGCTGACCTATTAAAACGCTGGTCAGATGTGTAAGACATCTGCAGATACTCTAAAGATTCTGGGTCGACGTGACCCTTGTATTAAAACCAATTTGGCATACATGTATATAGGATCCTCCAATCACATGTCAATCATCTTTAAACGTGATTTTTTTTTGACAAATTTATGCGATAAAACGTCATTTTGAAATTATATTAAGTAATAAGTATGAAAACATGCAATCATATTGTAGGAATTTATTCATTTTCACACAAAATATGCATAGGATACAAAACCTTTTTTTAAGTGAGTAATATATAAGTACTAAACCTTTCATATTCATATCAAAATTCTCAATTACTTGTACCTAATCAAAGTTTCAAGTATGGTAACATAGGTTTTGAAAGTATGCATTTCAAATGAAACTATAACTACACAAAATTACGTTGAATGTATTTGAACACACTAACGATGGATCATAAATTGTAAACTATTCCACAATCTCATTGACTTGAAATTTGAGCTGCGCATGGTTTTGATTAAAAATGGCCTCCATGCAATCAGCCATGTGGATTCTCAACCAAACATGGATTTGACACATGTCCTAAGTGTGACACCTCATGGGACACATGTCATCCATTGATATTGGCATTTTCATGTGACAGATTTGGATGACTAATTTCAAGATATGACTATCCCCTAGGTTTATAATCTTGATTATTTCATTGTCAATCAGCCTAGTCATGCTTCTATCCAGCGGTCCAAACTTTTTATTGCTCGATCTTTATCAAATACCTACATAATGATGTAATTTCTATATAAAATTTGATCTATTCAACGCGGTCTACAATATGGATGGTTAAGATTGTTAAATAAACCAAGTATGAATAAAAAAGATTTTATTTTATTTAATACATATCTCAAAAAAATAAAACCATGTCTAGTTATCTAATGCAAATACTAAATACTTTTTTTCTAGTAGTACTATAAGTGGGAAACTTAGGGCATCACACAAATTGTTTATTGTAAAGGGAAAAAAAATACTTAAAAGAGTTTTTATTATTACTTTAATGTATAAATTGTAAAATCAAAAGTTATTTCGGATCGGATTTGGGTAGATTGGGGATTTGATCATATTAAATGAATTTGGATTTAGATTGCAATACTATAATTTGGATTTAGATTGCAATATGATAATTTTTCAGATTGGATTTGGATTGACTTAATTTTTATTGTACTGGATTTTGATTTCTAACAATCACATTCAAATCATATCCATTGATAGCTGAACCATTAATGTACTCTATTTTGAAAAGAAAAAAAAACTAATGATTTTCCTTGATAATAATTTAGGTGGGGGTATTCAATTCGGGATTTGAATGGACTCTGAACAATTTTAAATCTCGTGGATTTTAAAAGGTTTTAAATGATTTTACAAAATCTACTGGATTTTAAATGATTGGATTTTGTAGATTTTATAAAGGTTTGTTATGAATTCTTATAAATTCAATGGATTTTTATAAATGTGTTATTAGTCATAGGAAACAATGAAAGAACATCACCTATCCATGCCAACACAAATCATAAAACATCTCTCAAAACATCAATTAAACAATTGTTTGTATGTTACGAGAATTTTATTTCAAATTAAAAATAATCAAATAAATTGAAGAAGGTTCAAAAGTAATACAAATAACTATTTTACTTCAAATTGTTATCCCCGCCACCGCCACGTTTCCTCCATTCTTCTTCTTCTTTAATAACCACCACCACCACGCTACCGCCACCTCTCATCCTCTTCCCCCTCTTCTGCTTCTTCTTCTTCTCCATCAATCGCCACCACCACCTCTCATCCCACCTCCACCCATTTTCATCTTCTTATTTTCAACCTCCTCCCCCTCACCTCTTCTTCTTCTCTGTTTTTTTTTTTTTTTTTTTTCTTCTTCTCTTCCTTCTCCACTTTTTTTTCTCTCTATTTTTTTTCTTTTTTCCTATCTTTTTTTTTCCTCACGAAGGTTCTGGCAAGTGAGGAACCTCCACTAGCAAGAATCTCCGCAAGAGCGAAGAAGAAAAAAAATGGGAAAAGAAGAAGAGATGAGAAAAATAGAAGAATAACAAAAACAAAGAGAAAAGTAGAAGAAATAATCAAAAGAAAAAAAAAATAACAAAAAACAAAAATGAAGAGGACAAGAAGAAGACGAAATAAGAGAATGAGAATGAGAAGAAAAATAAGAATAATAATAACAAAAAAGAATAATAAGAGCAAAATAGAAGAGGAAGTACGGGTGGTGGTGCAGCTAGCGGTGGTAGGGTATGGTGGTGTGGCCGGAAGTTGTGGGGCGAGGTGGTGCCGCTCATGTGAAGAGAGAATATAAGGGAAGGTGGTGGTGTCCTTCAGTAAATCACAAAAAAATGGGATGGTGGCGTCCTTTAGCGGAAATGGTGGTGTTATTTAACAATAGCCAATACAAATCCGTTGAAGTATGAGGGAGAATGTTGGATTTGGAATAACTCTTGTTATATATATTTTCCACTCACAAATCCTTCAAAATCCACAACTTTAACAAATCCATTAAAATTCACTACTTCTTGAATACCCCTGATTTTGGTGGACTTTTGAAAAACATGAATTGAATTCCCCATGATTTTGATGGATTTTAAAACAATCATTTAAAATCAGTATTTGAATACCCCTAGATTTACATGTATTATTTTAAATCCTTAATTGAATACCCCTGGACTTTAATGGATTTTAAAATCCTTCACAATCCATTAAAATTCGTAATTGAATACCACCCCCTTAGAAGCCTTTTACAATTTAAATACAAACTCTCATGAACACAATGCATTCGTAAACAATATTTTTTTTATTAAAGGCAACGACTACTCCACACCACCAAAAGTGTTGTCTCACACCAATATGTTTTTTTTTTCTACTAACCCACACCACCCAAAAAACTGTTTTTGAAAAAAATAGTAACTTAAAAATGGGGTAACATTCGGCCAATTTAAACACCTAATTGAGACCGATTCTCAAGCTACTTAAAACACAAACATTGTAGTCCTCTAAGTTATCTAATAAACACAACTTGAATCACTTGAAAATGTTTTGAAATGAAAAAATTATGGTCATTTTACTAAAGTCGCACAAATCTGTCTCGCAATGAAAACGGGATAGTGTCTCTGACTTTTGTTCAACTTATGTGCTTGATAAAGACCGATTCTCAATCTGATCAAAGCACAAAAATTGTATTACTCTGAGTTATTTAATAAACACAATTTGAATCACTTGGAAATGTTTTGAAATGAGAAAGTTATGGCAATTTTACTAAAGTCATGCAAATATGTCTGAAACAATTTGCTGAAAATTTCCTGTTTGCCCAGAACAATGCAAGTTTTTGCAAAAACCTCGCATTGTTCTAGGCGAGATTTTTGCAAAATTTCATGTTCACCTGGAAAAAAACTCGCATTGTTCTAAGCGAACTTGACTTTTTTAGCAAATGTTTTTACTGTTCACCCAGATCAATGCGAGGTTTTGCAAAATCCTCATATTATCTCTGGCGAACAATAGTTTTTTTTTGTGATTTCTGAAAAAAATAAATTTGAAATTTACTTTTTTTTTGTGATTGAAAATATTTCTGAAATGTTTTTTGAAGTTTCCATGAGATTACTTTGTTTTTCTGAAAATTTTGTTGAAGTTAACTTCTTGAAATTTTTTACAAGAAATGAATAACTTGAAAGCTTGTTTCAGAAGCGTTGGAGTCAAAATCAGAGACGAAGTGAAGAATGGATATGAGGGGTTACAGAAGCAATCGAACCAAAAGAAGGAAAGATTTGCTTGCTTGTTTTGCGAGAGGGAAGACACGAGAAGGGAAGAAGCAATCAAACCAAGAGGAGTCAAAATCAATTTTGAATGTGGGAGAGGGAAGATTCGAATGGGGGAGGGGAGGGGAGAGGAGACTTCGTTTCGATTTGAATGGGAAGGAGAAAAATGATTTTCCTTATTTATATAGGTGGAGTGAAAAATAAAGCAGGTGGTGTAGGAGAGTTAAATGGTGTGAGAAGGCACTTTTGGTGGTGTGGAGTAGTCGTTGCTTTCCTTAAAACACCCAAAATTACTTGTAGAAATAAAGACAAACAAATTTGTATCGATTGCTATCATATCAATCATCACAAAAGTTATTATTTCAAAATTTGCTAATGAGGAAATTTAAAAAAAAAAATTCTACAAAAAATCACATCCCTCTATCCTTTCTCCAATCCAATTCGCAAATTTGGAACCACCACCAGAATTAGCAAAAGGCAATGACTACTCCACACCACCATTTCCTCTTTCTCACACCACCATTGCTTTATTTTTTCTTACTTACTCACAATATCAATAAATAGGCTAAACCTAAAAAGAAAAAAAAAAGGATAACGCAAAAACTCAAAAATGCCGCAAAACCGAAAAAACGCATCTCCCTCGCACTCCTAGCTTCGTATCGTCCCAAACTCAGACCAAACTTCACTTCCTCGCAAGGTTCACCATCCTCGTCCTCCTCCTCTTCCCCATCTCTTCCTCTTTGCAAAAACCCCAAAATCGTAAAGGGAAATAGCAAAAACCCTTCGTCTCGTCGTCATCGTACTCTTCTGCTTCCATATCTCTCCTTCCTCGATTGTATTCCACTACATTTCACTTGGAAGAACTTATTTGATTTCATTAGATGAAAATCAAAAGGTTTAGTGAAGTTGATGATGTTAGAAATGAAGATTTTAAGGGTGAACATGAGGGTGAAGAAGATGAGTAATTTAAAGAACAAGGACGATCCATTTCAATGGAGGTAATTTGCATAAAAAAAAATTCATCTAATTTGCATGTAGATTTTTTTTTCAAAATATTTTATTGATTATTATATGATGCATTGGTGCATAGGCATTTCTAATGGATATAATAAATATGAAAATGCCTCTTACGATGTTGAGAACCCAGATATGAACCATTTAGAGGTAACCGCCATTTTGTTGTTAAGTAAATTAAAATTTTAATTAATATATCAAACTAATTATAAATTGAATCATTATGTGGAAAGTTGATGATAATGTTGATGGAAGTAGTGACAATAACAATGAAGAATGATCATTGATACTTGAAGTCGATGATAGTCATTTATTTGTTACGGACGAGGTATGTAATTTTTACTTATTTTCATTTTCACCATTTTTCATTGTTGTAAATATGTTGTTGTTATTAACAAGTTTTTAAATTTTTATAAACTCTCATCAAGGTCGGCGTTGATAGCTTGGGTCTAAGGCATCGGTAGGGACAACAACATAGTTGTTATTATCACTAAATCGGAACCGGCTAATCAAACACGGAAGGAATGATCCATTTTGGTTGTGAAATGGGAGGGGAGCTCGATAAAAAGTTAAAGAATTATGTTCGATCAAGCAGTACAAAGAAGTGTGGGTGCAATTTTCAGTTGAGAGGGATCCCACTGGAGAATGACCATTGGAAGTATATTTACAATGTATTGTGTTAGCTAAAGGTATTCGAACAAAGAGGCATAACAATTTTGCAACATACTCTAGAGTTGTTGAGGGAGCACAATTACATAGAATGACATTATGTTGATTAGGGGAATAGAGTCACCAACCTTTTTTTAGCGCATCCTAAATCTATTCAGTTGACAAAGTGTTTTCCACAAGTAATGCTTATGGATTGCACGTATAAAATGAATCGCTATAGGATGTCGTTGTTTGAGATTGTTGGTGTGACGTCCACTAGAAAGACCTTTAATGTTACATTTTGTTTTATGTGTTCTGAGAATGAAGAGTCGTACGCTTAGGCATTGGAAAAGCTTGTAGGAATTTTCGAGCTAGACAATCTTTCAAGCGTATTTGTGTCTAATAGAGAACTAAGTTTGATCAAGGCTATTGAGTGGGTTTTTTCAAAGGTAAGGAGATTATTGTGCACATGGCACATCAACACAAATGTTGAGAAAAATTGTAAGAAACACTTTGAGGACAATGACCGGTGGGCCGAGTTTATAGATTCCTTTTCAGATTTGTATAGATCGAGTACAGGAGATAAATTGAACAAGGCCACAATTGAGTTTGATAGAATATGGGCAAAATACCCAAAGTGTTTGAAATATCTCAATACAGTTTGGTATCCCCATAAGGAGTACTTTGTCAATACATTGACCGATAAACTTATGTATTTTGGGCAATGGACAACGGGTCGAGTTGAAGGTGCACACTCGAAGTTGAAGCACTTGTTAGAAAACTCACAAGGTACATTCCTTAATGTTTGAACAAAGATGCATGATATGATCAAAATCTAAATGGTCGAGATAGAGTCGTCATTTCAGTATAGTCTAACGAAGGTAAAGACTGACCATAATTTCACTTTATTTGGCTTACTTAATGGGTCAGTGGTGTACAGGGTTATTGATTTGATCAACTCAAAAATTCGGAGATGTGAAAGTGTGGGGGTTGACCCTGTCAAGTGTGGTTGTGTGCTTCGAACGACTCATGGATTACCTTGTGCTCATGAACTTACAGGTTATCTAACTCCCACGGTACAAATTTCAGTACGCACTATAGACAAGTATTGGCTTCAACTTGGCACAACACCTATTCATGAATGTGGCGATGTGATTATAGACCCTGTGGTCGACGCCCTTATGAATAGGTTTAATGAGTCAACTCGTGATCAGAAGTTGGCGATGAAGAGGAAGCTTATAGAGTTGAGTTCCCCGGGTGACAGTGTGATGATTGAACCATTAATAATTTTGGCTGAAAATGGGAAACCTAAAAAGAATAAATTGGCTAAGCATGAGAGGTCCACAAAAAAGGATCAATCGGGACACGAATACGCCATGACACAAAAAGAAATGAAAGACAAAAGTAAAAAGTTGCCAATAAAAAAGGAAAAACCTAAAATTCATAATAATAGATTGATATGACAGATTCTGTCTTGGATACGGGATTATATTTTCGACATTGACAACGTTCCAAACGACAGAAACTGTGGCTTTCAATGCATAGCCATATTTCTTCATTATGACGACGAAAACGGTTGGAAACAGGTACCGAAATAACTAATGATGGAGCTTGAGAGCAATGAAAAGTTGTGGTTTGCAATGTGGCACGAGGAATGGGTAAAGGTTTTGAATGACGCTTTGATAATTCCAGAAGGCCATGTGCGGATAGACAGAAAAAGTTGGTTTATGGACCCCGATATGTTAGAGCTGGCAGCGAACCGTTACCAATGCGTCTTTGTTTGTTATGGGAACCAAAGCACGACATGTTTTCTCTATATTTACCTGGCACCACATTTTGACTCAGGACACGTTTGTTTCATGGCACACTTGGCTCAGAGCAGTCACTATATCGTCATTCATATACAACCGAACCCACCATTACCTCTTATAGTACCAACCTGGCCGTGTTGCATGTTTCCTTTGGCAATCTCGTTGAAGAGTAGTTTCGAGGTCCAACTCGGTATCGGTGCGACAATGGTGAACAAGTTTAATGACAAGAATAAGAAGAATGTGAAGAAGTCGAACGAGGTGGTGACCATATTGGACTGATGCACATATTGTATTTTGCTAAACATTATTGTGATGAAAAAATGAAAACGGCAAATGTAAACGACAAACGTAATTGTAAATGGTAAAGAATGTGAAGAAGTCGAACCATTGTTTTGTTAGAAAAATCACTTTTTTTTTAACGGGAGACTTGTATGTTTCGAGATTTTGTTAATATATTATATGAAATTTGATTCTTATTAGTTTGAGTTTTTGTTTATGTATGATGCGAGATCAGAAAAATTATTAGTTTTATGCGACAATGCAATATTAGATGAAAAAAAAATTCCAATTTTTTTTTATAAAGTTCTAGTTTGATGCGACAATGCCACTTGTATGAAATTCACATAAAAGATTAGTTCGAAAGAATTGTATGGTTCGATTTTAGGTTTGATGCGACAATGCGCATAAACTTTAGAAAACTAAGTTTCAAAATGTTAAAAATTTGGTGAGTTGCAAAATAATATGCAGGTTTAAGTCTGTTCGCAGAGTTCAATGCGAAAATTTTCAAATTCCCCGCATTGATATCTGGGAACAGGACATTTTTTGTAAAAATAATTTCTGTCCGTAGAGATCAATGCGGGTAAATTCAAATTTCCCGCAATGTACAATGCGAACAAGAATATTTTTTGAAAAAGTTTTTGTTCGCAAAGGATCCTTGCAGGGTTTTGGTAAATCCCTGGAGTGATCTCTGCGAACAGAAACTTTTTTGTAAAAAAAATTATGTTCGCACATGGAATCCCGCATTGGACAATGCGAACAGAAAATTTTTTTGAAAAAAAAATTATGTTCGCAGGGAAACTTGCGAGGTTTTTAAAGAACTCCGCATTGCTCTTTGCGAACCAAATTTTTTTTGTAAAATTTTTTCTGTTCGTAGTGTTCCCTGCGGGTTTTTTGAAAAAAACATGCACTACTCTCTGCGATTCGCATGGGACCCTATGAGGTTTTGCACAAACCCTACATTGTTATCTACGAATAGAACAAAATGCTACCAATTTTTATTTTTATTTTTCTAAAATTCAATTTTTTGAGATTTTTTTTCTAAATTTTATTATACAGACCTTATTCGCATTGTCGCATCGAACCTAAACTTTGTCGCTTTGTTTTATGACATGATGTCGCATCGAACCTATTTGCTTAAACCTGTTAGTTTGTATAATTTGCTTTTGGACATAATAAAATAATTTTTTTTCTGATATTTATTTCATTATGTTCTTATAATTATTTTCTCTACTGAGAATTATTTCTGCAAATTACGTCATTATCGCAATGTTTGTTACTATATTACAACAGTAGCCTCGCATTCAATAACTTAACAAATGGACAATAAATATCGAACATAAGTAAAAACTCAAAGCTCGTTATAAAACAAAAACCTGAAGTTTACAAAAAATTATATGAAATTTACAAAACATAAAGTTTTTAAACAAATATAAGCCAAATGTTTTTTTTTTTCCGAAGTTTACAAAATGAAGATATTATCTTTGTCACCTCCGAACATATAGTCTTTGTTCATGCCTCGATTTGGTTCGACGCTAACTTCCTCCACCACTAATTTCACTACTGTCAACATTGGGGCGTACGTCATGCTCTTCTTCCTCTTGTTCCAAGGTAATGGGTGTAGACATTTCATCTAGCAAACCCCGTATTCTATTTTGTCGAGCAAGCAAAATAATTTTTTCGTCGTTCCCCTATTCTTCAATAAAGGCATTGATCAAGTAACGAGTATGAGTAATGATAATCTCCTGCAAGGAATCATTAAATATTAGTGCAAACCATGTAAAATTTTGAAATTACATAAGTGTAAAATGTTTGTACTTACCCTCTTATTTGAAAAAGACAAATGTCTTCTTAGGGAATAACTTGTCCTCTTGTTCGGTGGTTGTATGAAGGGATGGCTAATTCGGTGAAACCAGTCCAAGTAATCCGTTGCACAGTCCCATGGAAGCTTCACGGGGGCACCTTGTTGGTTAGTTGGCACGACATGATAATGTCATCTTCGAGCGAACGAAGGCAACACCTCATACTGAACGTAATAGTGTTTGACAGATCGAGCTTTATTCTTCCTTTTGGCTTGGATTGGAAGAATTGAGATGACTTCTACCTTTCCCATTTGTCTCATAACTCTATCGGGGTGATATGGTTCTTCTATATCGAGACATAACAAACATCCTGTGAACCATGTGATGCCATAAAGGGGAGTGTTTCCCTTGGACTCCACGTAAGGGTCCCAGAGTACCTGCGAATTATAATAATTAAAACTTATTTATATATGACACATACAAAAAAAAATTATTGAACTTAAATATGCATTTTTATTTTTTCAGAAGACATGTCATCGAGATGTTCCCTAAGAGTGATGATTTGGTCGTCCAAAATTCCTACAATTTGTGGGGGTTCCACTTAGCCATGGTTGGGAATCTAGCATCCCACGTCAGTTTTACATTACCCCAGAGTCTGAAGTGATAATATATTCATACCTATAAACGAAAACAACATAAATATATATTATGAGGGTAATTAACAAAATAAAGTATTCGAAACATACTTTCAAAAGAGGAAAATATCCAACAATTTGCCTCGTTCCCTCTCTGCTAGCACCGTCCAATTGACAAAACAAGACTGCAAAACTGCTACGCCCCCATACATACCTGTTAACATCATCCACCTCCATCATCATCTTCAAATATTCAATATAAACATTTTTTTCACTTTTATCAGCAAATATAGTAATACTCAGATGAAACAAGTAACTCCTACACACTTGTTGTTTCATTTCAAGAGAATCAACTTCTGTAGCCTGTCTACAGTAGTGGTCCTGAATAAACTTCATTTCCACAGATCTCTCATATTTCATGACATGGACATTTGCTTCTTTACTTTCAATCCCCAAACCATCCACCAATAATGTAACGCATTCATCTACTGTCATCTTCATCGTCGTTCTAACCGACTTACCAAGAATCAACAAATGAGTTATATGGTAGACGTCATCCAGGGTGATGCTCATATCTCCAAAAGGTAGGTGGAAATTGTTGGTCTTAGGTTGCCAACGCTCCACGAAAGCACAAATGGTCACATTATCAGGACGTACCTTACGATATTTAATCAAGGGATACAGACCACTATTGTAGATCATTCTCTTTATTTCTTTCGGCTCATGTTTCAAATCCCAATCTATGAAGAGCCTATATTGCTGCCAACACCGCAATGCGCCTCGTTCTTAAATACAAGAAACATATATATTAAATAATTCAATGTCCAAATATATATAAATAACATGCTTATATAATTTAACCAACTAAAATATTAACTTACCGGCTCACCATCCCAAATGGCACGAGAAATATGGCCATGGTAATCGTCTAATGTGGAACAGTCCACAGGACCACCGGGATAATAGTCTCGTCTAGAATTTCTACCTTATTCCGCAGCTATTTCTTCATCATCCCCTGCCTCATCCTCATCCGCAGGCACGTTCTCACGCTCCTCTAACTCCTTCATCTTCATGTCCAACACCCGCACCACTCAAACCTGCTTGCCCTTTTGATTGGGGTTGACTTCGCAATACAATGACTTGTTTATATGCTTCTTGAGGATCTATTTGAATCCCCATTTACTCATCTCTCATCTTCCTCCTTACTTCTTTCTCCCTATTTTGTTCCACTTTTTTCGTTCTTCTACCTGTTATTTGCCATTTTCTGCTATCTGTTTTTTAGCAGACACTGTCATGGGTCGTCTACGACCTCTATCACCTCCATCATCCCCACCAACGTCACGACCAACAGAAGACATGATAAACCTTCAAATAAAAAGAAACAAATACTTCAAGACAAGTTTTTTGTACAATAAATTCTACTAATTTTTAAGCAATGTTTTATTCAATTTGGATCTAAAACAACATTATATATCTCATTTCCTTACATTCTAATAAGAAAAAAAAACCAATTTGGAGCCCTAATGACCACCAAATCCACCTTTGCAATTACTAAATGATTAATGCACAAAAAACATAAACAATTACACTTTAAAAATGGAAACAAATACACAAATGTACAAAAGCAAACAATGGATAACTCATTTACAATCAAAACAAAAATACTAAACCCAAAAATAGAATGAATGACTCATTTATAGTAGAGTTGGAGTCGCAAGAGAGATGTGTTTTGCACTTTGAGAGGTGACATTTTTTAGCTGTTGAGTTTTGGAGAGTTTGAGGGTTTCGATTTTGAGGGAATTTTGAATGATTTTCGAGGGAGATGGAGGAGATTTGCAAGAGATTTGAGTGTGGGGAGAGATTTGGAAGAAATTTGAATGTTTGAGAGGGAAAATTTCGAATAGGGAAGGGAGAAACCGTTTGTCGATTTAAATGGTGAGGAATTTTTTTTTGGATTTTTGTTTATATAGGTGGTGTGAGAAAATTTGATGGTGTGAAAAAGAAATTAGACGGTGTAAGAGAATAGAATAATATGAGAAAGAAGAAATAGTGGTGTAGAAATTCTAGCCTGAGTTTAATTACCGTTTTTGCCTATCATTTGTTGTAGTTATATTTAAAGAGTGTTTAAAAGAAAAGAGACAAAAGTATAAAAATGAGGATCAGAAATGAAAGGAGTCAATAGTGGTGCGGAGTCGTTTGCTCAGTAAAATAGAAAAGACAAGTATCAAGATCGCCACGTGGCGGAAGGATGATGCTGGTCCCATCGAAGGTCACGTCAACATGTGAACTACAAAAAGGGATTGGACAGCAAAGGCTGGAAGATGCGAAGCCCGTGCAGATTGTCCTTTTGCATGCTAAGTAACAATTAGGCAGTCCACGTCACTCACTCTCCGTCAGTCTTCTCCTTCTCTGTTACTCTGTACCACCACCAATTATTGCCCCTTGCTTATTAAAGCAAACTAATTATTTATATCTCCAATTTTTTTTGTTCTTATTAACCAAAAAAAATACAGTCAGTAAATTTTGAGAGAGAGTTGAGAGAGATGGTAATGTTGATCAGTTCGGTATGTTTTGACATATTCGTTTATGGATAAAAAGGGTTTTCCACCTTGAGTTAGTTAGTACTCAGGGGTGTTTTTTAATGAACCCAAACATAGTTTTAGTTAGTGTGGATCTCCTATTTTGATTAAAATTAAGTTTACACCCTTCAAAAATCACTTTCCAGTTTGTCAAGCTCTTAAAAGACCAAAGTCCTTGCTATTCAATTTTGTTTTTTTTTGTTTTTTGTTTTTTTTATTTATAGATGGTTAGATTTTGCTCGGGTGTTTTGGGTATCTAGATTTGAGATTGATAGGGAAAAGCACGTGTTGGGAAGTGAATTTTGAAGGTGGAAACTTCGTTTTAAAATTAGCACCTCCAATACATTTAAGTGCATTACCAGTGAAGACTTTGGTTTTTTAACACTTAACTATTTGAAAAGTGAGTTTTGAAAGTGAAAACTTCATTGGGGGGGGGGGGGGGGTTACCTATTATTTTTCTTTTTATTATCAAGAAGAGTTACTTAACACCACATTTACTGAAATATAAAGAAGATTTTGGGTAAATAAAGTGAAAATGTATTTTTTGGGTGGAAGGGAAAAAAAAAAACCCTACTATAGAATGTTTCTTTTTTCAAATTGTTAATCTTTACACCATTGCCCAGCTCTTCCAAAAATCATATGTTTTGGGGATTTAACCTCATCAACTTATTTTGTTAAGGTTTAAAGTTTATAGTGACATAAACAATTTATAAGTTTTTTCTACTCGAACACTTTTGGGATTGCAAGTAGCACTAATTTTGGTCACAGATAGATAGATGGTAAATAAATCAATGTAAGAAAAAAAATTAAACATTTCAAAATTTTCAAATATCATAAGCGACTTAGCCAGAAGCTTATGGGATGTTTGTTTTTTAACAAGTCGTGAGCTGAGTTTTGGTTAGTGTTAGAAGTTCTTGAAAAAAAAAAGTCTTCTGATTAGTGCTTGAAACAAACACATTAACCTAGTTATTTAGTAGCCAGTTAGAATTTTGCTTCACATTAGAAGCAAAAATAAACGCCCAACTTAAGTCCACTGAATGAAATCTATCCCATAGTTTACAAGCAAAATTACATTCCGAAAACAACTTTTAATTAAACTGTTTTTAAGAACTCGAACCTTTGGTGAATGTCCTGTCAAACAAATATAAGCAATATTTTGTAAATTGTGCAACCATTCAATCACTTGAAAGTTCATGTAGTTGTTGATTGTCTTCTTCACTGATTATGGCCATTCATATCAAGTATCACATCCACATATGGTTTCATTCAAGTCTCCATCTTGAGAGATTCTAGCTGGCCTGGGTCAGCGCCTGGGTGGCTGCCTGGGAGGCTCCTTGGCATGTGCCAAGGAGGGTGTCTTGCACATGCCCAACTAAAGTTTCAAAAAAAAAAAAAAAAAAAGCGGGAAATGAAATTTGAATTTTCTTGCTGAAATTTAAGAGGGAGGGAGGGATTAAAAAACAGAGAAAATCAGAGTGAGAAAAACAGAGAGAGGAGGAAGACTCTTTGATGCTGTTGTTGGTCCTGTATGTAAGAGCAAAGCAGGGCGAAGAAGGAGCAACAACAGCATTTTGGTCCCTCTGTTTTTTGGTCCTGTATGTAAGGTCTCCTCTTGATGCTGTTGTTGTTGTAAGGTCTCCTCTGTTTTGGTCTTTGTTGTAAGCATTTTGGTCTCCTCTTAAAACAACCATGGCCCTTACCACCATGGCTTGGTGCGATTAGAAAGCATGGAACATGTCAAACAGGAGTCCCTCTACCGACTTGTTGATCGAAATCGTGACTATGGTCTCACACAAGATACCCTTTTCGATGCAGTGAAGTGCTTGGAAAACAAGGTATTATTCAAATTATAATCAAATTACTTTTTTAACTAGTCAAGGTGGTTGAACTCATTTTCATTTTATTGACTTGAGAATTTTTCCAGATTCGCGCAAGTTATTCTGCTAGTATTCTGAATCTCAGTAGTGATGAATTCATTGTGACTTTGGTCACTGATGCCTGTTTTATCCTAGAGCTATTCCGTGAGTCTGCGAAACAAACAAGCACATTTGATCCCATGTGAGGCAAGGAGTCACATGTGATTTGTTCGATCAGTGAGCTTCGTGAGTTGGGAGTGAAGTTTAAGAAAAGATAGGCTTGTGGCACGTTGGACATATCCTTCATCAATGGTGCATTGCAGGTTCCCCCTATGTTCATGGAGGATTACACAGGTAGTTCTACGCTTACAAAATTGCTAATACTAGATTTGATGAATTCTTCCAATTTGATCTAAACTTCATTCTTGTAAATGATCTTACAGGTACATTGTTTCGTAATGTGGTCGTCGCCTTTGAACAATGCCATCATTCATGCAAGCCTGATTTCACATCATTCTTGTTCTTCATCAATGGCATTATTAACACACCTGAGGATGTCGGGCTTCTTCATTATACGGGAATCATTCAGCATTCTTTAGGTAGTGATGAAGAGATGGCAGATCTTTTTAACAAGCTATGCAGGGAGGTCGCTCGTGACTTCAATCAATCTTATCTCCATTTAGTGTCAAGAGATTTGGGCATATTCTGCGACAAGAGATGGAACAAGTGGAGAGCTGAATGGCATCTTGAGTATATGAATAGCCCATTGGCAGTGATTTCTTTGGTCGCTGCAGTATTATTGTTCACTTTCACTGCAGCTCAGACTTACTTTGATTATATAGCTTATATCAGGGGCAATTGATCAATGTTGTGTATGCCAATTGTAACTATTTTAATTATTCAGATCAAAGATTTCTCGACTTTGTATTGTGGAGTATATTGATGATCAGCAACTACACTTCATCTACATTCAGTTGTTTTTATCAAGTCTTAGTACTAAGATGCTACATAAGGCCTACTTGGTTTATTACATCCATAATTAAAGACTTCAATTGTATATGTCAACTTTATATCAGTATACTGATCAACAACATGTACTTCAACTTGCATCATTTGTAAGACATTTCAAGTAGTTGATACAAACCTGAGAACAATTTGATTCATCTTCTTCCATAAACTGTGAAGACCGTTGCAAAGCTCTCTAAGAGACTTGTACAACATAAGGGGTTTCCATAGCTACAGAAAGAATAACCCGTTTGAATCAAATGCATCAAGTTTTTCAGAGTATAATGTAGACAAGATGAAAAAAAAAAAAAGAACAAAATACTGCAACTGGAGATACCAATATCTGCTAAAAACTTATTTAAAGCATGAAAAATTCTAATTGTCGAGGGAAATGGCGACAAACTAATACTGACGACACCAACATCAACATACCGAAAACACAAACTAATGCCAAATAAGATCCCCTAAATACAGACTAAGTTGATTTCAATAAAGGTTCTCATATACTACCTCCAACCCAACTGCCCAAATGACTCCCAGCAAGGTAACCCAATTTACCAAGCCTTTGCTCCCCAAGGAACCCTCCAGAATAGGCTCCAAACAGAGTTCCAGTACCCATGAGCAACCCCTCAGTCATAGTACCACCAAAATAAATAACCTCAGAGAAGTCCCATGCCGAAGAAATGATGGGACCTATGATGCGTTTAGCTTGTTGTGTCACTAGATTCGCTGCCCTTTTCCCCTCTTTCTGAGCCTGCTGGGCAGCAACCTTAGAATCTAGACCTTAATTGTGACAGTGCATCAGCCAAGGAGAGTTTGATTGCTCGGGCCCTTGCTCTCTCAATACGACTAGATCTGAGATTATAGACATACAACTTTATGCCCTCTTTCACTGAGCATGCCATGCTTCCAGTGCCCATGTCAAAGCAGTTTAAGAATGTGAATTGCCCACTTTTAACATAAGAGTTCTCATTACTCAAATCTAAAAGTTAGACACAGTTTCTCCAAATTCAGCATTTCCATGTACTCTTCATGCTTCAAATAAGGCCATCTCATCTCATGCTGTACTCTCCCTGCTGATTACTCAGACTTAGAAATGCAGCAGCACAAACTAGTGGATCAATACACTCCGCATGCTCCAAACATAATGTAGAAAAACTGATTATGTAATTCTTGTACATACATTGAGTGGTAACTCATCTGGATGTATGCTACCAAAGAAAACCTCCATAAACAACAATCTTATGGATTTACAATGTAGTGCACCACATTAACAATGATCCACATGCTGAGTACTACCTGTTTTACAATGAACAAAAACTAGCTTTTACAAGCCAAGCCTTAACAAAGACCCAGACATGAATACACTCTGCATGCTCCAAGCAAAGCACCCCATACCACCACATCAGGCTCAAATGGCATACTTCTAATCAATTTCTCAGCCTTTTCCAGGTGGCTAGCTCGTCCAAAAAGGTTAACCATACACGCAGTGTTCTTTCTCTGGTTTGATCCCATATTCCCTCTCCATAGACTCAAAATATGTCCCACCTTCTTGAACCAACCCTCCATGTACACATGCTGACAATAAAACAGACCCTTGAAGCATGTAGTGCTTCATGATCCTTTCAGGTTCAATATTCAAGGCTTGATAAGTAGCAACAAATTCTTTGTATTTGATCGCTCCGAACTTTGGTGGATTGAGCTCATAATCAATAAGCTCTTGAGCAGGTTGAATAATGCTGTCCACAGGAGGAGCAAGGAAGTTTGCAATGGTTGTTCTTGCAACATTTGGATTAGTCACTACTCGGTGTTCAACACTGTAAGATCCCATTGCTGCAATCTACATACAATCAAAAACAAGTTTAAAACAGAGGAGACCAGAAACATAGAACTGTGTAAGATCTACATACAAACAAAACAGTCCCTTTTCTTGTTCGGCTGAGTATCCCCTCCAAACAAAGAACTCGCCGCCCTCTTCTTCGCTGCCGCTCATGCTTCAGACACAGTTTTCCTGCTCACCCATGCTTCAGAAAACAGAGGAGACCATAACAGAGAGATCGGCGGAGAGACACAGTTTTCCTGCTCACCTCACACACCCATTTCTCGCCATTCCTTTGCCTCACTCCCCTGTAGATTGTGGTGTAAGTGTCGAGGAAGAGAGTGAAGTGTTGTTTGAATTTGAAGTTAGAGAAGTTGAAATTTTTTAAGTTTCGAAAGTTTCAGTTTTCCCGTGTTTTTTTTTTTTTTTTTTTTTTGAAACTTTGGTCGGCACGTGCGAGACACCCTCCTTGGCACGTGCCAAGGAGCGTCCCAGGCGGCCACCCAGGCGCTCGACCCAGGCCAGCTAGAATCATTGCTCCATCTTTGTTTCATCCAATTTGGTTGTTTTTGAGAGTGGCGCTAGATCAAATATGTGAAACTTCTACTCACCTCTCTCTTGAATGATTCTTCCAAACTTTTCTTTACCTTATCTCTTGGTATGGGTTTTAACAACAATTTTAGCCGGTCATATTTGCTAGTTTTTTTTTTTACACATTTTTTTTTTTTTTTAAAAATTAACCTCCAGTGGGGAGAGGCAACTATGGAATGCCAGACCTTAATTACTTATCAAAAAAATGACTTACAGACGCTACAGGGGTACATTACGACGTTACCCGTATGAAAGCCAAAGTAAAAAAAAACTAAAAACAATGAAAAACCATTACAAAACTTAAAGCAAAACAACTGAAATCAGCTCACAGTCAGCTCCCAGCAACCCCGACAGCACCCGCAATCTCTGTTTCGCAGCCGTAGAACACGCAACACTACGCGCGTTCCTGCAACAAAGCCCGAAAGTACACCGGACTGCCCAAAACAACCAGCATACACACTCTCCAACCGCGTGTCGCAGCATCTCAGCTGGCCGCAACCTAATCAAAACCGCAGCACTCAGAAAAACAAACAAAACAGCCTCTTCAGGCCGTGTCCACACAGCACAGACCAGACCGCAGCAGCAGGCCCTGTTCGTGTCAACGCTGCGACAGACAGCAGCACCGCATCGCCGCAGCAGCAAAACAGAACAGCAGCAGCAAAGAACAGCAGCAAAACCCGCGTAGCAGCAGCAGCAAACGCAGCGTAGCAGTAACGCAGCGCAACAACAACAGCAGCAACAGGGTACGCTCTGTTTTGAGAGAGCCCATCCAGTTCCGTTCCGTCGACTTGCCCTACAAGCAAATTTCTGCTAGCCAATTCAGCAGAGTGGACAGAGCTGTCGCACTCCCAGCAGTCCGCGTGATCCTGCAGGCCAAAATCGCACTTACTGCAGTCTCGCCCCAGCAAAATTTCCCAACCTACACGCATTAACACATAAAAGCTGCCTCTACTCATCCCCATGGCGAATGTACGCCGTTTGTAATCTGTCGAGCACAATCAAGCCTGTTACTCTCCTAGGAAAGTCGGTTCCCTTGAAAGAAACAGTCTGATTGTCCTGTAGTGCTCTAGCCGCTAAAGAATCTGCCACCGCATTAGCCTCTCTAAAGATTTGTTGGCATTCTAAAGTCATTCTCGCTGCCAACAATTTGATGTCTTTCAAAATATTCTCCAAATGCCACGGGATTTTCAAAATATCCTTAAACCAACCACAAACAAGTGCTGAATCCGTTTGGATAACCACCTTTTTGAAGCCCCAGGCGAGACATAGGCGGAGACCCTCAAATAGAGCCAACATTTCCGCTTTATTGTGAGATCCTGCACCGAAAAATATTTGTTTTCCCACAACACCAAAACCCCGATGGTCTCTAATAACCATACCGCCGGATGCCTGTTCCTTGCGGGAGGATCCGTCCACATTGAGCGCAACAAAATCTATGGGGGGGGGGGGATGCCAAAAAACAATACGAACGGACTTCCTTCTAACGGGGAGCACATCCAACCCCAAAGCCCTTAAAGGACCCTTATGACTGCTAATTTGCTTAGGGGATATGAATTTATTTGCCAATCGCAACTGACGCCTAATGTTCAAAATCGCAAAGGCATGATTTGGGGGAGCATTTTCATAAACACATTTGCATCTTTGTTTTCAGATTTCCCATAAGATAAACATAGGAGTAAGAAATAAAAGCACACCTGTTTGCGAATTTCGTGAAACTTTCTTGAACCAAATTGCAAGAACCGTGGAGATTTCTGTTGGTCGCCGAATATGAATTTCAAAAATTCTGTCAAAATGACTAGACAGCTGTACCGCCAATTCACCGTCTAGAAAGAGGTGCTTCAAGGACTCTTGCTTTGGCAAGCTACAACAACGACATCTAGAGGCCAGGCTCAAACCACATCTGTATAATTCACCGTCCACTGACACTCCTCTACGGAGTAATTTCCAAACAAAAACTGATATTCGGGAAGGAAGGATATCGTGCCAAATTGTTTGACTTAATACATTGACCTTCCCATGTTGCCGTAACAGTTCATATGCCGACTGAAGGGAAAATAACCCATTCGGGTTTGGAGTCCACACACACGTGTCCCCCTCTTGAGCCTCACCACGTAATCTGTCTGCAAATAGGCCACGCGCCAAATTTCTGAGATCTGGGTGAACCAAAGCAAAGTCCGACAAAATTACCTCACGAACTGAAGGCCATAAATCTTGGTCAACCAATTCCGTCATTCTCCTGAAAGATGCAACCATGTTCCAATTCTCCTCAAAGAAACTGATATCCCCAATGCCAATACGCCAAAGCGAGTTACGCAAAAGAAAGGATCTCCCAAGCATAATCTCTTTAAAAAACGGAGAAGACCCACTTTTCACAGGTTGACTATTCAACCCAACTCCTTGTAGCCAGTATTTACTCCTCATAAACGTAGCCCATAAAGAATCTGAAGTAAGTAGACGCCAAAGAGCCTTGACGCGAAAGGCCTGCATCACAACCATCAAGTCTCTAACTCCCAAACCATGTTCCGCCTGTGGAAAACAAATTTTGTCCCATGACACCCATTTTTTCTTTAGACGGCCTTCACAATCTCCCCAGAAAAAATCCGCCAGCAAACTATTGATCCGATGGAGAACTGCCTTTGGTACACACATGGTGCTAAGAATATAAATAGGGATCGAGCTAAGAACATGCTTAATCAAAATTAATCGGCCTCCTGGAGATAACAATTTTGCCTTCCATCCTTGAATACGAACCTGAATCTTAGTGATTAAGTCCTCAAAATATGAAATTTTGACTCTCCCTTGAAACACTGGCCCGCCCAAATATTTCAATGGAGCAGCGTGGAAATGGAAATCTGTACCTCTTTTTAAAGTCACAATGCGCTCCGCTGTTGCCTTATCATCCAAAGTCGTACTAACACATGTCGTTGATTCAGCAAACCCAGCGACAAATCGCCCAAAACTCCCCATGTTCTGTGAATCGAGTCGCGAATATCTGTCAAAGTCAGTCGGTAACTAGAAAATTTGAGCACAATGACATGTTTCTCCATGAAGGCTTCACCACGCACCTCATCCGATGCCGTGATTCCGATTGCTGGAGCTCCCTCTTTACGGAAACGGGTACCTTCAACTTGAGTCTCAACAGTGTCATCCACCAAAATCTTCCCCAAAATCTGGGCGAAAGAGGGCTTAGGGGGACCATCCGTGTTGCCCCCATGACCAGGACCAGAGGGAGGAGGGATGCCGGCTGGCGCTGACATCACATCCAGAAAACGTGTAGTCCCAGACCCAGCAGAAACAAGGCTGGATCAGATCAGCAGCTGTGTCGTTATGGTGGCAGAGCGTAACAGCGGAACTGCGACACGTACCGGCGGTTCGTAACTGCGACGCGTAACGGTCCGCAAAAACGTATTGTCTCTGTGCGTTTTCGGCTGAAACGCTAAGGCACAGTGCCAAGACGATCTGGGTAACGGTCGCCTGTGGTCGTCTGGACCGTGTCGGGGAGAACGGCCAGATGCCGGCGCGAGATGCCGTATCGGAGCAGCGGCTAGGGTTAGCCAAACCGGCTCGAGAATAAAAGGTCCAGATTTCGTCCCAGCTTCCTGGAACGGCTAGGATTAGATGATCTGATGATCGAGATAATGAGATCGCAAAAGTGTAAAAAGTGTAAAAACACCAAAAAAGATTAGCAAACATGGCTTGCTAGACTTGAATTTTAATGAGATCGCAAAAGAAAAAAAAAAACTTGGTCCAGAAAAGGCTCCTTTGTGTCAATTCAACTAAATAATTAAATTCAAATTTATTTACATTTCTATTCATTGTTGAATGATCATAGATTACTGATGAAAAAGAAAAAGAGAGGTAGAGAATAGCAAATTTTACAAAATTTTGGAAAGTATCGTAATGGGAAATTTACAACTTTTACAAAAGAGAAAGCCCCAATAGTTATGGCTAATAATGCAATCGCATGGTTTACCATTGTCTAAATTCTGATTACAGTGTAAATGAAAAACTTGAATCCTACCAGTTGTCATCCCTACTCCGGACCGGAGCACTTCTATAATGAAGCTTGGCTAACAATGCATCATGTTGTGTAGAGATTTCGCCAACATTGAGGTTAATTCTTAATATTAAAAGAAAATCAGGATGTCCGAGATGCAAGGGTTTCTGTTGCATGATGAACATACAAAATCAAAGCAAAAAAAGAAAAAAAAAAACAAACAAAAACAAAAACAAAAACAAAAACAAAAACGCAGACATGAATTTAATGTGCAATGGCACTCTGCCTGCAGTATGCCTCAACCACAAGCTCACCCAACAAAATTCATTTGACTCGACATATGATTTTCTTATGCTCAAAACACGCTCTCTTCCTTTCGCTCCGCCGTACTTCTACAACCATACCATGATGCCTTGGGGTGCACCTGCACTTTTTAGGACCACTAGATCATGCTCCACTAACGCAACGCGTTTTACTGAACTCCAAATGAATTCCTTATGGAGGAAGAAGATTTTCACCAATGTACCATAATGGTGGACTTAGTGTGAAACAAAAAACCTAGAACTTTTACCTTAACTTTTGTACTAGCAGAGTACCTAAAGTCACAGAGTTTAATTGTGATGACATACATGCATGACTTTATACATCAGTGCATTCGCTTTCGCGCAATTGCTTAATGTGTGACTTTCAGTGAACTTGTAAAAACTATTTAGTCCGAAAAAAATACAACAAAGTTTCAACAAATACAAACACGACTTTGCTGGGTAAAATTTTAACCATCTGAAGTTTTTAATTGAATTTCATTTTGGTTCAAATGATTTCTAATAATACGTATAAGAGCATCTCAAATCACACCCTTCAAATCTGTACTCCATTTGTTTGAAAATTAGGGTATTTGACACGCTCAAACCAGGAGTTATTCGTTTACTTGCTCGATCAATATCATCAATGGCACGAGTCAATACCAAAATATATCTTGGAGATAACCTATTTCTAATCATACTTGGATTGTTTTAACAGTTTGGCATCTTACATTTGTCACGGTTGCGCCTGTAAACATGTTATTCCGTCAATTTCTATATGGTTTAGGGTTTCTATTACATAATGTTACATGATCTATTGTAAAGCCTGTTCAATTTTTTTCACTAACGTACCCCTTGACTTTCTTTCATTACAAAAAATTGGTAACAAAATCTTCCTAAAGCACCAGTACCCCATTTGGTACAAGTAGCAATTCCTCCCCCACCTCCTTTACTCATCAACTCACTCACAATGGACCACCATTGATGGAGGAGCTAAGTAGGACAACAGACACACACACTCCTTCTAATAAATAAGAGAGATCCTCTCCTCCCCTAAATCATAGTGTCAAGTCTTCATCACCTGCATGGGGTGGTGGTGGGTGGGTATGTGGGGTTAAAAGACTTACACTTCCACACTTAAAATAGTAAGAAAGTTAGTGCTGTGAGGTTCTTTACCACTTGCCTTCAACCCCATTACATGACAACAATCACTCCCTTCATAGTGTGTATGTGAGAGTTTTTTTTTTTTTTTTTTTTGTGAAGACAATCTCTTCACAAAACACAACAAACAGTCACTCTCTTTCTCTCCATTCAAGAATCTTTGCAGCTTTTTATTCCCCACTTTTCACTATTTCCTCATTTGGTTGTTTTGCATCACCTCTATGTGAAAACCCATACAAATGCATGATGGGTAGTGAGTGTTCATTAATGGGGGTCTCTCAAAGTTGAAGTTGAAGTTGAAGTGATCACCAATTCTTGCATGAAATTGTGTTAGATTTTATTTGATGAAATGTCCACGAGAGAAGGCAAAACCCATAGATGAGAATAGTTTACTATAAGTTTGAGTTTGATGAGAGTTTCTTGGGAATGATTTGAGTTATGGTGGTGACGTCTCAATTTGTTTCACGTTTTCTTGCCATAAACAAATTTGCACCCTTTTCAAGGTTATACACCATTTCGGTAATGGCTTGTTTTGGCTCGATTAATTTCATTCCTTAAAATGGATTTGCATGCATTGGTACAAAGGTAATTAGGGTATTGATTGATTAGGAGATGACATACATTATATAGGTCCTGTATTTAGGTCATTGATTAATAACGAAGTAGAAATGAATGATAAATACTGAAGGTTTTATAGGGGAATTACTTTGCGTTGTAAAATGGATCTTATGTAGCCTAGCTACATTGTTCGGTATCAATATGTTGTAGAATTTTTTAAATTATTGTAAAATAGACCATATATAATTTATTAAGTTCTAAGTTATAAAGATCATCTCAATGCTTTCCCAATTATCTCTTTTTTTAATAGGTTTTTTTTTTAAAGGTCTAAATGCCCCTTCGGACAGGAGAAACCCTGAAAAGTTGAAAACTTGCAAGAAATCGAATAAACATGGTTTTCTCAGAGAACGAAAGGCCTGCAACCCCCCCTTTTTTTTTTTTTTTTTTTTTTTTTTTTTTTTTAAATGATCTTGCATTGACCAACTAAGTCTTCTAATCCTCTTGCAATCCTATTTTATACAGTTGAGTTCTTGGTTGGAGACGCTCTAAGTAAAATATGATTCTTGTTATATTAAGATTCTTCCAGTTTCCACATTATAAAATTGAATCGAATCGCTTGACAAGATTTAAGATCATTACATGTAATCACGACAACGACTCTCGGACAACATCAAAACATTAGCACGACGACTCATTTTTAATGTTAAAAAATCTGAAACAAATTCAAAATTCAAAATTCAACATTCAACGAATGACGGACAGACGCGCGGGGTGACCCATAAATTAAAACTAATTAATATCTTGATCTAGGTACTTAATATTCTAAGAATATAACTAATAAAAAACCATGAAAGGATATAGTATATGGGTTTGTGTGGAGTGGAAGAAGGGAAGGGAAGGGAAGAGAAGAGTGCGACTTAACAATGACTGAATATTATAGGGGAAAGGAATAATAATAACAATAGAGAGGAGAGGAAGAGCCTGAAAGGACTGGACGGGCAGGGTCGCGGTCAGGATCAGAGGGGTCAGAGCGGGGAGGAAAGAAAGAAGGAGGGGAGGTCAACCAGCTGCCCGTCGGCGCATATTGTGGATTTTATATTTTTATAAAACAACAGACCCAAGGACAAAAGGCTTTTTGACTGTATTCCTGGAAGACTGTGTGGTTAAACCCTTGCCCACACCTCCACGCCAATACGTTTCTTCTATTCCCTATACTTCTCCGCACTTACTATAGTATTATTCTATAAATATAAAATTGAATTTTATTAATTCAAGGATGTGTTGGGTGGCATGAAATCCTATGTCATGAAAATTTATGATGAAATTCCTATATTTTAAGTTAAATTGATGTATCAATTCACATTTATTATTTGATTTTGTGATTAATGACAAGATTGAAAGTCCCATGAACATGAAAATCACACTCATATGAATATCAATGATGGGAATATAAGTCCTATGAATATCGTGCCTTCAACACTTTTCAAATGAGTCACTAAATTATCAAATACGAAAACAAATAATGGATTACTATTAAAAAAATCAAACATCTTCAAAAAAAAAAAAAACTAACATTTAAGAAATTCATAAATTTAATAATCTATATTAGAATTCAGAGTGGTGTTTTACTATTCATTGCTGACTAGGACAAAGTCAAATCAAAGGAATTATAGATAAAAGATGGTTAGGATTGAAAGTTGAAAAATGTATTGAATTCTGAGGGTTGGGATTTATTTCATATGATGACATATTTGTAAATTTAAAATATATAGAAGGACAAAAATAATGAAAAACTTTCGAAAAAAATTAGTGGAATGTACATGCGTCGGAGAGATAAAATATTGTGTTTTCGTTTTAGCAAAAGGAATATCATAACTATCTACATCGTTTTCGAATTTTGGTAAACTTTGTATCGTTGAAATGCATTTTTGAAGATCTTTCTAACAAAATCATTAATCAATATAAGTGCTAAAAAATTTAAAATATATATTTTATAATTAAAAAAACGTATAATGTACTTTATGTCTTTAATATTTTTCAAAACAATGAGATGAGTCGATCATATCAGAAAAAATGAGTTAGTCATCTTAATGCATATTTAAACAAAAACGCTAAACTTCATGTTTTGGTGAATTCAAAGATTGGGAGAGAACTTATTCTTAACGTTTAAATTTTTGCATTAGCTGGTTCAATTTTGACTGAGTCTAACCCTAAAATTTATAATATATATTTTTACCTTAGAATAGACTTATACTTCAATACTTATAGCGAAAACGGGATAGCGATGGTGTTCAGTACAAAATATTTAGCAAAAATAAAATTATGTAGAGTGCTAACGACACGGGGCATACTTTAGTTCTTTACAAGTGAAAGACAATTTTTCTAAGTTCAATTAGGTGTGGCATAATTTGTAATTTCAATTCAAACTGTTAGCAGATATTCGTAGGAGTAAAATTGAGAAAAAATTGGCATGAACTTCCAATTCCTCCTATTTAATTTTAGAGTAAATTTGAAAATTTGACATAAAAAGGTATAATTAGAAAGAAAATTATTAATTCCTTTTTGTGGATTTGAGGCAAATATTAGGAGTTAATTAAAACATTTGAAAATTCGAGTCTTTTACGTGACAATGTATAAACTATAAAGTAAATAAACGAAATGGATGAATAAATTTACATGACTTTGAACATGACACAATTGATTTAATGGGGGGATAATAGCAGATAGGTAACTATCAAACTCAAATTATGAACTAGTCTCACTTGAATTATAACAAACATCTAAATTCAACTTTCTGAGCATTGAGATTAAGGTTTTCCCCCCTTTAAGTTGTTGATATTTACAATTCAATGAAGGAACTTATACCAATACCAAGGGTAAGGAATGTGATTTATCGAAAAATGGTGAAATTTTACAAAATATTTATTTATTTCATTAGGTCATTATTAATTTTCGTACATTTTAACATACTAAACCTTAGTTTAGAATTAAAATTTTGTTATTTAAGTGATTCTTATCCAATATGTAATTTGTATGACATTATGAGTTTTGTGGGACTCTTTACATAGTGTGAAAGAATTTAAAATACTTAAATTATATTGATAACTTCAAAATATAATAAAAACTTTTACGTTTTTCTATACACAATGAGATATTTCATGAAATATTCTTAAAATTAATTTACCAAAATTACATCAAAAAAATGAAAATCACAATCCTTGAACAAGGTTACGTTCGACCTAGGCAACTCTAAATCTATGAAACATGTGCATGCACGTGACCCTTGGCCAGCTAAGTTAATTTGACTAATTCCTCCAAAATAATTATTGTACTTTCATGTTTGAAAGAAAAAGGAAAATAAAAAACAAAAGACAAGAAAAACAGAGGAATAAACAGACACGTGCGTGTTAGTACCCCACACGTGCTCAAGCTGACTGACTCACTAAAAAAAACCTTTATAATATCCTCACTAAAACAAATTTATAATCCCACCGCACAAACTCATTCACTGCTACCTCGTTAACCATCAAGCCAGTTTTATTCTTCCCCCCATATCGTACATCTCCTCGAGATACGTTACAGAAGTTACTTAACAAGAATGATGCACAGAAGTACAAGATAAGTCGAGCGAGTGGATAAAAAACGGGCAGACAAAGTTTGGCTTGTTATCTGACCGTTATTATTCTTTCTTTCTTTTGCATTGGCAATCGACGGCCGGGCAGATCGGTCAGTGAGTGGCACGTGCTGACGTCACAGGGTCGATTGTTTACATTCCTTCTGGGCTTGGACCTGTCATTGTCAGGTCCACCCGGGCAGGGCCTGCCCGCTTTCCTTCCTCCTCTTCTTATACCCCGGACAGCCTCCTCACTTTCTTCACAGCCCACACACACTCACTCACTCTCAAAATCACTTGTTCTTCATCAAAACATTTCTCTGCAAAGGTGAGTGAAGTTTACTTTTTTTTTATTAAGATGAATGGAGTTTGGGTTTTCTTCATTTTTGATGGAAAAAAAATAGCTTGAAAGTGCACAAACTTTAGAGGAGTCTTTGATGTAGTTTGATGATGAACCCAATCTCTTTTTACTTTAAGACATTTAAAATGTTTGATAAGTGAGTTGCACAAGTTTTAAACCTAAGGTATTTGCTCTTCTTTGTGTTTATGACTTAACTTCAGAGTTTCTAAGGTTCTAAGGTTTGGTAAGGAGAATGATATTGCACCATGCCAGTTTGAGACCTTATGGGTCTTCTTCATCTTCTTAAAAAGTCCCATGTTATCTCATTTTCTCCAATTTTGTGAGGTTTTATGAGTTTTGTATGAGAATATAGTGCACAAACTGCAGTTTGCATAAGTTTCTTTCTCTGGAACATGTGTTTACTTTGTCAAAACTTTGGATTCTTTTGTGATCTCATGAACTCATTTGTAATAGTATCTTATTTCTCCAATTTTTGAGTTTAAGAGTCTTTATATGACAAACTTTAGATATCCATGGGTTTTCTTCTCTAGCCAGCCATGCTAATTTACTATGTCAAAACTTTGGATCCTTTGTTATGATCTCATCTTTCCATTCACTATATCATCTTATTCCTTTGACTTTTAAAAGCTTCAAAGTGTTTGGTATGAGGACTGCATAAACTTAGACAACTATTTGGGTTTTCTTCTTCTTGATAATTGTGAAATATAGTCTCATCTTTGTTAGACGTTGCATCTTATATTCCTTAACTTTGAGAGTTTCAAAGTGCCTGGAATGAGAAACATAGACTGCACACAGTTTAGACCACATTGGATTTCTTCTTGATATTTCAATATAGGTTTTTCATTTAATTATTTCAATTTCTAGAGGTTGTAAAGGTTTTGTATGAGAAATATAAACTGCAAAAACTTTTGGATGACAAGGGGTTTCTTCCATTTTCATGAATATAAAATGTACAACTATCAAACATTGGCTTCTTTCTTATCATCTGATGTACCCCATTATGCTTTCATCTTGTTTTCTTCAGATAGCTTCGAGGATACTTGTTATGACAAGTATCATATGTCATCTTCTTTCACCCAACAGGTAAATAAATTAAATCAACATTAGCTATTATTTCAGATATCATCATTACTTCATACTCTTCTCTTCACTAATAAAACTATCTTTTGGAATTTTTGTAGGTTACCATGTATGGATTCATCATCAAGACTACAATGTTCAACAACACACTCTTCATCAATGGAGTCCGATGGATGTGGATAATGGTCACATCTTCGCCGTAGTTAGGCGCTATCCTACCTGAGCTTTTCCTCTTATTTTTTATTTTTTTTAATGTTTTTTTATTTATTTTCTTTTTCATTCCACCTTTCTTTCCATCATTTCTTCTTCATTGTTTGTTTCCTTTGCTCCTATAGTCTTCTTGACCTTGTAAGACCTTTTCTTGACCTTGTAAGACCCCATGCCATAGTTGTTGTATCTCCTCTCTCCCGTGTCAAAGGCTATTTATCAGGACTTACTGATAGAGAGCTGATTGTTTGTTTTTTCCCATTTCCGCCCAACTCTTCATTTCCTTTCCTATCTATCCCTCCTGAGCTATTTGGATCCTAAATTAAATCAACCCCAATTCCAAACTCATCATCTAGTTGCAGTCTCGCTTGAACTTCATGTAATAAAAAAAAGCAAGTATTTATTCACTCCAAATTAAACTAGTTAGATCTTTTCGGTAAATGGTTATCTTGAATGTAATTTGTGGAATAGAGAATGTAATGAAAATGCCCATTGAGGCAGTATTCTAGAGAGTTTTGTAAACCCTATTTGTCTTTGAGTTCCTTGGATTTTCTTCTCATTATGTGAACAGAAGATACATATACTTTTGCAGGCATTGTTTTATATGCTCATTGTTGATGAATGAATAGGTGATAAATATTCTCTCAGATCTCTGAAAAAGTCTCTGTTAACTAGTCACTGTTTGTATGTACAACAGCTCCCCAATGTACCCTTGTTGGACCCTTCTCTCTCATTTATTTATTTTTAAATTCTTCATCTTATTTAAATTCCCTATAAACAGTATATGGGGAATAAAAGCTTCAAAGATAGGATGGTAGATTGGGAAGAGATCAGGTTATCCTCTATCCTCTATAGATAGATAGCTCTCATGGAAACTGAGATTTCTCTGGCACTAAGAGATGGAGAAAGTGAAAAAGGAGACTTCCCTCCATCTTCTGACTATTTCTTCTTTTTATCTCCTTTTAATGCTTATTTTATAAAGACAACAAAATAAGTTCCCAAAGTATGAAATTGGACGGACTATAGGCATTAGAAACTTGTGCTGGGTTTAAGATGAGCAAGTGTTGTTAACATTTTATTGACTTATTGTATCTCAAATCACTATGATTTCAAGAGTTTAGGGTTTACAAATGGACTTTTTTTCGTGGTTATACCCATGTTCAGTGTCTTATATGACCTGTGACCTAATAGCATTTTAGTACCAGGGACAACGACAATTGGGTGGGTATGAGTTTAGCATTCACATGAGCTTGTAACTTATAAATGACAAATCAAAACACGACCCAGTGCTATCCTTTGACAAATATTATCCACTCTTTTATTCTAGTGATACCACCGTTGAGCCATCACACCTTTGATTAATTTTTTTTATCTAATAAATGGATTTTGTTTTGAAATAAAAGGAGAAAAAGAATTATGAAAATTTTCTCACTGATTTAAAGATTTAGTGATCAATTGGGAAATAGGACAAGTTGTAAACTCTTACAAGATTTTTTTTGGTCCCAAGAAATTACAATATTTTTTGAACTTTGGAAGAATTTTTTAAGTTAGACCCAAGCAACTCCTTTTACAGTCCCAAGGGCTGGTAATGCAAATTAAGTCAGAGAGTGAAACAAAGAATACTTTGGACAGAGAAGACTAATGTGTGTGTCACTATAGTGTTGCTTCATTTACTTGGTTCAAAGTAGATATACTCTCATCTCAAGCACTGTACTTGGTCAATGAAACTGTTCTTAAATTTTGTTTTGCTGTGTGAAGTACAAGGAATTCTATCTTAATCACAGTGAAAACACACGAGAGTTTTTTGAAAGTTTGAATCATCTGAGGAACCAGGTTAAGTACCATCAACTTGTCATTAATTCTCAACAGTTTGAGTTAACCTTTGGCCCCTACATATTAATGAGGATGAGGTGCTTTAACTATTGGAAATTGACATTCCCATTTTGTAATTAGGGCGAAATTTGTTCAAAAGAGAAACTTCAAACCAAGTTTTGTCGACCAGGGTCAGCAACTAGGGTGACATGGTGCTCACAGGGGAGGATGATGGATTCTTAGAGATACACTTCTTTTATTCCCATTGGAAACGCATATCTGAGGGGGGCATGCAAGGAGTTAATTTTGCAGGGAAGAGCAATTTGTGTGTAGGTGCCCAAAAGTATCTGAAGACTTCTTACTTCAAAAATAAATCTAGTCAATTTTGATTTCAACCACAACATCCAAAGTGAGAAATTCTACCAAAATCAACTTTGGATCTGACTGTGGATGCTCACATGAATTAGGAAGGAACTCAAAAGGACAAGAAAAATCTTCTGTTGCTAATATTTGATCCCAAAGTTCAAAGATGGTAATAATTGAGAGATTGAAACCTAAAGAGCAAAGAAGAAAGAAGTGACTAAAAATAATCCAAATATTTTTCTAGCACAAAAATGATGATGATGTTCCTCACATGAAAGTATTGCAAAGAAAGCTAAAAACCTTTTAGGTTGTGAATGCCTCCTCATCTTTAGCCCTTTTGAAAGTCCACTAAAACTTGTCTCATCTCCCTCCCAACTGTTTAAACCATAATAATAAAGTTTGAGTTGAATGACACAAAGACCTTGAATTCAACCAAAAAAAAATACCCACACATTCCCCTTTTCATCATGGCTTTCCCCACAAAGTCCATCACTCTATGTCAATGTTTTCTTCACTTTTTGTGAGGTGTCAAGCACAAATATTCCTCCCCCATCTTTTCCAAAACCCCATTTTGATTATGGTTTTGATTTTGTAATCTATGTTTGCGGTAACATGGCCCTCTCATCTTGTACTTTAAAGTGTAGACATGAGGAGGTCCACTTAGTCCAAGTCCCTCCCATTCTTGCAGTCCTCAGTACTGTTCCTCTCACAGCCTTCCAGGTGATGGGGTTGGCTTGATTTTAGGGTTTCAAGAACTCATGGAATTCTTCACAACTATCTACCCACATGTCTAAAAGTAGGATTGGGATCAGGATTGTCACTAACCAATAGTCTGAACAAAGTTTTTTTTTTTTTTTTTTTGATAAAGCATTATGCATTACAGAAAAAAAAAAACTAAGACAAACAAAGCTTAGACGGTGATTTAGCAACTAGATCATGGGCCTCATAGTTGAGGCTTCTACAAATGTACATACATTTCCAGTTGTTAAGCAAAACAAGCAAGCGATTTACGTTACAAAAAACAGGTTTCCATGCCCAGTCTAAGACAAAAGATGGGGTGGTATCTTGTGGAGAGATCGCCTGCACAAAATTAGTAGAATCGCCTAGGACTAGACCTGTTTCCCACCTTTGCGCTTGAATCAACATAAGAGTTGCCTCCCCTGCATGGAACTCAGCCATAGTGCTATTCAAAACTTTCCCCCGAATTGGGCTAGACACCGTAGCAAGGATTTTGCCTGAAATATCCATAGCAACCACTCCAATAGCATCCTGCTAAGCATGAACAAAAAAACATGTATCAAAATTAACAATCATTGTATCCGAGGTCATCTGAAAGGATTGGGAAGGAGACACGTTGGTATGGGGAAGATAGGCATTGATAAAAGTTAACTGGTTCCGAATGAGCATAGCCCTGTCCACTGGAGGTGAGACATGGGCTTCTCCCACGGGGGTAGGCTGGAAAGAAGCGGAGCTGTCAATACAGGTCTGACTCAAGATTTTGGGGGATATTAGATAAATGGAGGGTGGGGGCGATAACTGGGGGAATGAACCATTGAGCAGACCAGGATGACCACAAAGTTAAGTGGTAACAATGTTATCGTATGATTTAGAAAAGGAAAAGCAAAATGCAGAGTCTGAGGCCCATGAACAAATGGACTCAAGTCTCAGTAACTTTTCCAAGAAATACCTCAGTGATTGCATGCCTTGCACATTTAGTAGGTGTTGAATCCATGGTTTGTTGTAGATTGCAATATGATTACATGTTACATCAATGTTTACTCCATATGTTTGAACCGATAGAGAGGGCAAATCTACCATGTGAAATGGAGCAGAGGTTTCGTATTAGGATTAGTGAGCATGAGTTGACCATGGTGATCAGGTGCGGTATCTCAGGTTGGTATGATGGTATTAGGACTACAGTGCATTGCAAGGTCTACCATCCTGCATGCTTATGTCCTGCGTGAAACCTTTGAGCTTCTGTAACTTATTACGGTGGAGCATTAAAATGGTAGCTACTCGCTAATTATTATCTCATGGGTTAAATTGCAATTTGGATGTAAAGGGAAACGAGAGATGAGTGCTACGTACAAGAATAATATTTTCTTATAAAGATGAGTAAGTTGCAAACTATGACAACCTCCTCATCTCCTAATTTGGAGCCACACGGAAAATGACAATGGCAGAAATAAGTTCAGTTCTCAAGTTTTTCACGAACATTAACTCCTCGGCGCATCATAATTTGGTACCCAAGTCATAGTGCTACTAATGCAATACCATAACACTACCAGAAATATTCATCACATAATAATACACAACCTGCAGTGCAGTCTTACACGTTTTAACACCAAGCAAAATCTTATGTAGGAGTTGCACGAGAATTGCTCCATGAAGGTACAGACAATCGCTAAGAGCCACTGAGCATCCATCAGTACTAGCATAATAACCCACTTATTCTAGAGAGCCAGGCCCACTTTAATTGAGTTATTGCAACAATGACATGCTTATTGTGGAAGCCACCTTATCAACCCAACTAAAACTAAATTTGATAAAATATTTGTTAATTTTGCCATAGTTTTGTCCAGTATCAAATTAGACTCGCAATTGACTATATATAATTAGAAGAACAGAAAAAAAAAAAAAAAAAAAAAAATCCATTTCTACCCAATCAATCCTCAACCCAATGGGGTTACTTATTTGGGGAAATTTATATTTCTACCAAATCAATCATCAAATCTAAGCTACTAAAATGGGGTGGTCTGTTTTTACCCACAATGGGAAATCGTTCACATTTCCCCAATCGATCATCAATCCAAACAATGGGTTTGGAAAACTTCAGATTTCCTAGATGCTCAAATCATCAACGCAACTGTCTGATTAACATCAAAGAGGGGACATAGAAGTTTAAATTATCAATGGACAGTGATGAGATTTGCGTAACCCTTGACGAGTTACTTTTTTTTTTTTTTTGTTCAAACACGAAGATGTTTATTAATGAAAGAAAGGGAAACAAATTACAAAGAGAAACATTTGACGAGTTACTCAATCTTTTCAAGAGGGGTGCCTTCTTTAAACTTCACCATTAAAACAAATGTACTTCAATCAATTATACTAAAAATCTCCATTGCATATGTTCCTCATTTTTTCAAATGAAACATTTGACTAATACAGTTAACAAATCGGACCGATGGCAAAAAAAAAAAAAAAAAATCATTTATTTATACCAAATTGGATGCAATAGCCAATGACTAAAACATGGATTAAGAGTTTTCATTCATGCCCTTGGGAATCTGCATTAAAGAAAGAGTATTTTATTATGTGTTGAACTCACGATATCTAAACAAGCTTAAAAAAGGAGATCGAATTGGGAGTATGACCCAGATAAAACCCTTCATGGCTTCGATGAGAGTGACAAGTTTGGCATAGCCTTTCGTGAGTTGCTCGATGTTCTCAGGTGTGATGCCTTCTTTGAACTTCGCCAGTAGTATGTGCTTCACCACTCCGTTTGCTTCTTCCATTGATGATCCCTTCCTGTCTCTCTATGCTAGGATGTCATTCTTATTTAGTATTTACTTGAGATTAAAATGTCTTAGTTAGAACAATATTTTATTTTAGAGAATATTAGCTTGTTTTGAATTAAGATTTATTGTTTAATTAAAATTAGATTTGAATTCAATTAGGAAATATTATTTTTGCTTTCAGTTATAAATACATATGATGTAATAGAGTTTAGGCAAACAATACAAGTTTTTACTTTAGTTTATTGGTGGCTGATCCCCAATCAAAGGATCTAGGTGGTTTGATTTCCAATCAAAAGGTCAAAGTCTCTATTATCTGGTATCAGAGCACCATCGATTGTTGCCAGGATTGTTGCCAGGATCTCATCCCACCTCCACACACTTGAGACCACTAATGCCACTATTCTAAAGACATTAAAGAATTTCCAGCCATATCGCCCGGCACCATACGTTCAACCGGAACAACAATGGCCAATTATTCCTATTTCTGGCAAGGGCCTCCGTATTGATTTACCCCATTTCGATGGAATTGATTCGTATGGTTGGTTATTTCAGGTCGAGCAGTACCAAGAACTCAACGACCTTTCCAGAGAACAGATGCTTCCCATTGCCGCTCTTCACCTTCAGGGTGATGCCAACTCTTGGTACCGATGGATTCGCCAATCACTGGGCACATTAACTTGGCAACAATTTTCGAAATCTCTTTGCTCTCGCTTTGGCTCTCGCAAACATATTGATCCGTGTAGTTCTCTTTTCAAGTTAGTACAACGAGGCACAATTCGCTCATTTATTACCGAGTTCGATAAGCTCTCTAATTTGGTGCCAAGTTTGTCTGAATCTCATCAAATTAACATTTTTCTATCGGGTTTGCGTGTTGATATTCAAGCAGGAGTTAGGATGCTACACCCTATCAGTATTACACATGCTTTCGGGTTGGCTTTATGTCAAGAAGATGCCATTAATGCTATTCGATCTAAAGGGCCTGTCCGAAATTTTGCTAACCCTGTGACTACTGCAAATTCTTCAAAGCCTGTTACTAGTATACCACCAGGTGTTAAACGTCTGTCATGGGCTGAACAACAAGAACGCCGTGCCAAAGGAATTTGCTTTAACTGCGATGAAGTATATAAGTGTGGCCATCGTTGTCCGCAGCCCCACGTTTTGCTCCTCTAGGGTAATGAGGAAGAAGAAGACGATTATGATATTGAGCCTCCTATTCCGGATCATACTTTATCTAAACCTCCTCTAGAGATTTCTCTTCATGCTCTTATCGGGTCCCCACGGTATGAAACCATGCGTATCACTGGACAATTAAAACACAAGACTGTCACTATTCTTGTTGACTCTGGTTCAACTCATAATTTTTTGCACCCGTATTTTGCCAAACAATGTGGGTTTCCAATCCACAAAGATGGTGCTTTACGCGTCATGATTGCGGATGGTGGCCAATTGCATAGTCCAGGCTCTTGTCAGGATGTTTCCCTTAAATTACAAGATTATGAGTTTCACGACCACTTCTTCCTTCTGGGTATTACTGGATGTGATGTGGTTCTAGGTGCTGAATGGCTTCGCTCTTTGAGTGTTATTACTTGGGACTTTTTCAAGCTGATTATGACCTTCTCGGTGGCAACTCATACTTATACATTAATTGGCTACAATTCTCCTATGGTCATGTTCATGGATAGTACCCCGGTCCATCGTTCTTTACGACAGGAACGTCGCGACATTCTTTTACAGTTAACTCAGGAAATTGACCTGGGCGCTTCCATTCCAGCTGTCGTTCAGCCACTTATCGCTGAATTTTTGGATGTCTTTGGCAATCCCAACACCCTTCCCTCCGCCCGAGCACATGATCACCATATTCTGATTTTACCAGATGTTTCTCCAGTAAATGTTTGGCCATATCGTTATCCTCACTTTCAAAAGGCCGAAATTGATAAAGTTGTATTTGAATTGAAGGCTGCAGGCCTTATTCGAACCAGTACCAGCCCTTATTCTTCACCGGTTCTCTTGGTTAAAAAGAAGGATGGTTCTTGGCGCATGTGTATTGACTATCGAGCCCTTAATAAAATCACTATTAAGGACCGCTTTCCAATTCCGATTGTGGATGAATTATTGGACGAACTGCACATCGCATCGGTGTTTTCCAAGCTCGATTTACGCTCAGGTTATCACCAAATTCGGGTTCATGAACAGGATATTTCCAAGATGGCTTTTCGCACACATGATGGTCACTATGAGTTTTTGGTTATGCCTTTCGGGTTGAGTAATGCCCCAGCCACTTTTCAAAGTTTGATGAATGGCAATTTTCGTCCTCACTTGCGTAACTTTGTCATAGTTTTCTTCAGTGATATATTGGTGTATAGTGCTTCACTCTCTGATCACCTTCACCATCTTTCCATTGTCTTTGGGCTATTGCGCACTCATAAGCTTTTTGCGAAAGCGTCCAAGTGTTTTTTTTGCTCAATCCTCTATTTGGTATCTTGGGCATACTCTTTCAGGGCTTGGTGTTGCAGTTGACGATGATAAAATTACGAGTGTTGTCTTCTGGCCGTGTCCTTCTTCTTTGACGGATCTTCGTGGGTTTCTTGGACTCATCGGGTACTACCATAAATTTGTTCGCGATTATGGTAAGATTAGTGCTCCTTTGACCCAGTTATTAAAGAAATATTCTTTTATCTGGAATGATGATGCCTCCAAGTCTTTTTCTGCTCTTAAAACGGCCTTAACTTCTACCCCCATACTGGCTCTTCCTGATTTCAATGCTTAATTTTATATTAAATGTGACACATCTCATGGTGGCATTAGTGCGGTACTTATGCAAAGAGGTCGTCCCTTTGCGTATTTCAGTAAAGGTCTTTCTGGACGCAATTTGAACATGTCCATCTATGATAAGGAAATGTTAGCTACTGTTGCTGAGGTACAGAAATGGCGGCCTTATCTCCTGGGTCGGCACTTCAAAATCTATACAGATCATCGTAGTCTCAAATATTTTATGGATCAACGACTTTCCTCTCTTGAACAACAAAAGTGGCTCTCTAAATTACTTGGATATGACTATGAAATCATTTATCGTTCTTGTTCCGTCAATCAAGCTGCAGATGCACTTTCTCGCTTGCCTTCCAACAATTCTTTGTTGGCTTTATCTTCCCCGACATTTTTCAGTGTTGATAAAATTAGCCGGGAGTGTCATCTCGATCCTTCCATGCGTACTATTATTGATAGTTGTAAACAATCATCTCCTCGACCACATTATTCATATGAGCATGGTATTCTTCGCTATAAAGGTCGACTTGTGGTAGTTCCATCATCATCTTAGTGTTCTAAACTTTTACATGAGTTCCATTCCTCTCCTACTGGGGGCCTGTAACACCCCAAAATTTCATAAAACTAATTTATTTTATTTTGAATTAAATAAAATAGAGTTGCATTTAATTGGATTTAAAATTTTAAAAATTTTAAGGTTTTATGTGGTGAGTTTAGAAGGTGGGTTCTCTCAGAATTTTAGTGGGGGCGAATAGCCACCCACACTATATAAAGAAAAAAAAACCCTTCTTCTCTTGTGCAAACCCTCTTTTATTCTTTCTCCTTCCCTTCTTTGCGTTTTTTCTCCTTCGATGGTGATGGTGGAGGTGGTGTGTTAATGTTGTCTGAATGGTGGTGATGGCTTGACGAGCAAGAGGAATGGGATGATGGCGTTGACTATGAAGGGTTGTTGCGTGGATCGTTGCGATTTTTACCTGTGAGTTTTCGCCTTCCTCAATCTAAATTTTGTGTGTGTTTTCGATGATTGATTCATGATGGGGTTTGATTGTTTTGCTATTAGAGTTATTGGTTCAATGTTTTTGTTTTTGTTTGTTTCGTGAATTTGAGAACTAGTTTGCATTCGGGTATTTTTGGTTTATGATTGCAATGTTGAGAAATGTGACAGTTCATCGTAAATGTTTGAACATGGATAGGAGTGTTCCCTTTGTACATGGTTCATCTTAGAAAAAAAAATATAGTTTAATATTAAATATTAACTCATGGCACAGTCTGCCTTATGGTATTTTTGGTTGTCAAAGTTAGGACAAGTGTTGATTACATTTTGGTGGTTTATACTTGCTCCCCCATATGGAGCATCTGTGTTTAATATCGATGTGCTATTTTTTTTACGAGTTTTCTTTGCTGCATAATATTTCTCACCTAGTGTTCTTAAGTAGTTTTTTTTTTTTTTAACTTGCATGTTGTAAATTTTTCAATGCATGACCCGAGACCTTCAATAGTGTCATTCACCAAGTAGCTGTTTGATTTTGTCTTCGGTATTCAGAAATTTGGTAGGTTGAGTCCTAGTATATATAAAGATGAACGAGATGTTATTAGATGGATCGATGACAATGTCGTGGTGATGGATGGAGAAACTGAACCAATGAGTGTGTTTTTCCCATTCTCCATTTTTTTCTTTCTTTCTAGTCTTGTTTGGTGTTTGGGTTTCTTTTGGTTTGATTGGATTTGCAGATTTTGATTGATATTGTCAATTGGTTTTCTTTGTTATCAACTAATTCTGTGAATCCAAATGGAAATTATCAATTTAGGCTCTGATTATTGTGGTTGATGAAATTGGATGGGTTGGCACTTGGCAGCATGGGAAGGGGAGAGTAGCAGGTATGGGTGAAATATGTTTTTGCAGGGGAGAGGTGTTTTCAATTCTGTTTCAGCTGGGTTGGCAGGTTGTTCCAGCAGGTTTTGGGGCTATTTCCAGCTGATTTTAATGGCTGTTTTGGGGATTGTTTCAATTGATTTTAGAGGGATATTTGCAGCTGAGTTGCAGAGTTGTTACAGGGTCTGAATCGGAGTTGATTCAGGGTCTGAATCGAGGTTGATACAGGATCTGAACCGAGATTGATTCTTAGTTGATTCAGGGTTGATTCAGTGTGTGTATCAGTGGAAGTTTTGAAACTTATTGCTTGCGAGGAACGTGAATTAAATTTGAGCCTTTTTAGTTATAGAAGAACTTGCTAAGTCTCACTTAGATCTAAAATGACTGTATGTCCAGTTTTGCGAATCTTGCATTTCTCTTGTTGTTGTTGTTGTTGTTGTTGTTGTTGTTGTTGTTATTGTTGTTGTTGTTGTTATTGTTTGTTGTTGTTGTTATTGTTTGTTGCTGTAGTTTTGTTTGGAAAGGCTCCTCTTGAGCTTTCGGCTTGAAGACCAGTGTTGGAGTGGCTACTATCTTGTGTTTTAGAAAGAAAATGGATGTCTCAAAATAATCTTAACCTAGTGTCTAGCCTTGTTTCTACTCGAGTCCAATAGTCGATATAGTGTGTCTGATGCCTTTTTCTTTTAGATTCAAAACACCACAGAGCCCTTTTCAAGCTGGTATTCTTTTCATTCAGGCATCTTCTTTGACCTAGCAGTTTTGCATAAATGCACATGCATCAAGGATATCTTTGTGAAACATTTGATAGGAAATTTGACTCCAAGTTATGTATTTTATGGCAAAGAGCAGGTGTGCATAGTTATCTATAGTGATAATAGACTCAGTTAATAATAGATTGATTATATGAGTTTATGTGCAATGGACCATTATGGTGGGTATTCCACTGTCACTTAGTGATTGACTGAAATAGCAGTCTCATAAGTAGTAGTAACATACTGGAGACTTTTTAGGCCAAATGATAGGAGAACTTGCTCAAGAAAGGTGTTTGAAGTTGTAGGCTATGACAAATCTGACTAGTGTGCCTTTATTGGTTACTTTTGGGTGTAACTTGGTTGCATCTAGTGGTGTAGTTTTGAATGCCATATTTCTTATTAAGGCACTGTAAGCCAAGTTAGCTCACACAGAAATCAGTGTTTAAGAAAGGCTATTAGATATGAATTTGTTTGGCTTATTTAAACTACAGTTATTATAAGTTAATAGTGATGCTTGAGATGTGAATGGTTGATGAATATTAATGCATTGTGATAAATTTGGAGATTTGTATTATTATGCATATTGACTTGTTTATGCATTATGAAGAATTTGGATATTTGAATCAAGGAGTGACTTGATTGCCATGTTGTTATAGAGCATGATTAATGAATATGCTATGTTTTCCCCAAAAATGTGGGTGGATACGATTGTGAATCGACTTATTGACAAAAATGCCATTGTGGAGAAATTCTGAATTATAAAAAATAAATGATATTGGTAAACCTTGATTTCTGAAAATATAAACCACCTGGAATTGTATCACTTAGAACTACCACACCTCTTTTGTTTATTATTTTCCCTCTCCTACTAGAGAAACTAAATAACCTGCGGGTCGTCTTGCGGAGTTGGGGCACCCATTTCTTACTAGAGAAACTAAAATAACCTTCGGGTTAGTCTTGCGAAAATGAGGTGAATTTGTATGCCTAAAATAGGCTTTGATATTTATCCGTAAAAAATGTGATTTGAGTTTATGCGCATTGATAGCCCAAGGGTGGATTTTGATACTCATATAGTTAGGGGTATCCGCGATGCGTGCCTGTATGTGATGTCCCCACTTAGGCATGGATGACGGAGTAGTCCTCCTTTATATGAGAGAGGCATACGGGCATGTATGTTCGGCACGGAGGTGGTGCGAATGTGGTATCGTCTAAGTGATCAATCCATTAAAAAGTTGAATCAAATTCAAATAAAAACGAATAAAATTACGCTTATATTGTTTCTAATCATTTTCATGCAGGATGGCAAGTCCACTAATCTTTTTGCAGGTCAGACTTGCCATAGTCGACTCCTATATGGTAAGTACAAGTAAATACATTTTTACTTAATTGAGATGGTGATATAATGGCCTCGATGAGGAACTAAATTCTTTGAACTGCGTTTCTTGCATGACATCTTTGCCTCGTTGAGGAACTACTTATTGGTATGATGGTTTGTTGTGTGTGTGTGTAGCTTGATGTGTATCACGTGCAAGTTTATTGATTTTGGAGTGAAGATTACTCACACCAGCTTTATTGCTGACCCAAGTGAGCTTTTGCTTCTTGGGTACATTCCTTTGGGAATGTAGCCAATTAGTCTTTCAGTTTTAGAGACATTTGAGCAGCGTTACGGGAGTTTCGCTAGTGGGGCTAGCGACGTCAGTTTTTCCTGGTTAGAGTTTTATTATAAATTTTAGTTTGTTCCTATTTTCTGAACTATATTTTTGTCATTGTTGCTAAATGTTTCTGTTGTTATTGAATTTCACGTCCCGAGTTTTGGGGAAACGGATAATCCTACGTGGATTTTAGGATTTCGTTTTTCCCGAAAATCGGTGCGTGACAGGGCCATTCCGGTTTTCTCAGCACATATAAACCTCTTCAGCATAATTTTTACTGGCCTGGTATGAAAGCTGTTGTAAAGTTGTATATTTATCATTGTGATATCTGCCAACGGAATAAAAGTGAAGCTCTTTCTCCTCCTGGGTTGCTTAATCCCTTACCAATACCCGACGATATTTGGTTAGATATTTCTATGGATTTTATTGATGGATTACCAATGTCCAATCGCAAATCTACGATTTTGGTCGTTGTTGATCGTCTATCCAAGTATGCACACTTCAGTTCTTTGGCTCATCATTACACCGCGGCCTCAGTTGCCGAAGTCTTTGTGCAGGATATTACTCGCCTCCATGGTATGCCTCTTTCTATTGTGAGCGATAGTGATCCGGTTTTCTTAAGTAACTTTTGGGAGGCCTTTTTTGAGATGCAAGATACTCAATTATGTCGTAGTTCAGCCTATCATCCCCAAACTGATGGTCAGACTGAAGTTACCAATTGTACCTTAGAGTGTTATCTTCGATGTTTTGCTAGTCATCATCCTAGCCGTTGGACAAAATGGTTACCTTGGGCAGAATGGTGTTACAATGCTACATATCATAGTGCAATCAAAATGACTCCCTTTGAAGCTGTTTATAGTCGGCCACCTCCGAAGATCTCAACCTATATACCTGGTAGCGCCGCGGTTCATGCCGTTGACCTTGCTTTACGAGACCGTGATCGTACTCTGCAAGTTCTCAAGGATAACCTTCATCAGGCTCAGAACTGTATGAAAATATATGCTGATGGTAAGCGCACTGAGTGCCATTTTGAAGTTAATGATTGGGTTTTCTTACGACTGCAACCATAACGACAATCCACTGATGCATCTCAGAATTACTCTAAGCTCTCTCCCAAGTTTCATGGGCCTTTTCGAATCCTTGAAAAGATCGATTCTGTGGCTTACAAACTTGATCTTCCGGCTGCGTCTCGTATCCACCCCGTTTTCCATGTTTCTCTTTTAAAGAAGAAGTTAGATAATGGTATTACTCCTGTAATACCCGCCCAATTCACTTACCAATATACTTTTATTATTTTAGAAGTTAATAATATTTATTTCTTGGTAGTAATTATTAATTGATAATAATTACAAGTAACAATAGTTTACGATTTTAATTTCAAACCTAAGTTTAGGTTGGTGGTGGGTAAGAGATAAAGGATGGGTGTGTTTAGCCAAAGAAACCCTAAATTCTTCCTTTAAAGATAAACCCTAGTTTTTTTCCTCTTTGCACACACACACAAAAGAAAAAAAAAACTGCGTTGAACAAGGTGGGAGGTGCAGAAGGAAGAAAATTTATCAAATCTTGGGATTCTTGCAAAAAGAGGTGAGTAAATCTCTAATCTTTATTTGTATGTATTGTTGATTTGGAATATGACATGGACATGTGGTTTGATGAATCTTGGGAAGTGTTTTTATGTTTTTTTTTTTCTTTATTTTGTTTTTCCCTTTCAACTGAATCTCACCTACTTATGTCCTTTCAATCAAACCATTTTTAATTCATTGTCTAATAAATTTACTGTTTAGTGAAAAGATAGAACTCTGAAAACTTTTTGTGCAACCCACAATTTTGTGCATATGTTTACTTTTAGTGTACTTGGATCTACTGAAACCTATAAATCAAATGTTTGGAGAGCAAATTCAATATGTTTCCATGTTCACCAAACTTATTCAACAGAGGTTGGGGATGTCTACATTAAACCCAATCACAGAGTCCCAAATCCCTTTACCTCCACTAATGACTCTATGGCCCATCAGATCCTAATTGTGTAGAAATATGAAAGATGTGTCCTTAATAGAATTGCAGGTACGAGTTATATAAAGCCCTTGTTTTGGATGGTGTTGTAGAAAGATAGGGAGCTCGTATGATTGCAATATGCAACTGAGAAGTTAGGGTTGTATAACTAAGTACCGACTTATTTGATATCTGAGGGGAAAAACTGAAAAAGTTGTATGCGCAAGACAAATCTGCATAATTTAATCAAATAAAATCCGACGAACTCTTGTAGAACTGACAAGAATTTCATCTACTGTATAACTATTTAGGGACCAGTTTCGGATTCAAAATAAGTACAATGAGATCTGATTCTGGTTCCTGATGGGTATGGGTATTCGGGTAAAAATTAACCCCTATTCACAACTTCTAGTGACAATCACATGTTGACAATATATGAGATCTCGGTGTTGGGTTTTTTTTTATCTTCCCAAAATGGGCTGGTGCACCATTTAGCCCATCATGGAATGAGGTTCTTGTGTCTGATCTTACATTATTTCTCCCTTATATATATATATTTAATTTTTTTTATATGAATTTAAAAATGTTGAGTTGTTGATTAGATATGAAATTTGTGATGTGTAGAACTTGAGACTAGTAATTATGAAACTGTTATTTGTTTCCCCAATAGAATGGGTGAACATTGTGGTTGATTTTTGGGGTATAACAGTCAGTAATGCAATATGCAATTCATCTCACTGTTTCTTGGTGATGTAAAACTGAATGTGCCACCTATGTTGAGTGCCTTACGTGGTCCACGTGTTAGGTGCAGGTGTATTAATTTTGGAACCTAAGTCGTTACAGTAGCTATTCTTATCAGTGGTTGTGATTTTCATAAGAATGAATTTTATACTCATTGTTGAGGTTATCTAGTGTAATTCTTTGGTCTCGAATTGATTTGGAAAAATAATGGCTCAAATAAAATATTTGGTAAATGTTCTTTTTCCACAATTCCGGAAAAAAAATGTGAAAAGAAAAGAAAATTTTTTTATACAGACTTGCTTGCATATCGGTGCACCGTTCCATGTGAGTTCGGTTGTACGTGTAGATTTAGGAAGAATACTTGCCAGTGATCAAACTTCGGGTGAGATGACACCCCACTTGGGTCATGTACGCTCCGAGTGGATTCTATGGCAAGGGAGGCACACTTGGGTGAGGTGTGTTCGGCACAGGAGGAGAATGCGATTGTGGAAAAGAAGCCAAGAATTAGAAAACAAAAATAAATAATTAAATAAACCATTGAATTGGGCATGCCATGAAAATTGTGTATAGATTATTTTAGCTTGTACTAGGTTAGCCTTGAGGGAAGAAACTAACAACTCATTCAAACCTCGAATGAGAACTACCTGTCTTCCTTAAGGTGAAATTTGCATTTTGTCCTTTTATATTTAATTGTCTTGATTTGTAAGTTTGCTCACACCAGTATGATTATACTGACCCAGATTTTGTATTGTTTTACAAATTTGGGTACATTCTTAATGAGCGTAGTTCCAGAGAACCATCAGGGTTAATTGGAGCGTAAGGAAGGATAGTAGCTGCGTGGCGATAGCTGAGGAGTCGACACGTTTTATTCTTTTTAGATCTTTATTAGTATTCCTAGGTAATCAGATGTAGGATTTAGATATAAATGCTCAGTTTTGTCAGATATTTATTTAGGGAATTTATTATTGAAATTTTCATTTATTCGTTGTGGACCTCATTTTTAGAGGAAAAATATTGAGGAAGCTGATTAGTTGTTTTCTACCTTATGACTGTACCATTTAATGTGTTCCTGTCATGCCTTGGTTTTTGGACAATCTATTTATTTATGTTGTTCAAAAAAATCGGGGCGTGACATTTTTGGTATCTGAGCATTTGGTTAGCCTAGATCTAGGTGATCCTCGGAAGTGTGGAAATGGGATTATGAACGTTTGAATTATTAAGTATTAACGGTTATTTATTTTCGCTTGAAGGTAATGGCGAACACTCGATCAAATGGGGCCAATGGACAAAATGGTGATAACTTGCGGAATAACACTATTGGCTCAAATGGTTCGAATGATCAGGGAGGGGGTCCTAACTTGGTTCAGGTAGACGTGGGAGCCATGATGACGCAACTTTTGCAGGTTGTGCAGAACAACCATCAGGATAGTCATGGTTACCCGTTTGCCAGGAGAAATAAGGAGTTTGGGAACCTAGGCGGTCAGAGGTTTAATGGAGAGACTGACCCTATTGCAGCTGAGAAGTGGATTCGCAAGTGTGAAACCGTATTCAATCGGATGCAGATGACTGAGGTACAGAAACAAGAATTAGCTGCTCATAACTTGGATGGTAATGCCAGGTAGGGGTGGGCACGGGACGGGATGGGAAAAACCTCATCCCGACCTCGTCCCATTCCAAACGGGTTCGGGACGGGATGAGACGGGACGAGATCAGCGTGCTTTCATTTTTTTACAAATTACTGCTTATCCAAGACCCAATTTGCTTAATTGTAGGGATGGCAGTGGGGCGGATTTTCACGGATATCCGCCCCACCCAATCCGTTTGGGGCGGTTTTGGATATGGCTGAATGGATTTTCGGGTGGTTTCGGGTATCCAAAAAATATCCGTTCACTATTCGGGGCGGATACGGATTTGGCCATATCCGCCCCGCAAGCCCCGCGGATATCCGTTTAACCAACAAATTTACAAAAGTGCCCTTCGCCTATATAAAGGATAAACTCTTTTTTCACGAACCACAATCGCCCATTCGCCCATTCGCTCCCTCACCCTCTCACAGAGCACCGCCCATTCGCTCCCTCACCCTCACCCTCACCAAACTCTCCCTCTCACAGTCACAGAGCACCGCCCATTCGCTCCCTCACCCATTACCAAGCTCTCCCTCTCACAGAGCAGCGACCAAACTCCCTCCCTCACACCGCACACCACCTCGCCCTCCCTCACGCTGCGAGACGCCGACATCCTCCCTGCTCCCTGCTCCCCTCACGCCACGAGTCGCCGAGCCCGAGATCCTCCCTGCTCCCTGCTCCCCTCACGCCGCGAGATGCCGAGATCCTCCCTGCTCGCTGCTCCCCTCACGCATCTGCCTCCCTGCTCTCGAATGACAATGGGTTTCCTCCTCTAGATCAAGATCTGATTTGATAGATCAAGATCTGATTTGATCAAGATCAAGATCAAGATCAAGATCAAGATCAAGATCAAGATCAAGATCAAGATCAAGATCAAGATCAAGATCAAGATCAAGATCAAGATCTGATCTAGATCAAGATCAAGATCAAGATCTGATCAAGATCTGATCTGATCTGATCGAGATCAAGATCTGATCTGATCGAGATCAAGATCTGATCATGATCTGATCTCAGAGATCGAATACTTTAGATCGATTTATTTGTAATATGTTGTAATTTTTTTTTAGATCAGAGGACTCAAATCTGATCTTTAGATCGAATGTTTTTTTTTTTTTTGATCTGATCGAGATCATGATCGAGATCAAGATCTGATCATGATCGAGATCAAGATCTGATCATGATCGAGATCAAGATCTAATCATGATCTGATCTGATCTGATCTAAGAGATAGAATATTTTAGATCAATTTATTTGTAATATGTTGTAATTTTTTTTTTGAATTTGTTGTATTTTTTTTTAGATCAGAGGATGATCTTTAGATCGAATGTATTATTTTTTTTTTTTTTTTTTTTTTTTTTGTAATTTGTTGTATTTTTTTTTGTATGTACAAGTAAGATTTGTTTTTTTTTTTTCGGGTTAAATGGGCGGGGCGGATATCCGCCTATCTGTCCGGGTCGGGGATGGTTTTTAAAAAAAATGATAAACGGATATGCGGGGCGGTTTCGGGGACCCGAAATCTCTCGCGGGGGGGGGGGATGGATTTGCTCAAATCCGCCCCAATCCGCCCCGTTGCCATCCCTACTTAATTGAAAAGAGGCAAAGGCAATTCGTAGAACTACACATAAATGATAGCCTTAGATTGAGTATGCAACATCGTAATAAACTACTATAAATGATAGCTGAAATTCACCCTGTAATTAAGATTTCTGCAGAGTTTTGAATGACTAAGAGGTTGACAGTATAATGGCAATGATGGACCTGCTCTACTATTTCGAATAGTGAACAAAAGGATGAGTAGATTTGGGGTGCTAAGAAGAATGTTTCATTATTGCTTTAAAAAAAAGTCATTAAATTCAATGTCTTGACACGAAATAAAACTCTCAAATGTAGTTAGCAATCCCATTTTGAGTTTTAAAGAGTTTGCAATTAAATAATTAATTTAGAATTCTAGAAATAAACCAATATCAAGTAGTTGCATATATAGACTAAAATCAATTACATTGATTTCAACTAAATTCATTTTTCTTCAATTACACTAATATTGCAATTTTAAAATAAATAAATAAAAATATTAATAATAAATATTAGCTCGGGACGGGACAAGATTGGCGGGATTGAAAATCTTCATCCCATCCCATCCCATTCTAGATTGGGGCGGGACGGGACGGGATCGGGATGGAATTATTCAATCCCATTAAGACCCGAAAAAATCGGGACGAGACGGGACGAGATCGGGACGGGAACGGGATCGCGGGATGGGATGCCCACTCCTAATGCCAGGTATTGGTGGGATTCTGTGGAGGAGAGCATGGATACGACTGTTATGACTTGGGAGACTTTCAAGTCCAAATTTGATTGTCAGTTTGTAGCTGAAGCTGTGAAATCTCAGCTAGCTGCAGAGTTCTTTAGTTTGACGCAAGGTACAAAGTCAGTGACCAAGTATGTGACAAAATTCAACGAGTTGACTCGGTATGCTCCGTACTTGGTTGATACCACTGCCAAGAAGAATCAGAAGTTTATCAGGGGTTTGGGTCATTATCTATCAAAGTGCTTTTACCCTTTGATAAAAAACCCTTTGACAAAGTTTTAGACTTAGCTCTCAAGTTTGAAGAGCAAGACACTGCTTTTCGAGAGGCTAGAGAGAAGAGCAGGGGAGGTGAGTCGTCTAGAAACTCGCGTACATCTGGGAACCGAGATCAGAACAGGTATAAGCCTTACGATCATAATCAGCGAGGACCTGGATTTCAGTATCAGCCGAGGTCCCAATCTAGAGGTCAGTTTCAGCAGAGGCCCCAGGGAGGAGTTGAGTCCCAGGGAGGTTTCAGGCCACAGGGTGGCTTCAGGCCCCAAGGGCAGTAGTGGCAGAGACCGACATTTCAGAATCAGGGCCCACAAGGCCCATATCAGCAACCTCGACCTCAGGTACCTGCAGCACCACGAGGGTGGGCTCCCACTAATAGGTTATGCTACAAATGTAACCGACCAGGGCATCTCACTCGTGATTGTCCTAGTTGGCGAGGCGCTCCACAGGGTAGGCAGGCCCCACCAGCTCCAGCACATGTATTTGCGGTTATACCAGGGCAAAAGAATGTTGAAGGTACCATCACAACTCAGTTTCCCTTGCGAGTATTATTTGATTCTGGTGCTTCTCATTCTTTTATTTCTCGACGAATGGTAGAAAAAGAAAATCTTAAAACTATGCCACTTATCAAACCTTCATGTGTTGAGACACCCATAGGAGGCACTGTCACATTATCTGAGCAATGTAGAAATTTTGAGATCTCTTTAATGGGTCGAAAACTTGTTGCGGATTTGATAGTTATGAATTTTGAGAATTTTCATGTTATCATTGGGATGGATTGGTTGGGTAAAAACTATGTTACTATAAATTGTGCTGCGAGAACCATTTTGATAGATACACCAGGGTTGCCGCGAGTTAGTCATGTTTTTGAACCTTGTGGGGACTCCACAATGATGAGCACTCTATACTCTATGGATATACCAGAGAAAGATATTAGCGTGGTTGAGGTGGTGAAGGATTATGTAGATGTATTCCAAGAGATTCCTGGTTTACCACCTAAGAGAGAAGTCGAATTTCGAATTGACTTGTTGCCAGGGGCAGCACCGATTTCAAAAGCTGCATACTGATTGGCTCTTAAGCAGTTGGATGAGATGAAAGTCCAACTGGAGGAATTACTCCAGAAGGGGTAAGAAATTTTCTCGTATGTTTTTATAATAGTTATATATACGTGCATATTTGTGAGTAACTATATGGTTAATCCTTTAAGGTGTGTATATTTAGGTTTATACGACCAAGTAACTCTCCATGGGGTGCGCCTGCTATTTTTGTTTCTAAGAAGGATGGTACTTTGAGGATGTGTGTCGACTATAGAGAACTAAATAAGGTGACAATAAAAAATAAGTACCCTCTTCCGCGGATAGATGATTTGTTAGATCAGTTGAAAGGGGCGGTTGTATTTTCACAGTTGGATTTGAGGAATGGGTACCATCAGATGGGTGTTGAAGAGCAAAGCATACCTCTATCGGCGTTTCAGACTCGGTATGGGTTATATGAATTTCCGGTCATGCCATTTGGATTGACCAATGCTCCTGCTTTCTTTATGGTTTTGATGAACCGTATTTTTCGTCCGTACCTTGATAAATTTGTTGTCATTTTCATTGATGATATTATGGTATATTCTCGAAACACGGAGGAACATTGAGAGCATTTGAAAATAGTGTTGCAGACTTTAAGAGATCACAAACTGTATGCTAAATTTAGTAAGTGCCACTTTTGGGAGAAAGAGGTGAAATTTCTTGGGCATGTGATTTCTAGCGAAGGGATAGCCGTCGATCCTGACAAAGTTGTAGCAGTTAAGGAATGAAAACAACCCACTAATGCAAGTGAAAATCAGAGTTTCTTAGGGCTGGCTGGATATTACAGGAGGTTTATTGAGAAATTTTCGTTGATTGCAGCACCCTTGACGAGTCTGACTCGAAAGGATGTCAAGTTTGTATGGACTAAGGACTGTGAGACTGCATTTCAAGAGTTGAAGCAAAGGTTGACTACAGCTCCAATTTTAATCATTCCCACACGTGGCGGAAAGTTAGTGGTGTTTACAGATGCTAGCGGAACAGGTTTGGGATGTGTTTTTGATGCAAGATCAGAAAGTAGTTTCATACGCTTCTAGGCAGTTAAAGCCACATGAGAGGCGATATGCCACGCATGATTTGGAATTAGCAGCAGTGGTTTTTGCTTTAAAAATATGGAGGCATTATTTGTATGGAGAGAAATTTGAGTTGTATACTGATCACAAAAGCTTGAAGTACCTATTTTCACAACGGGATTTAAACATGAGGCAACAGAGGTGGATGGAGTTCATTAGTAGTTATGATTTTGAAATCCTTTACCATCCAGGCAAAGGGAATGTGGTGGCGGATGCCCTTAGCAGGCAACATAGTGTGTTGACTGCTCTTAAGGTGCAAGAGTGGAAGATTCTCGAGGTTATTGCAGCTCATGATGTTTTGACTGTTCCACATACTATATGAGCTTATGTTTGTAGTTTGACAGTGAAACCTACCATGATTACTCGGGTCATTTCAGTGCAGCACACTGACCCATATCTCATGAACAAAATAAATGATTTGATAGTTGATACGTTGGATGACTGCCCTACTGATTGGTCAGTTGACATAGATGGAGGATTGCGATTTCATGGTAGACTTTGCGTACCAGATATTTTGGCATTAAAGAATGAGATTATGGATGAGGCTCATCGTTCTAAATTTACTATTCATCCAGGGGGTATGAAGATGTATCATGATTTGAGAAGGAGTTTTTGGTGGGAAGGCATGAAACGAGATGTTGGGGAATATGTCTCTCACTGTTTCACTTGTCAGCAAGTGAAATTGGAACACCAGAGGCCGTCTGGTTTATTGCAACCTCTGGAAATACCCATGTGGAAGTGGGCGCACATTTCAATGGATTTTGTTGATGGTTTACCTAGATCTCGGAGGGGTAATGAGTCCATTTGGGTTATTGTTGACCGTTTGACTAAGTGTGCACATTTTATCCCCATATGTGCATCTCGAAATACTGACAAGTTAGCTGCTATGTATATCCGAGAAGTGGTAAGGTTGCATGGGGTTCCTATTACCATTGTTTCAGATAGAGATCCATTGTTTACATCAGCATTTTGGGAAAGTTTCCAACGTGCTATGGGTACTACCTTGGCTATGAGCACGACGTATCATCCACAGACTGACGGGCAGACTGAGCGGGTAAATCATATTTTAGAGGATATGTTGCGAGCTTGCATCATGGATTTTGGTGGTAGTTGGGAGGATCACTTACCGTTGGTGGAGTTCTCGTACAATAATAGTTACCAATCGAGCATTGGTATGGCACCCTTTGAGGCTTTGTATGGTAGGCCTTGTAGATCTCCTAGTTGTTGGGCAGAGGTAGGTGATACAGTATTGTTGGGACCAGAAATTGTTAGGGAGACTGCAGGGAAGATTGAGATTATTCGGGGAAGGATAAAAACTGCCCAGAGTAGACAGAAAAGCTATGCAGATCAAAAGCGCAAGAGTGTAGTGTTTGCGGTTGGTGATTTAGTTTTCCTTAAGGTGTCTCCCATGCGAGGTGTGATGAGATTTGGCAAGAAAGGAAAGTTGAGCCCGCGGTATATTTGGCCATTCGAGATTGTCGGATGTGTTGGTCACTTAGCTTACAAGCTTGCGTTGACGCCCAGTTTGTCGATGATTCATGATGTCTTTCATGTCTCGATGTTGAGAAAATGTGTGAAAGATCCAACTCATATTGTTCAACCTACAACTATTGAACTGAATGAGGATTTGACCTATACAGTTGGGCCGGTGAGGACAATTGATCGTGACATGAAGCAACTACGACGTAAGAAAGTCAACTTGGTCAAAGTTCAGTGGAGTGAAAAGGAGAACGATGTTACCTGGGAGTTGGAGGACAAAGTAAAGCGTATGCACCCAGAATTATTCGCCTAATCCTTATCCTACCGAATCTCGGGACGAGATTCTTTTAAGGTGTGTATATTGTAATACCCGCCCAATTCACTTACCAATATACTTTTATTATTTTAGAAATTAATAATATTTATTTCTTGGTAGTAATTATTAATTGATAATAATTACAAGTAACAATAGTTTACGATTTTAATTTCAAACCTAGGTTTAGGTTGGTGGTGGGTAAGAGATAAAGGATGGGTGTGTTTAGCCAAAGAAACCCTAAATTCTTCCTTTAAAGATAAACCCTAGTTTTTTTCCTCTTTGCACACACACACAAAAGAAAAAAAAAACTGCATTGAACAAGGTGGGAGGTGCTGAAGGAAGAAAATTTATCAAATCTTGGGATTCTTGCAAAAAGAGGTGAGTAAATCTCTAATCTTTATTTTTATGTATTGTTGATTTGGAATATGACATGGACATGTGGCTTGATGAATCTTGGGAAGTGTTTTTATGTTTTTTTTTTTCTTTATTTTGTTTTTCCCTTTCAACTGAATCTCACCTACTTATGTCCTTTCAATCAAACCATTTTTAATTCATTGTCTAATAAATTTACTGTTTAGTGAAAAGATAGAACTCTGAAAACTTTTTGGGAAACCCACAATTTTGTGCATATGTTTACTTTTAGTGTACTTGGATCTACTGAAACCTATAAATCAAATGTTTGGAGAGCAAATTCAATATGTTTCCATGTTCACCAAACTTATTCAACAGAGGTTGGGGATGTCTACATTAAACCCAATCACAGAGTCCCAGATCCCTTTACCTCCACTGATGACTCTATGGCCCATCAGATCCTAATTGTGTAGAAATATGAAAGATGTGTCCTTAATAGAATTGCAGGTACGAGTTATATAAAGCCCTTGTTTTGGATGGTGTTGTAGAAAGATAGGGAGCTCGTATGATTGTAATATGCAACTGAGAAGTTAGGGTTGTATAACTAAGTACCGACTTATTTGATATCTGAGGGGAAAAACTGAAAAAGTTGTATGCGCAAGACAAATCTGCATAATTTAATCAAATCAAATCCGACGAACTCTTGTAGAACTGACAAGAATTTCATCTACTGTATAACTATTTAGGGACCAGTTTCGGATTCAAAATAAGTACAATGAGATCTGATTCTGGTTCCTGATGGGTATGGGTATTCGGGTAAAAATTAACCCCTATTCACAACTTTCTAGTGACAATCACATGTTGACAATATATGAGATCTCGGTGTTGGGTTTTTTTTTCATCTTCCCAAAAATGGGCTGGTGCACCATTTAGCCCATCATGGAATGAGGTTCTTGTGTCTGATCTTACATTATTTCTCCCTTATATATATATATATTTAATTTTTTTTATATGAATTTAAAAATGTTGAGTTGTTGATTAGATATGAAATTTGTGATGTGTAGAACTTGAGACTAGTAATTATGAAACTGTTATTTGTTTCCCCAATAGAATGGGTGAACATTGTGGTTGATTTTTGGGGTATAACAGTCAGTAATGCAATATGCAATTCATCTCACTGTTTCTTGGTGATGTAAAACTGAATGTGCCACCTATGTTGAGTGCCTTACGTGGTCCACGTGTTAGGTGCATGTGTATTAATTTTGGAACCTAAGTCGTTACAATAGCTATTCTTATCAGTGGTTGTGATTTTGATAAGAATGAATTTTATACTCATTGTTGAGGTTATCTAGTCTAATTCTTTGGTCTCGAATTGATTTGGAAAAATAATGGCTCAAATAAAATACTTGGTAAATGTTCTTTTTCCACAACTCCGAAAAAAAAATGTGAAAAGAAAAGAAATTTTTTGTATACATACTTTCTTGTATACGTGTGATAGAATTATGGGTATGCAGACTTGCTTGCATATCGGTGCACCGTTCCATGTGAGTTCGGTTGTACGTGTAGATTTAGGAAGAATACTTGCCAGTGATCGAACTTCGGGTGAGATGACATGACACTTGAGGTGACACCCCACTTGGGTCATGTACGCTCCGAGTGGCTTCGATGGCAAGGGAGGCACACTTGGGTGAGGTGTGTTCGGCACAGAAGGAGAATGCGATTGTGGAAAAGAAGCCAAGAATTAGAAAACAAAAATAAATAATTAAATAAACCATTGAATTGGGCATGCCATGAAAATTGTGTATAGATTATTTTAGCTTGTACTAGGTTAGCCTTGAGGGAAGAAACTAACAGCTCATTCAAACCTCGAATGAGAACTACCTGTCTTCCTTAAGGTGAAATTTGCATTTTGTCCTTTTATATTTAATTGTCTTGATTTGTAAGTTTGCTCACACCAGTATGATTATACTGACCCAGATTTTGTATTGTTTTACAAATTTGGGTACATTCTTAATGAGCGTAGTCCCAGAGAACCATCAGGGTTAATTGGAGCGTAAGGAAGGATAGTAGCTGCGTGGCGATAGCTGAGGAGTCGACACGTTTTATTCTTTTTAGATCTTTATTAGTATTCCTAGGTAATTGGATGTAGGATTTAGATATAAATGCTCAGTTTTGTCAGATATTTATTTGGGGAATTTATTATTGAAATTTTCATTTATTCGTTGTGGACCTCATTTTTAGAGGAAGAATATTGAGGAAGCTTATTAGTTGTTTTCTGCCTTATGACTGTACCATTTAATGTGTTCCTGTCATGCCTTGGTTTTTGGACAATCTATTTATTTATTTATGTTGTTCAAAAAAATCGGGGCGTGACAACTCCGGACCCAACTTTACCTACTCTTGCCAATGAACTCTCATGGGTCCCGGAGAAACTACTTGATCGAGGATTATTTGAATGCAATAATAAGCTCGTTACACGCTGGCTTATCAAGTGGACCGGCCGTCCTGTGGAGGAAGCTACTTGGGAAGACTACGAGCAGTTTCGTGTATGTTTTTCAGATTTTCAGACTTGAGGACAAGCCTTGTTTCAGGCGGCGTGGGATGTTAGGATGTCAATCCTATCTAGTATTTACTTGAGATTATAATGTCTTAGTTAGAACATTATTCTATTTTAGGGAATATTAGCTTGTTTTGAATTAGGAGTTATTGTTTGATTAGAATTAGGTTTGAATTCAATTAGGAAGTATTATTTTTGCTTTCAGTTATAAATACATATGATGTAATAGAGTTTAGGCAAACAATACAAGTTTTTATTTTAGTTTATTGGTGGCTGATCCCCAATCAAAGGATCTAGGTGGTTTGATCTCCAATCAAAAGGTCAAGGTCTCTATTACTCTATTTCTCTCTCTCTCTTCTTGCAAACAATCAATCAAACAAAACTCAACAGTTCAATGCGCAGAATCCAATAGAGGGACTTAGGGTGTGTTTGGTTGTATGGAATCTTGGAAATTTATGAGGGGACCCCTACATTTTAGGCTAAATTGATATATCACTCCAGTTAATGGGACTTCCATTCCCACTATTGATCACAAAATCAAATGGTGGATGTGGAGTGATACATCAATTTAGCCTAAAATGTAGGGGTCCCCTCTTGGATTCCCATGTCATAGGATTCCATGCAACCAAACACACCCTTATTGCCAATTTATAGACAGATATGCATTTTAGTCCATTTGTAAAGTTTGGTTTTACTAAAAAGTCCTTTCATTTTATTTGGGTTACCAATCATGCCCCACCTAAATAAAGCTTAGGAAAAAAGAGAGGAGATTTTCAAGTTCAAAGATTAAGAACTCTTTGTTGCGTACTATATATACAGCTTGCGTTCATATGGATATTAAATTGGGTTTTAAATTTACAAATCTCAAACAAATCTTCATAATCAAATATCAAAATGGATCTCATTTGATTTCATATCCTCAATTAGTTAAAGAAAATGATCTCCCATTCAAACAAATCTACTCCCAATGAAACAGAGCGGGGGATTTGGTACTAGGATCACTTAGCATCATGAGGTGTTACTAAGCCATGGAGATCAGGTGCGGCATCTCCTCTCAAGACCATGGTATTAAGTCTACAATATATTTTGAAAATGGCTGCTACTGATGTTTTATTTTCATATTTATTACCTCAAAGGGTAATGAGAGCTCTACATGAAATATATTTTTCTTATGGTCAATTCCACGAGCTATGACAATCTCCTCAAGTTACTGGAGGTGAAATCACAATCTTACAATTACAAATACGACATATAATTGATTAGAGTCTTTGAAACAAAGAAATCACATGTGCATCCGGAGTCTGGATAAAAGACATTAATCAAAGGGATGTCTCACATATTTGCTTCAAAGCTTTACAGTAGTCGGTTTATAGTCGAAGCCAAGGTGACGTATTTCTCAACTGCAGCTATGAACTTGTCAGCGAATTCAACATGCAACGGATGTGCAAGCAATACCCTCAAGATTCTTAAAAATAGACTCAAACATATGGGTGTAGTAACCCTGATGGTAATTCATCCCCCTGTCCAATGCCAATGTCAAAAACGTTGAGAATGCCATCACAAACATAATGAAGTATGAAAAATTATATAATCACCAACTATATGATACCAAATTCCCAACTAAACACAGTAAGATAACTTTTCTTTAATAGTTATGAGACAAAAAGCAGTTGGACTCGGGATATCAAACAGTTCTTCATGGAGAAAAAAAAAACCCCAAACGTCTAAACAAACAATTTCTAATAGGAAAGATTGAAGAAACCAAATCAATTAATCAACGACCAAGTGCCAAAAAAAGACCCAAGGAAAATGTTCAAATGTACCGGATAATATTTGGAAATATCGAATTAAAAACCTCATTCATGAATAGGTAACATCCAATGCCAAGGAAGAGATAATTTCAATAACTAAAAAACATAAGTGTTAAAAAATCAAAATGCAGAAATCCAATCACAAATCTTTCACTTTCTTGAGTTTTGATGATATATGGATGATTTTCAGAAAAGTTCAGATTTTTACACGCCCAGATAATAAAACATAACAAATTAATCAACACAAAAAGGAGGAGTCGAAGTTTTAAGGTATCAGTGAAAACTCTTCATGGGTTGGATGAGAGTGATGAGCTTGGCGTAGCCAGGGGCGGATCTACAGCTTGGGTAAGGGGGTCAATTGACCCCCTTAGGTTTTGAAAAAAAATCTATCAGAGCATATAAAATTTCAATCTTGCCCCCCCCCCCCCCCCCCTCCTAAAAATTTCATCTTGCCCCTCTTATAAAACCAAGAATTACAATAACAGATCACGTATATCAATTGAACGAAAAAAATTGAGTCGCCGCCTCTAATCCCCGCCTCCACGCCTTCGGTCCTCAACAATAGCTCTTCTCCATCCCTGCAAAACAAGGTGAGTTTGTTTGATTATGGGTTCTAAATGAAATCAACAGGACAAGTGGACAACAACAAAATCACCTTAAGCTTTAACATCTCTTCCTACCTTGGTCTCTGTCTCCCTCTTTGGCGATCCAAAATTGAAACAACGAATCAACTTTGAGAGATCAGAAAAAGATCTCAGAGAGATCAGAGCGATCGGAGCAAGATCTCAGAGATATCAGAGCAAGATCAGAGAGAGAGATCAGAGCGAGATTAGAGAGATCTCAGAGAGATCAGAGAGAGATCTCAGAGAGATCAAAGAGAGATCAGAAACTCGATCTCTCTATGATGAAATCGAGCTCGATCTCTCCTGGATCCGCCTCAGAGTCTGATGAAACAAACTCAAAATCTCTGATAAAAACTCGATCTCTCTGAGTCTCAGATGAAAACAAACTTGATCTCTCGATCTCACTGAGTCTGATGTAACAAACTCGATCTCAGTCTGAAGAAAACAAACTGGATCTCTCGATCTCTCTGAATCTGATGAAAGCAAACTTGAACGAACTCCTCGATCTCTTGATCTCTCTGAATCTGATGAAAGCAAACTCATAGATGAAGAGTGAACTTGACTGAGATGAAGAGTGAGTTTGAGTGAGATGAAGAGTCATCTGCCTTGAGCTTTCTCAGAGACGAAGTTGAGTGGGATGAAGAGTCCCCTGCTTTGAGCTTTCTCTGAGATTAAGAGTGAGTTTGAGTGAGATGAAGAGACGAAAAATCCCCTGCTTTGAGCTTTCTGAGAGAGCTTGAGCTTTCTGAGAGAGCTTTCTCAGAGATGAAAAGTGAGGCTTGAGTGAGAATGTGAGATGAAGAGTGAAGTGAGGCTTGAGTGTGGGTTTGGTTTGGCCGTATGGGGTTGGGTTTGATAAAAAAGAGAAATGAGAGAGAGATGAATGAAAGGATTGTATATTAAAATTTATTCAAAATATTATTCTAATCAATCAAACAAAGGGGTAAATTCCTTTCTTTTGTTCCATATTTGTTTAAGCTTTAATGAGGTATTTCATGTTTGTTTTAGCATCTAATTTATTATCTTATCTTTATACAGGGGACTTTGATATTTGATTTTTAATTTAATTTAATTTGTTTAGGCTTTGACAAAGTGGGTATTTGATCCTTAAAGCTTAAGTGAGTATTTAATTTCATCTGCTGAAAAGACCATTATCTCAAGTTCTTGATATTTGGTAAGGTTTCTTCTCTTTCATGTATTAATTATTGATTTACATTACAAATTTGATAATTTGAGAATTTGGGAATCTGCTATGAAGATTGTCAAGAATCGATACGTAATCGTATGGGTGATCAGTGGATGAAAAATAGTTTGATTACATATGTTGAGAAAGATATATTTAATGACATCGATGATGAGGTGATTATGCAGCATTACCAAAACATGAAAACCCGCAGAGAGCTTTTACCTAAATCTACTGCTCATCTACATAGACTCATTATGTATGTTTCTCTTGTAACACTTTTAAAACTCTATTTTAATCATATTTATCTATTTATTTTAGGAATTAAATTATCTATAATTTTTTTGCCCCCTTTTGTCTGCAATCCTATATCCACCCCTGGGCGTAGCCCTTTATGATTTGCTCAATCCTCTCAGATGTGGTTGTTAAAAAATTCCCTTAAAGTGAATACATAGTTCATATTATTATACTTTGTAAACAGTCGAACTACATGTGAGTGATGTTTGATTATATTCGATTAATTGTGATAATTAAGAAACAAGACTAGAGTCATAAACACGTTTCTGATTACATGTTATATATTTTGACATGTATTACTAAATTGAGTATGAAAGTTATTTATGTGTAGATACCAATTTAAGTCCATTTATAATTCTATTATTGATGATAAACTAATAATATAATTACAGCTTTATATACGGTTGAGGTCCCTACTCCAAATATGAATTTCTCTACTTCTTACTTTTCCATCCGGTTTAAGAAACATATGAGAAAGGTTCTGGAGGTTGAAGACTTTTTTGCTGTGTATTGTTTGTTTCGTAAAGATTTGTCACGCCCCAATTTTGGGAAAAACAAAATCCTAATATTCCACGTAGGATTATCCGTTTCCCCCAAAACTCGAGAGTGAAATTCAATACAACAGAAACAATTAACAGCAATAACTAAACATAGTTTAGAAAATTGAAACAAACTAAAAATAATCAAATCCTAACCATGAACTCTCTGACGTTGTTAACCCCACCAACGGAACTCCAGTAATGCTGCTCAAAAATCTCGAAACTTGAAAGGCTAATCAGTTACATTCACAAAGAAATGTACCCAAGAAGCAAAAACTCACTTGGGTCAGCAATTAAGTTGGTATGAGTAATCTTCATCCCAAAATCAATACATCAGCAAGTGATAACATAACTATTAAATACAAACGATGAATCACACAAAAATGTAGTTCCTCAATGAGGCAAATGTGTTATGCAAGAAAATTACAGTTCAAAGAATTTAGTTCCTTCACGAGGCAATCATGTCATCTTAATAAGTAAATATGTATTTACTTGCACTTACACTGTAGATGTTGAATATAGCAAGTCTAACCTGCAGAAATATTAGTGGACTTGCCATCCTGCATGAAAATGGTTAGAAACAATGTGAATGTAATTTATTAATTAAAATAGTTATCTTCATACATTATTTGACTTAAGTATATTATTCATATTGATTGGATCGATTCATTTTCAACGAATTGATCACTTAGACGATACCACATTCGCACCACCTCTGTGCCAAACATACATGCCCGTATGCCTATCTCATATAAATGAAGACTTCTCCGTCACATACATCCATGCCCAAGTGGGGACACATCACATACATCCATGCATCACCGGATACTCATAACTATATAAGTAACAAAAAGTCACTCTTGGGCTATCAATGCGCATAAAGTCACGTCACATTTTTTACGGATAAATATCAAGCCTATTTTAGGCATATCAAAACCACACCCTTTTTTGCAAGACCCAACTCAAAGGTCATTTAGTTTCTCTATAAGAAAAGGGGGTCTTCCTCCACAAGACCCAACTCGGAGGTAATTTAGTTTCTCTATAGGAGAAGGAAAAACAAACAATAAGAGATGTGGTAGTTCTAAGTGATACAATTCCAAGTGATTAAATTCTAAGGAATCAAAGTTTAATAGTATCATTTATTTTTGATATTTCTTAATTCCTTCACAAATGACATTTTCTCATTCATTAATAAACCGACCCATTCTTTTGGGAAAGCATAGCATTTGACACAATGTCAAATCATAAACAATATAACCACAAAACATCAACTGCCCAACAATTGAATAAATTTACAAGTAGTGAAAATTTCTTAAAACAACCACTAACTTCTTTTAAGCATTAATACCTCAAATCATAACTAATTAATCTCAACTTAGTCCATGCTATGCTGCTACTTTATATGCTCATAGTACCTAATTTGGGTTCACAAAGCAACAAATCCTCATTCCAAGAATACAAATGGAATATCCAAATAAGCGAAAAAGCTCATTTCAACTTATTGTAACTACATACCATACAACTATTGCCAAGTCAACCCAAAACAATTCCAAGAATATTTTCTATGATCCAAATGTCAAATACCATTATCAATTAGCTGATAATGAAGTACAAAACTAAGATTGTCAAACAAGAGAGAAAGTGAGCACATGCTATAGGAAAATCTTCCTCTTACTTGCAAGAGTTTGTCCTTCTTCACACTGGATTTAATTCATTCTCCAAAGAGCAATGGCAACTTCACCTCAATCTTTTGCTATAAGATCCCACATTCCGATTTATGAGGTGACCAAGTTGAAGAATGCTTCTAGTTTTTTTTATTCAAAATAAAGAAACCCAAAGACATACCCAAAAATAGCCACGTTTCAGTCCAAAAAACAGTCAAGTAAATAACCCCGCAAAACAATACCGAAATGAGCAAGTGGCCCTGACAGGACAACTTGACTGGTCATCGCTCAAAGGTACATAACTCTCACATAAGAACTCCAAATTGAATACCGTTTGAGGGTATATAAAGTAGATACAAAGAGGTTTTCAACCATAATAGACATACCCCAAGATTACGTCTATAACAGTAGGTCAGCTGGCAGCCTTTTGCATATTTACCTCTTGTCACTAAAATGAGTATATCTTTCAGTACAAACTCCGATTGTCATACCGACAAATCCTGTAGAAACTAGACTCAAACAGGAAACTTTTGGTATATCGCATGATACTACACCTGCTAAAAAAAACCCAATCAAAACTTCGGGAAAAACTACCCAAGATTAGTCCAATTACCGGACATATTTAAATTTCTAATGCAAGAGAAAATAAAAAACGAAACAAGCATGCCCTCCGAGGTTGAGAACCATAAAGAAATGATCTTCCAAGATGATAAAAGGAATTTATAGATTAGTTTTGGACTATGTAAGCGAACTTGTTCATATTGGGATCCTGTAAGCAAAAAATATTGTTAGGCCTAATCCAAGTCCTTGCTAATGTATGTTACAGCCGACAATCGAATTGTACCTTATTATAAAAAATGTTTCTTTTCGTGCTATGTCACAACTAGGCACAAGAACTCAATGGAATTGTAATTGTGAGGAATCGAAACAAAAAGAATGTCAACAAGCAAGAATGATTGTGAAAAGCTATAAGCTATGTAGATCAAATAATTTAACCCTATTTTAATTAATTCAAAATATTAAATTAGCTTTATGAAATTTGGTGGGTGTTACAGGATTGTTGCATGCGTACTCTTCATCAATGGCTTCAGGTGCACACTTATTAAAATGTTCTTCATTGATTACTAACATGAGGTCTTGGTGTGGATTTAATATTATTCCCGATGATACATAAAATCGTCACCCGATCATGGCCATGCACGTGGCTCAAATCATCATAAATATTGGAGGATTGTTACGAAGGCTCAAATCAACATAATATTGGAGGACCATTACGAATGAGATGGAGGGAATCAATGAAGGAAAAAACCCTTACAAATAAACGTCCCTCTTCATTGCACCAATCGAGCTTAAGTCATGCACATAGTTGAATGCCTTCATTAATACACACCTTATATAAGGTAAAGGAAAGGTATGAGAAAGGTACATATTATTCTATCTACACGATGCAACTTTAACTGAGTTTTGTTCAGATTTACTTTCTTCTTCAACAGAGTTATTGACTTAAGCATCAGAGTGCCTTCGGCCACCAAAAAGGTGGTATTTGGCAGTCTAACATCTGTTTTGCAGGTCAAACTCACAGGAGGACGAGATTCGAACGCATCATTTTGGCGCCGTCCGTGGGGAATGACAAGTTTCTTTTATAAAAAAATATCCACAGTGACAAAACTCGCCAAAATCTGATCAACGATCGACATGCTATCAGAATAGATGAAACACTTTACAGACTCTCAACCCAGCGATAATCACAGTAACCCTCCTACTTGCGACACTATATTGCCAGCGGCTCGCTATCGAGACCCATAAATGACCACCGGGCCAATTGCATCCAACAATCAAAATCCACAGCATGCAGTAACTCAGACAACCCAGACATCCGACGACGCTGCTACTGACCCTCAGGTAGATCTACTTATGACCCAGATGAACCACATGATGAAGATTCTGGAAAAACTCACTGAAGCGCGCACTCAGTCAGTCGACCCTATCCAAGCACTGCCCCAACCAAACTTTACCAACCAAACTCGAAAAAACAACGAGATTCCTGCAGAACCTCAACCAGGAAATCTCGAAAGCAATGAACTTCCCTAAGGTAAGACTCCACAGAGTGATGGAACACCTGCTGAAATCTCGTTTAGGATCGGAGTCACTGATCCCAATGTATTGTACAAGCTAGCCAAGCCGCCATTATCTAACGCACTCATGATAACTCCCATGCCAAAGAAGTTCACCCTACTAAAGTTTGAGGCATATGATGGCACCACCGACCCAACAAATCATTTGCGACATTTTCACCACATGATGGCGTTAAAGGAGAGTACGAAGTCCATCCTATGCAGAACGTTTCCGACTCGTCTTACCTCGACAACAATGAACTGGTTCAAAAGCTTATCACTGAGGTCAATAGACTCCTTCCAGGCATTAGCCACCGCCTTTATCACAAGATTTATCGGAAGTCAGCAAATGAAGAAAGGACCACACTACCTCCTTCACATCAAACATAAGCCCGATGAGACGATAAGGAAATATGCCACTCGTTTCACAACGAGCTGACAATGATCGACGGATACAGCGATGACATGACCACCGCTACTTTCACCGCCGGACTGAAAAGATGACCCTTTTTTATGCTCTCAACCTGGAACCCCCAAAAAGCATGGCGATCCTATTGAAAACCGCCCAAATACACATTACTCTCGAGGAGATGAAAGCTACCAGGAAGAAAAATGACCACGAAAGAGAAAACCACTCAAAGAACCGGGAAAAAATGGAGGAAAGAAAAAGATACGATAGACCATCAGGATGAAAGCATCCAGTCGAAGAGACATCAGAATAATGTGAGTCTCGAATCCGACCAGCAAGAGTCCGGGAAGTTGCAGTCGGCAAGGCCCAGACACGAGCGGGAAACAAGTGTGATGGAGAAGACATACAAACCATTCACGACCTTGGAAATGAGCCGGGCAATATACTGAAACACATGGCGAAATGGGAAGACTCAATTGGTCACTCAGAATGAGAAGAGAACCAGAAGGAAGAGATAAAAACAAGTATTGTTCCTTCCACAAGGATCACGGGCACGATATCAAAGACTACTACAATCTAAAAGATGAGATTGAGCATTAGGTTCAGAGAAGACGACTCAACGAATTCATTGAAATGCCAGACAAACAACTCAAAGGAAAAGAAAAAGGCAGAAAACACTACGGGATCAAAACAACAACCCAGGGAACTAATGTACGCCCTATACTACATAGCCGGAGGAACGAAATGATCAATCCAACTGAAGAAGCAACTGGAAACAACACCCACTCGAGCTGGTCTATATCGAAGTAAGAATATTCACGCCAAATGAAGCTAGACAAACTAAGATATCGATTCACGGTAAAAGAACATGAAAAATCTTGCACCAGTCAACTAACACAAGTCGAAGACCCTACTGACAGATGCAAGCCTAACCCGTACTACTAACGATGTAATTGACGACAACATACTCGATTAAACCTCAGCAGTTGGTGTTGAAGCTTGCATGATTGGACAATTTGACACTGATGCGAGCATGATTGGACAGTTTGGCATCGTCCGTGGGGACGAGAATTTCCTTAAAAAAAGCCTATACTTGATCACAACTTAGCAACAAGACATGAAAAATGTTACGACCATCCATATTCTTTTCCAATATCAATGGTAACAAAAATTCCAATATTCTATTTTGGTTAAAATGACTGAAATTGTGTCTTATGAGTTAGACAAGTGATCCAGACACTTGTGGATATAATAATGCAGAACTAAAGATTCTGTCAAAGGTGTACTAATAGAGTTAGTAAAGGTGTTGCTTAGAGTGCCAATGGCATGACAACTCAATGGTTAGATCTTGGCAGATGGTACCACTAGGTCATGGGTTCGAACCCAGCCGACGACATTTTTATCAATTTATGGTGTGTTGACCAGTTCTAGTCTTTGATAGGTTATGGGATCTTAAAAACCCAACTCGCCTTCCAAAAAAAAAGGTGTTGCTTAGAGAACCAAAGGTCATAGGTTCAAACTCGGCTGGCAGCATAATTATTAGTTTAAAGTTTTGTTAGTTGTTTTGGTCTCGAACATAGAAGCTAGCCCGTGGACACGAATCCGGAAGACGGGCTCGAACATAAGCTAGCTCGTGGAGGACGAGTTCGAATGAAAAACAAATCCGGAGGACAGGCCCGAATAGAAGCTAGCCCATGGAAGTCGAGCCCGAATGATAAATGAATCCGGAGGATGGGTCCAAATGAAGAATGAATTTGGAGGACAAGTCCGAAGGATAAGCCCGAGTAGAGACTGATCCAACAGGAGACATATCCGACATGGACAAGAAACATACCTGACAAGCCCGAGCAGAGATTGGTCCGATAGGAGACAGATTCGATAAGAATCAGGTCCGACAGGAGACCGATCCGAAAAGAATCAGGTCTGATAGAAGACGAATCTGACAAGAATCCGGTATATATGCATGACTTAAGACTAGTCAAATTGACTTCATCTGGCTCTGACTCATGCAGTTTGATCACGCTGATTTCATCTGGTCTGGACTCATGTAGCTGACTACGAAGATTACTTCAAGTAGTAAATGCAACTGACTATAATGACTCGTCACAGACAACATCTGGTCCGAACCGACAAAGTTCAACTAGTAACAAACTCACGAAGTTGACTACGATGACTCGTCACGGACGACATCTAGTCCAAAAACATGAAATTCGAGTAAAATAACTTGTCACAAAAATCTTCGTCTAGTATAAACTCATGCAGTCCGAAAGGTACAAATTATTCTATCTACATGATGCAACTTTAACTGAGTTTTGTCCAGATTTACTTTCTTCTTCAACAAAGTTACTGACTTAAGCATTGGAGTGTCTTCGACCACCAAAAAGGTGGTCTTTTGTTGTCTAACATCTGCTTTGCAGATCAAACTCATAGGAGGACGAGATTTGGATGCATCAATTCCAAACTCGGCGACTGGATTGTAGTTTAGCCGGTGTTAACCAACCCATCAGGTTTTTCGAGTGGTCGGTGGTAGTTGAACATCTTTGAAAAAACATAAATTCTGACCTTACAGTTAGTAAAAAAACTCTGTAGAACACAATTTTTTTCTTTTTTGTTTAATGGATACTTCAAAGAGCAATTGCACAAGTTGGGATTAAGGATTCATTGTTCAGACTCTACACTGTTTATTCGTCCTCTTCAATTTTTTTAGCTTCGTTAGGTGAGTTTCATCTTTGTCAACAACAAATCTCTCCCCTGTTTATTTTTTAGAGAAACATCGTTTGATTTGCTTCATCGTTTCATTGAACGAATCCAAACACCAATCTCTTGAATCGGTCATCTCCTTGTTAGTCGCACAAATCGTCTCTCCGATTCAAACTCTCTTTTAGATAGATTCAGTTTTATGGTTTTTTTCCAACTCACAGGGAGAGACGAAGAAGATGATGAGTTGACTCGGTTATGCCAAGTTGACTCATTTTCTAGTCCTAGGTTGGTTTTTGGGTTTGGTTGAACAATTGGGCCAAGTTTTTTTTTTTTTTTCAGTCTAGTTGCTTTTGGTTCGGTCCAGATGAATCAGTACTGAACGGATTTGGTCAAACCAGTTGGACCAATTCAGTTCAAACCAGCTGGACCGTTTGGTTCAGACCAGGTGGACCGGTTCAGTCTAGCTGATTCGCTTCAGCCCAGTAGCTATTCATATCTTGTTTGGACCGATTTTGGGCCTGTTTGGTAAGTCAGGCTTGTTGGGCGGAACTAGTTGCATTTATTGGCCTTCTTCACTCGTGGATTTGGAATTAATTTTTTTAAAATTAAGGAAAATTTTTGGGAGCAGCTCAAGAGTATTTTAATTAGCAATCTAAATTTTAAATTTAGATGAAATTTTTGTGTTATGTCGCTTAAGTGACATTTTTCATGAAATTTTATATAAATTTTAATTTCAGTTATTATTTAGTGGATTGCATATGGTTGCGTCATGACTCATGCAGATAACAATTGGCTCAAAAGAAGGTTGTTATTTTGGCCGGTTCATTGGCGGTATAAGATAATTAATTTATGTAATATTTTTGGGATTTACTTATGCGTTCAATGATAAATACAAAGGAAGGTTATTGTTTGGCCAAGCCTGATTTTATTTTATTTATATTAATTAGTCTTAGTTGTATTGAGCGAACCACTTACATGTTATAAAGTCTGTCCAAAGACTTGAATTGTATTGGTTTGTTATATGTATAATTTTACCCTTGGTCTATTTGTTTACTCCTCAATTAGACAAAATTTTGCATGATGATGATTACTCGTTATTTATTTTTCTGTTGTCATATCTGATGTGTCCAAATTTGTCATTGTTGATTTTGTTGATCTCGAGCTTGCAAAAATGAACAAGGGTTAGCCAGGGACTATCGTTGTGGTGGCCGAAAGCACTCTGATGCTTAAGTCAGTTAACGGTGCAAAGAAAAGTAAAGACTAGATATAAATTACAAGGTGTATGCATACATTTCTTTTTCCCATTTTTCACCTTAAGTAGCGAGAGTTCCCTCCACAACTATCCTTGCTATCGAGGGCATGATGGAGGGAGGAAATCTTGCCCTGAATCTTAGTTGTGCATGACTGAGCATTTTCGACACTTGGCTCTGTTTAGGACCCAATGCTTGATTGGGCTTAGAGCTGATTTGTGTGAGTGGATCTCAGGCATATGACAACTCAGGGATTTATGTTGGAGACTTATTGTCCTGGGCCAAGCCCTAAGATATGTGCCTCTTGGGTTGGTGTGACTTTGGCTTGGGCACCTGACTTATGGTCTGATAATCAATTTATGAATGGGTATGCTTGAGAATGCGTTGAAGCCTTTCTTGTGTTAGGGTTGGCTCATGCCACATGTACGGCTGTGATTGAGTGACTGTTCGATGTCTCATTAGTTACTTCCCCAGTTAATGGGGATGTGTGCAGTTCCATTAATTCAATGAATGGGGACTGACATAGTTGTACTTGAAACTATCACCCCTTCATTCCATGCGTAGCATTTAATGCTGACACGACTGTTGGGTGACCTCCTTATTGTAACATTGTGCCTATATATAGGATAGTTCTTATAGGGTCGGATGTTATCATGTTCTTCTCAGAACCCGCTCTTCAAATTTACCCTTTTAGAGAAGTCTTATATTTTGGCCCCTACAGGGGATGAAGGGGAGCTCCCATTGGTGGAGTATCTTAATGTTCTGACATTTACGACAATGAGTCTCAACAAGACTTGCTATTGGAGGGAGCCACCTGGGTTTAGTACGCTTCTAGTTGTTCCATGGGAATTTCAAATTTGTTCTTAAATCGCGTAGAAGAAGTACAGGCTTCCCTTAGGGCCCAAGTTTGTCTTCCATCTTCTGGTGCTCCCACGGTGTTTTTCGCGATCTTTGAGAGATAACACCAGCATCCAACTTTGGGAGGTTGTTCCCGTTGCTTCTTCTTGGGCTTCACTCGTGATACCTCATCAGAAAGGCAGATTGGCGGACCAGTATGTGTTCTGGCTGATCCTCTATCACACCTTGCTTTTCCACTGAGCTCACATTCTTGTAGTGTGTAAACCTTCAAATTGATCAGTCGGTCAAGCTTTGTAATAACTATTTGATAATCAATAAAATCTGTTTTTTTTTCTGAATTCACTTTCTTCTCTTTTATGTATGGTTTGAATGAATGTGAGTCACATTGGCCTTGTGTGGAAAAATCTTAGACTATCAAAAAAGTCACGGCTGTCTGAATAGATAGGACCCTATGGTGTAAAACAGTTCAACTCTTATCAGGGACTGGGCTGGCCCGGCCCTGAATGAGATGCGTGCAGTTATGATCCCACTTGAATAGTTCCCTTAACAAAATAACTTGATTCGTCGATGGTGGTGGAATCACTGAAGAACAATCTTCGCGTGGGCGAGCCATGATTCGCATGTTGGTCGCTCTCTGAGTAGGTGCTGGCCAGTTGATGTACTCCCACTTAATTCCATGTAGAACTAAAGTGACAGAGAAATCACCTCAATCTCTTAGGATTAGGATTTTGTACCACACTCAGACTAGAACTCACTTTAGTTGAGTCTTAGTGGTCAGGGCGCTGCCTTGGTTCGTATGGACTAGAACAATTGGGTGCGGTGAGTCGTCCGTGGACTGGGCTCGCCCGCTTTTGGTGAATTTTCTGTGGACTGGGTTCGGTTCGCATGTGTGTTGCCTTAGTTCTTGAGGTGGACTAGGTTATTTTTGGAGTGGTAAGTCGTCCGTGGACTAGACTCGCTTGCTTGCGGTAAACTATCCATGGAATGGGTTCGGTTCGCATGTGTGCTACCTTGGTTCCTGAGACGAACTAGGTCACTTATGCAGTAAGTTGTCGACATCCTGAATAGGACTAGGCTCGGACAATGTGCACCATTATGGTCCTTGTAATCGGACCAAGTTATCTTAGAAGCAATGAGCAGTCCGTCGATTGGACTCGCCCGCTTGCAGTGAATTGTCCGTAAATTGGGTTTGGTCTGCATGTGTGCTGCCTTGGTTTCTGAGGCGAACTAGGTCACTTACACGACAAGTTATTGACATTTTGAATTGGACTATTTATGGTCCCCATAGTAGAACCAGGTTATCTTAGGAGCGGTGAGTCGTCCGTGGACTGGACTAGCCCGTTTGCGATGAACTATCCGTGGACTAGTTCGGTCCGCATGTGTGCCATTGTGGTACTATGGTCGGACTAGGCTATGTTAGGAGCGGTGAGTGATCTGTGGACTGGACTCGCCCGCTTGCGATGAACTGTCCATGGACTGGGTTCGGTCTGCATGTGTGCTCTCATGGTCCTGTGGTCAGACTAGGTTTGTTCCCGTGCATAGATTCATATGAAATGATATTATTTAAAGAGATTACCTTTATTGATACTACTTCTTTAAGTGTTCTGCATTCCATGGTCTTTTCAGTCGCTCTCCACTAAGGTTTTCTAGCCTATAGGTTCCTGGCCTTTTGATTGTTGTCACATTATAGGGACTTTTCTAGTTCGTGCTTAATTTGCCTTCTTTTGGGTCTCTTTTGTTTGGCTGGGCTTTTCTCAGCACCCAATCACCGACTTAGAATTCTCGAGGTTTAACCCTTTTATTGTAGTGTTGGGCCATGTTTTGTTGATAGGCACTATTCTGAAGGAAGCTCTGTCTCTTCGCTCTTCGAGTAAGTCTAGTCTAACTCTTAGAGCTTCATCATTGTCCTCCATCCTAAACTCCTCCGTTCTGAACATAGGCATTCCTAGTTCTATTGGAACCATTGCCTCAGACTCATAGGCCATTGCAAATGGTGTTTTTCCAGTCATAGTCCTTTTTATGGTATGGTATGCCCAAAGGATGCCTGAAAGCTTAGAGACTCAGAGGACCCTAGCTGCTTTGAGTTTCCTCCTGATTGCTTTTCGGATAGTTCGGTTGGTGACTTATGCTTGTTCATTGGCCTGGAAAAGAAGTGGTGACTCCAGGTCGATGCAAAGTTACTTAACTTTCTTGCCTTCGAACTGAGTTTCGTTATCGCTGATCGGGATTTTCGATATTTAAAACCTATAGAAGATAGATTTTCAAAAAAAGTTCTTGATATGATTTTTTCCTATCTTTAAGAATGGCTCTACTTTTACCCATTTGGTGAAGTAGTCGACAACCATAAGGAGGAACTTCTTCCTCTCGGAGATGGGGAACGGGCCTACGATATCCAACCCTTATTGCACGAAGAACCATGGGCTGGTCATTGGGACCAGTATGTGTGAACAAGGCTTACCTTTGACACTTATCGCACTTACGGACCGAGTCTTTGGCTTCTTGCTACATTTTAGGGCAATAGTACCCTAGCATGAGGGCTTTGTGAGCTAGTGTCCTTCATCTGGGGTGGTTCCCGCTGATTCCTTCATGCATCTCTCGGAGGGCATGGTCTGCCTCTTTGGGGGCCATGCATATGAGCAGAGGGATCGTCACTGATCTTTTATACAACATATTGTGGAGGAGTATTTATTGTACCGTTCTGTTTTTAGCTTGCAAGCCTCTAGCTTATCTCTTGGGAGGACTCCAACTTATATGTAGCTGATTAGGAGGCTCATTCAGCTGGTCTTCTCGCTCGTGGAAAAGGTTTCGTGGAACCCTTCTTCCTCTAGGGTAGACTTCTCATTGAATTCTATGAGTGCGTCGGAGTCATCATCTGCAGACGAGGCCTTTTCAGTTAGAGTGTCGGCTTTCTGGTTATCTGCCCTGGAGCAGAGGCGGAGTAATATTCTCTTGAACCCTCTTTTGGCGTCAATTACTTCCCACAATAGGCCATCATTCGGGGTTCTTTGACATCAAATTCACCATTACCTGATTGACCACCAGTTGGGAGTCGCTAAACATCGTGATTTTTTTTTATTCCGATTCCTTTGGCTAGTTTTAGCCCGATTATGAGGGCCTCATATTCCGCTTCGTTGTTTGAATCGCGGAAGCCAAATTTGATAACTTTTTTTAGGGTGACCCTTTCTGGGTGTAAAGGACGACCCCCACTTCACAACCCTTCACGTTGGATGACCCGTCACATCGCAAAATCCATCCCTGTGGGGGAGGCTTAAGGTTCTCTCCCGTTTACTGGTCTTTCAACCTGGTTCTCCTGTCATAGTGAATTTGGCGATGAAGTATGTCAGTGCTTGTGCCTTGATGGCTGTTCTTGGAGTGTAATGGATGTAAAATTGTCCTAGGTCCACTGACCATTCTTCCTGATAGCTATAGTTTGTGCAATACCGACCGGAGTGGGTACTCGGTCAGAATTGTTATTGAGTGAGCTTGGAAGTAGGGTCTTAGTTTTCTAGAGGAAGTCACCAATACTAATGCGAGTTTTTCCAGATTAGGTTAGTTAGCCTATGCTCATCGAACATTTTGTTGATATAGTAGACGGGTTTTTGTTTTCCTTTTTCCTCCCGAATCAGAGCTGAGTTGATAGCGTGCTTTGAGACTGAGAGGTATAGTTAGAACGTCTCACCCCAAGTAGATTTTGATAACAGCTCCATGCTTCCTATGTACGCCTTCAAATCTTGGAATGCATGTTCACACTGCTCCCCCATTGGAATTCTTTGTTCACCTTTGGGATCTTAAAAAAGGGATGGATATGTCTAAAGATTCGAAGATGAACCTGTTTAGGGCTGTCACTCTTCTAGTCAAGCTCTGAATTTCTTTAATGTTCGCGGGTGGTCTCATGTCGAGAAGAGTCTAAATATGCTTTTAATTAACTTTTATACCTCTTCAGTTAACTATGTAGCCCATGAATTTCCCTAATTGCACCCCAAAGGTGCATTTCTGTGAGCTTTATTTGGTACTTTCGGAGTTGGGATAATGCTCCTTGGAAGTAAGCCAAGTGATCGAAACTATGGAGGCTTTTTACCAGCCTATCGTTGATGTAGACTTCCACCGTCTTTCCGATTTTCCCTTTGAACATCTGGTTGACCAAACACTAGTTTGTTGCTTCCAAAGTTTTCAGTCCGAACAACATTATCCGATAGCAGTATGTGCCTCTGTTCATTATAAAGGAGGGTTTCTTCTGGTTCGGCGGTTGCATACTGATATGATTGTAGCTAGAATATGCATCCATGAAGCTGAGTAGACTGTGTTCGGACGTTGCGTCCATGATCAGGTCTATCCGGGACAGTGAAAAGTTGTATTTCGGGCAGGCTTTGTTAAGGTCCTGTATTCTATGTAGACCCTCCACTTCTCGTTTTTCTTTCTTACCAGGATTGTATTAGCCAACCATTCTGGGTGGCAATATTCCCTTATCATGCCGACATTCATAAGTCTTTGCACTTCTTCATTAATGGCTTGGTTGTGCTCAGCGCCACGGGACTCATTTTCCGCCTGACGGGCTTCAAGTCAGAATTGACTGCGAGTCGGTGTGTGATTATTGAGGGGTCGATTTCCATCATGTCTTTCATTGTTTTGATGAATACGTCTCAGTTCTCCTTTAGGAGCGCGACTGGCTGGTCTGCCAACGCTATGTTAAGTTATAGCCTATCTGGACCGATTTCGTGTTAGTTGGGTTGTCCAAGTATATTGTGATGACTTCTTTTTCTGGTTGCCCAACATTCGACCTTCCTTTTGGGCTGGATGGAGGTTTGATGTTGGAAGGTGGAAGTGGGTCATCTCTATATGGATTCGGGGTTTCCTTATCCAGATGTTTTTGCTCGGGTCGATGTGCTCAATTTTGGGTTGCCTGGTTGTGGTGTAGTGACATTCCAGATGATGGTCCGGTCTCCTCTAATCATCCTTATTTCACTGCCAGAGGGGTATTTGAAGCATTGGTGCTGGATGGAGATTACCGCCTCTATGTGGTGTAACCAAGGTCGGCCCAAGATTACGTTGTATTTGTAGTGGGCGTCTACGACCGAGAATTCTGTTATAAGGATCCTCTGAAGATTTGGCCGTCCTGGGACCACCGACAGCTCGATTGTTCTGATCGGGTAGCAACTTTCTCCATTGAAGCCGAACATGGCTTGATTTGAATGTGTCAGTTTTCCTTCTGTTAGTTGCATTTTTTAGGAATGCATCTATAAACAATATGTTGACAAAACTGCCTATGTCCACCAACAATCTTCTCACTTTTTAGTTTGCTATCCCTACTGAGACGAATATGGCATCGTTGTGGATGAGATGATCTCGATGGTGTGATCTAACTCACAGATCTCATACCGGTTTCTTTAATAAGCAATTCAAGTGTTGTCTCTCATTGTTTCTCCCTTGAGGACACATACCACGTCAGGAGTCATGTCTCCAGTCATCCTTTCTGGATCCAGTACTGGATCTCATTTATGAGGCTCTTACAATCTTTTGTGACGTGGCCTATATACTTATGATAAGAACAATTTTCATCCTTATCACATTTTGAAGGATTTCCTTTGAGTTTCGATGACCACTTAATGTCTTCCCATGTTTCCATGGCGGATAAAACGTCGGGCAGATTGGAGTTGAGTGGAGTGTAATAGGGGTACCTTGAGTCGTTGGCCTTTTATAGATTTATTTGGCTATGCCCGCTCTAGTTTTCGTTCCATTTAAGTTTTGAACTTTCTCCCCTTTCATCCATGTCCTTGGATCTAGAGGAGTGATTTGGGTCGCTTTCCCCCTTCCTGGCTGTCAACATTTCTTTCAGGGTGATGTACTTTTAGAGGCACCTTAACATATCCGTCATATCCGCTCGGGTTCCAAGGTGAGGGAGTTGTAAAACTTACCTCCTTAGAAGCCACTGGTGAAAGCGATGAAAAATGTGTCACTGCTGCAACTCTCGGTCAAGGTCATTTCATCATTGAAATGAATGACATACTCCCTAAGTGTCTTGCCATGTTTCTGTTTAAGGCTCAGCAGATAGGAGGACCCTTTTCGGATCCGTTGGCTCCCGACGAACCTGGTGATGAATGTCTTTGCCAGGACCTAGAATGAATTGATAGATCTCGGCTGGAGGCTATGGAAACAGGTCAGCTCAATCTTTTTTAGGCTGGTGGGAAAAGTTCTGCACATGATGATTTCTAAACTTCTTTAAGTGCCATCACATGGTCGTAATGGCGCAGATGATCAGACAGATATGATGTTCCGTCATTAAACTCGAGCTTTCAGGGGACAAACTTATTTAGAAAAGGGGCATTCATGATCTCCTCCAAGAATGACGAGACAATGAGATCATACAAGACATCAGGATTGGTTGCCCCTAGTCAGAGCAGGTTCTCGGCCATGGTCCTTTATGTCTTATGGGCATGGTTCCCATGATCCTCATCTCCTCCTAATCTCCCCTCTCGGCAAGCTCTTTGCTCCTCTACTAGGAGGCTTTCGCTTTCCTGGACACGCTCCCGTGCATTTTTTTTGGATCCAGGATCTCCCTGGATTTCGGCCGATCTCAGATTGCTGCTGTTGATCTCGAGTAAGCCTTTCTACTACCCGTGCTTGGTGATACAGGTGGAGCAAGATCTGACTCATGTGGGGGTTAGCCTCGGCCGCCTCAATGGCTAGACCGTGCGGTTGACCAGCCTCATCGATTAGATTGATTCGGCCCTGTGGTTGGGCTTTCTCGACCAGAGGATTGTCTGGCTTGGCATCGTGATTGAGTGTACGAGATCTAGTGCTAGTGACCAGGTCTCGATGCCCTGTTTAGCTAGAAATAACTTTATGTGTTTGTTTAAGGGAAAACTTGTCGTCTTTCCTACGTATGACGCCAAACTTATGTGTCCAAATCTGTCCTTACTTATCTTGCTGATCTTAAGCCTGCAAAAATGAAAAGTAATTAGCTAGAGACCACCGTTGTGGTGGCCGAAGGAACTTCGATTCTTAAGTTAGATATCGATGAAAGGAAGAGTGAAGACTAGATGTCAATTGCAAAGCGTATGCGTACATTTTTCTTCCCTTTTCTCACCTTAAGTATCGAGTGTTCCCTCCACAACTGTCCCTGTTGTCGAGGGCGTGATGGAGGGAGGAGATCTCGCCCCAAATCTTACCTGTGCATGAATGAGTCTCTTTGGTAGTTGGCTCTGTTTAGGACCCAATGCTTGATTGAGCAAAAAACTAATTTATGCAAGTGGATTTCGAGCTTACTATGACAACTCAGAGATTTATGTTCGGGCCTTATTGTCCTGGGCCAAGCCCTAAGACCCATGCCTTTATGGCTGGCATGACTTGGGCTTGAGCACCTGACTTACGGACTGACAACAGTTTATGAATGAGTCCGCTTGGGACCGCGCTGAAGCCTTTCTTGTGTTAGGGTTGGCCCATGCCACGTGTACAGCTATGATCAAGTGATCGTTCGATGTCTCATCAATATCATTGCCTTAAGTTGATGGTAGGTACATATGTTGATGTGAGTTTGTTATTTTGTGTTATTTAGTGAATGCTTCTTTGATATCTGACGATTTAAACAACATTTCAGTACTTAATCGTTCTAATTTTGAAAAATGGAAAGAGCATATAGTGATCATTCTTCAGTGTATGGATTTGGATTATGCGCTTCGTGTTGATAAACCCACTAAGCCTACCGATTCTAGTTCAGCTGAAGATAAGACTTCTTATGAAAGGTGTGAGCGCTCTAATCACATTTGTCTTATGATAATGAAACACTATATTTCTAAAACTTTTTGTGGTATCACGCCTAAGGAGGAAATGCTAAAGATTTCCTATATCAAGTTGCAGACATATTTGTTGCATCGAAAAAGGTGAAGGAAAGTACGCTTCTTAACAAACTTGTTACCATGCGGTATACTGACAAATGAAATATAAAGGAGTACATAATGGAATTGTCTAATCTTATTTCTAAAATGAGGACACTAAAATTGAAATTTTCTGATGATCTCCTTGTGCACCTCATTTTGATTTCTCTTCCTTCATAGTTTGGTCCCTTTAAAATCAATTATAGTACTCAAGTAGAGAAATGGACTCTTAACGAACTCATTGCTATGTATTGCAAGAAGAGGAACGACTGAAACCAGAAAAGACAGAAAGTGCTCATATGACGACACTTTTCAATGACAATTCAGGCATCAAGAAAAGAAAAAGATATATTACTGTTAAAGCTAAGGGAATCGCATCTGGTGGGACTTCACATGCAAATTTGCAACAGAAATATGATAAAGTAGCCAAATGTTTCTTTTGCAAGAAAGCAGGTCATGTGAAGAACGATTGTCTCAAATATCAAAGGTGGCTCGCAAAGAAAGGAGATAATTTAGTTTTGTTTGTTTTGAATTTAATCTAGTTGAGGTACCACTCCATTCCTGGTGGATAGATACATGTGCAACTATTTACATCAATGTTTCCATGTAGGATTGCATAAGGAGTTAGAAACCAAATTATGTCAAAAGGTTCATTTGCATGGGGAATGACAATAAAACTTATGTGGAGGCAATTGGAGTCTTTAGATTAATATTAGATAATGGTTTTTATTTTGGATTTGGATGAGACTGTTTAAGTACCGTCATTTAGGCGTAATTTAAATTTTGTTTCTAGTTTGGATAAATGCGGTTATAAATTTTTTTTTGGAAAATGAAGTTTTACTTTCTTACAAAATTCCATTGTTATTGGTACTTGACCTCTTATTGATAATCTTCATAAGTTAGACTTAGATGTTTCCCACTTACATTCAAATGAAACTTTGCATGTTTAGTAGTTATGGTACTAAGCGAAGATTAGTTAATGAGAACTCTTCTATGTTATAGCATAAGCTTCTAGGGCATATCTCTCGACTGATGATTGAAAGGCTTTTGTTAATTGGAATTCTTGGTACCCTTGATTTTACAGATTTTACAATTGTATTAAATGCACAAAAGGGAAAAAAAACACTAGAAAGGTAGGTGCTAATAGGAGTTTAGGTGTCTTAGATTTGATACATATTGATATTTGTGGTCTATTCCCTACGACTTCATGGATTGGTCAACAATATTTTATCACTTTTACAAACGATTATTCTTGCCACGGGTATATATACTTAATACATGAAAAATCACAATCATCAGATGTGTTCAAGGTCTATAAAGCTGAGATTGAAAATCAACATAACAATAAAATTAAGGTCGTTAGATCTGATTGTGGTAGTGAATACTATGGTAGATATGACGGTCCAGGCCAATGTTCAGGTCCATTTGCGAGGTACTTAGATAAATGTGGCATCAAGGACTCCACGTCAAAATGGTGTATCTGAGGGACGAAATCGTACCCTAAAAGACATGGTTAGGAGTATGATTTGTCATTCTACCTAGGGTTGGCAGTGGGGCGGATTTTCACGGATATCCGCCCCACCCAATTTTATTGGGGCGGATTTGGATGTTGCTAAATGAGTTTTCGGGTGGTTTCAAAGATCCAAACAGTATCTGTTGAATATTCGGGGCGGATAACGGATTTGGCCATATCCGTTTATCCCATGTTATTACTAAAATACCCTTCAGTACTTAAAAAAGCAAAAGACCTTAAACCTATTTTCTTTCCTCCATATCAGACAACCTATCGCCTCTCCTTCTTTCCTTCATCTTCTCCTTCACTTTTGCAAATCTTCTCCACCCCTCCTTGTTGTCCCCTCTCCTCTCCCCTCCCCCGCCTTCCAAGTAGTAGACCGTTCGGCAACCTCCCGCTCTCTCTCCTCGATGTAGCTCTGTAGTCTGCATCTTTCTCTCCTTCATGATTCTATCTTGGATGTTTGCATCCAAAGCTTCTTTCAACTTCACACACAACATTTCAATATCTTCGTCTTCTTCAAATTCTCTGCTCTTATCAGAATGGAAGCCACAAGCTCCATGAAAGAAGGTCGCTGAGGAGGCGACCGAAATAAGTCCGTCAAATAGTTGATCAAAGTCGGGCTCTAGTTCCTGGTAGGCCGTATCGCTCAATTGAAATCACAAACCAACAAATCTTAGCTCAATTGGTTACGATTTCTTGTTTCTTGATTAGGGTTTTGGTTTACGAGACTACAAATTGGTGTAGATATCTATAGATTTTTAGATCTGAGATGAGATCTGTAGATCTTTAGCTTCTTGATCTCTGGTACATGAGGATCTGTATGTAACCAGTCCCATTATTGATCTGATTTGGGTTTCCATGGACTGATCTAATCTGGGTTTCCATTTTTTAGAAGAAGACATTTTTTTTAAACGAATATTTGGGCGGGGCGGATATCCATCAATCCGTATGGATTGGGGACAATTTTTATAATTTTGTATAAATGGATATCAGGGTCGGATTCGGGTAACCGTGATCTTCAGTGGGGCAGAGATGGATTTGCTCAAATCCGCCCCGTTGCCAGAGTTTCTTTAGGGAGAGGCCTTAAAGACTGCAGTACATATCATTAATAGAGTACCCAGTAAAATAGTTAACATAATCCCCTATGAGCTATGGACTGGTAGACGCCCTAGCATTCAACACTTACATATTTGGGGGTGTCTAGCTGAAGCTAGGCATCATATGCCTCATGAAAGAAAATTGGGCTCCAAAATTATTAGTTGCTACTTTATTGGATATTCAGAAAGATCAAGGAGATTCAAGCTTTATTGCCCCTATACTAATACCTTAATTGAGACAGATAATGCCAAGTGTATTTAGAATTTTGAGAATAGTAGGAGTACACAATCCCGAAATATTAATTTTGAAGAATAACGTGTTGACATTCCTATGATGGATATTCAATCTGTTAACGTGATCATGCCTGTTCTTCAACAAGATGCGGATGCAAATCATGAAGATATTGTTGGATTGCCTTCTGCTAATCTAGAAGCATCTCAGCCTCCCTAAATACAAATGCCAATAAGGAGATCCAATAGGGAGAGAAGATCTGCTATTTCGAATGATTATGTGATAAGAGCATAATTATGTTATTTTAGTACAATATTTACATACATTTTTGTAGCTATTTCTTGTTAATTTCGCAGTAATTACTAGTTTGTGTTCTTGTAGGTTTCTAATATCATAATTCCAAAATAAATGCAAATTGGTGTAAATTTACAATATCTTGTGGCGCAAGCAATTTTAAACGAACCAGGAAATTAGAGAAATCGGTGATAAAAGGACGAATACCCGGTTCTCTAGAGATCATGCTCAATCAACGCCCGACCCCACTCACAACAATCACAGCTGCCATAGCTTTTCATCCATCACCACCATCTTCATCGCCGTCCAGCCCCTTACTTCTCGCCGTCGATCACCCTTTTTCTTGCAATCATAGTCGTTCCACTCCTCACAATCCCGCCAACGCCACAAACCACCACCATCATCCATCACAATCACACACAGTCCCTTCGCCGACATCAGAAACCCTTCGCCACCATCTCCTTTACCCATCTCGTCATCCCTTCTCTATTCGCTGTCAATCAGACAACCCCCATCGTTCTTTTTGTCATCACTCCTGATGCAGTCGATTTTTGCTCCCTGCTTTGACCTTGTCCCTGGTGACCTGCACAAGTAACGCACATGAACCACAGATCATCGTGGGGTGGCCGATGACACTTCGATGCTAATGTCGGACATGGATATGAGGAAGGTGTAATGTTGTAATGTGGAATTTGTAGCGTTTAGGGAGGGAACTACAGGCCCAAGCATCGTGGATATCCCTATCTAATTAAGAGTCGTGCTGTAGAAGGGAAGTTCCTTGTTAGCTTTGCACTCCTAGATACGCGGGAGATAGTTCCCAATCCAAGAGCATTCTGTAGAAGGGAGTTTTCCTGAGTGGAAGATACTCTGATGTTTGCTTCCTAGTTGGAAATAGAGAGTAGCTGTAGTTGCCTGTCCGAAGATGATCATCGAGATACTTGCCTAAAAAGGGCTTATGGGTATTGAGGATGGTTGTGAGACGTGTGGGCCTAGCATGCTGTGAGAGTCTGGGTTCGCTTGGGGAACTGAAGTTGAGCAGGCTTAGATCTGCTTGGGCTGGATCTGTGTTGGGCCGATGTTTGGGCTCGTAGTTCATCGAGATCATCATGACATGTTTCGGCTTAGGAGTGTGACCGTTTTTATGTATCATCAGCTACTCCCCCGAGTTAGTAAGTCATCACATTGGTTCGCTGTCATCTCTTGAAGGGATGTATTGCTCATGATGATTGAGTCTGAATCGTTGCTTGAGCTGCACACTGCATTAATTTGGCGTGTGTTGGTTTGGCGGAAAAGAGGTGGGAACCTATCCTCTATATAGGTCATTCATGATGTTGAGATTGACCCTTCTGTTTTACTTGCTTTTGAAGATATTGTTCTGAAAGGTTCTTTCGTCTTCTTCATGGCTCGAGAAAACCTTTTTGATGATGTTGTTCTAGCTAAGGGCCTAGAGTTTTTTTAAGACAGGCTATTGTCCGAGCTTGGTCTCGCTAAAATCTGTACAAAGTTTGCAGTTCCTGAAGACTTGCCGTTGTACTTTCTGACGGGCGACCAGACGCCAATGTCGTCTCTGGCCGATTTCATCTATTGACATCGAGGGATGCTTCAAACTGGAGTGTGTTTCCCGGTTCTGGACGTGATTTGGGAGTTCTTGGATTTCTTGGGGATTCCTCCGTTTCAGTTGGGACCCAACGGATGCAGGATCATTCTCATGATTCTACTCAGTGATAAGGAGGCCGACGTTAGTGTGACCCCATGGGTGATTCAGTTACTGACCGCTCCTCGACTGCAGAGCAATGTTGTTTGCAAGATGAAGTCGTCGCATTGCATCGTGATGATTTCAAGTTCTGGCAGAAGTATTGATTTCTGGCCCCTGTGCTGATTCAAAATATTTTCGATGCAAGTGTCGTTCGCTTGAGCGACAGTTTAGGCCGCTTTGTAAGTTCAACTCCTTTCCTGTGACTTTGATGTGCTTGATAGCGGGCTGAGTGATCATTTCATGTGATTTTGATGTACTTGCAGGAAGGTTTCCCACTGCTCCCCTTACCTTAGAGGAGCAAATCACCATGGAGACATTCCGCGTCATGGCAAAAAGGGAGGCGGTTGATATCATAAAAGTTTCCAATTTCGTTTGTAGTGGGTTGTTAGATAATTGGCATGTCGCCCCCACTTTGTATCGAGAGTTGCGTATTAAGACAAAATATGGGGGCCCTTCCAGGAAGAGGAAGGCTGTTAGGGCCAAGACTACCGTTCTGTCTGATGCGGAGGATCCATCTGAGACGCTTGCCTCCTTTGTGAGGAAGAAGCCTCACATTAGGACTAGGCCATCTTCGGCACGATCCCCTCTAGTGAGAGAGGAGCGCGAGTCCGCTAGGCCTGTTGAAGCGGAGACTAATGTTCCTGGCTTGGAGAAATATTATTTGCGGTTGGCAGGAGTTGATGACGAGTCGAACCTTAGTGATGGGCAGGTTGAGGCTCTGAATGACCGTCTACTATGGGTTACAATGGCAGCTTCTGCTGGCGCTGATTTGCGTGGGCTCTGGTTGAGGGCACTGTTGAAGATTTGCCTAAGGTGGTGGAATCTGATCACCCCACCGTTGACTTGCCTGAAAGTGGTCGTGGTACCGACCGTGTCTGCTGTAGTTCGCATTGCTCACCGTCTCATTCTAGGCCACAGCTAGAACTGTTGAAAGGTCATTTGGATGCTTCGGTCCCTCCTTTGCCTCCGGATCCTGTTGAGCTGTCTCGCAATAAAGGGTCGATCGTTCTTGACAAGGGAAAAGCCATGGAGGAGAGTCTGAGGACGGTGGCGGTCGTAAAGGGCGGCACTAGCATAGTTCTTGATCAGGGGAAGCTTCACCTGATGCACGGATAAGTCTGTTCACACCGGAATTGGTGAAGATGAGCTCAAATGTTTGGCACCAAGAGGTGGATGTTGAGTATGCTTCGAGGAAGCATATAAGCAAGCGTCACAGCTGGCTGATGGACCATGCTCCAAAACTCGAAGAGAATACGCTGGAAGAGCGTGTGGACAAGGGTTTGAAGTATCTTATGCTGGGTATGTCTCATATGAGCCACGCGACCATTGCAGGGACGGAAGTAGAGGCAACTCGCTAGAGAGTATATACTTAGGAGCGTGTTTTCTTGCACGTGTGCTCCATGAAATTGAGTGGCTTAAGAAGCAGGCCGAAGAGATGCGGTTGGATCAATCAACCATGTTTGCTGAGGCTCAGAGGGTTCATCTGGAGGACCTTGAGCGTAATCTGACCAAGGCGGTGTCCGAGAGGGACAGACTTAGGCAGGAGTTGAGCCGGCTCCGCCTAAAGGTTGAGGTTGCGCATGAAACTGCGGCTAAGGCGCATTCTGAGCTGCAGTCTTTTTGCTGAAGAAAGTGCTTCGAAGGAAGCTGACTGGGCTGCTGAGAAGCAATAGTTGGAATCCGATGTGGAGTTCTATGCTCGAGAGGCGAGGAATGCCGATGACCAACTTGAACTGGGATGACATGAACTCAAAGCTGTGAAGAACAGTCTGGCCACAAAGAAGTCTCAGGTCGATGCACTAACTAGCAAGTTGGAGCTTCTCGAGTGTGACCTTATTGATGCAAACGTGCGAGAGGAAGAGCTTCTCCAGGAACAAGGAAAATGTAAGTTTTGCTGGGTTGTTCATGGCCGGCTGGAGTTGTTGTCGCTGATAAAGGAAGAGCATCTGGAGTGGGATCATAGCCGTTACAAGAAGATGTCATATGTGAACTTGTCTGTTACCTCTGAGTCATTGGGCGATGAGGACAGTTCGATCCCTAACGTCCAGGTTGAAGCGCGTATAGATGCAACTTCTGCCCCTATTCCTCGTAGGCTTAGTTATTTTGTTTTTGTACCTTCTCCTGATTAGGAGCAAATTTTTTGTTCTTGTACACTTTTTGTCTTGACCATTAATGAAAACAATATTCTTCGTTTCATACTTGGTGTCTCTATTGCATGTTTTTTGTTTTGTTTTGTCGTTTTACTTTGGCATAGGCTGGTTGAATCAATAGGACGTTGTCTGGTCTGTCCGCAGCAGAAAGCTTGACCGCTTTGTATTGTGAATGACTCGGGGTCATTGTACGTAGTTATGTCTGATAGTGGGCATGTTGCAAATAGTTTAACTGGGGGTTGAGTCACCCCGAGTTGTGTCTTGTCCCATAGGTAAACTGCTTGAGCTTTTTCTTATTTGTCTGACTAGTCGGCTATAGCTGTGGTGGCCAAAAGTACGTGTCAGAGCGTTCGCACCGAGTCATGTGTCGTAAGCTCGGGTTGCCTAATTAGCTTTCATCTGGGCATCGGTTGTATTATCCTTGTATCAACACGAGTGGCCTCTTTCTAATGTTAGAATGTCAATCCGTTTGAGTTTGAAGGTGCTGACTCAGCTAAGCTCATATTTGCGTCTGTTGTCCTGGAGAAGGTCAGAGGTCATGTGGAAAGCTGTTTGAGATTTACACCTTCCGAATCGTTTATGACTAAGTAGAACGGTCGATAGATTCGAGGAATAAAGGTTTGGTGACCAGGCTGAAGAATAGTGGTCCTGTGGCAAGCCATCAAAATCAATTCGGGAGTAACTAGGTTTCCACCTTCTAAATTATTTATGACCGAGCAAAGCGGTTGACAAATTCAGGGAGTAAAGGTTTGACGACCAGGTTGAAGAGCAGTGGTCTCCTGGCAAGCCGTCGGAATTAGTTTAGGACTGACTAGGCTCCCACCATCCAAATTATCTACACCTGAGTGCACCAAGCTACAAATTTGAGAGTTTTTCGGCGGCCACGCAGAAAAGCAGTGGTCTCGTGGCAAGCCATCAAAATTAGTTCAGGACTGAATAAGCTTCCACCTTCCAAATTATTTATGACCAAGCAAAGCAGTCGATAAATTCGGGGAGTAAAGGTTTGGCGACCAGGCTGAAGAATAGTGGTCCCGTGGCAAGCCGTCGAAATCAATTCGGGAATGACTAGGCTCCCACCTTTCAAACCGTCGACACCCTCCCCGCGCGGTGGGGGCTATGTATTCGAGAGGGGTTTGGCGACCATGCTGAAGAGCAGTGGCCCCATGGCAAGCCATCGAGATCAGTTCAAGACTGACTAGGCTCCCACCATCCAATCTATCTACACCTGAGTGCACCAAGCTACAAATTTGGGAGTTTTTTTTACGGCCATGCTGAAAAACAGTGGTCTCGTGGCAAGCCATCGGAATTAGTTCAAAACTTACTAAACTCCCACCTTCTAGACTATCTACACCATCGCAATGGGGGCTACAAGTCCAGGGTTGGTGATTTGGCGGCCACACTGAAGAGCAGTGGTCCCATGGCAAGCCGTCGAAATCAGCTCGGGACTGACTAGGCTCCCACCTTCAAGACTATCTACACCCTTGTAGTGGGGGCTACAAGTCCAGGGTTCGATCATAAGTTTTCGTTGCTAGTCGTCACCAGCTAGGCTTACCTGATTAGGTTCGGCGAATGGGGCAGTGATCCCTGGCAAGTCATCGTTACCAGGCGTGGCAACACTGATTAGACTCTCACTTCCTAAACCGTCGATACCTGGCTAAGCAAACTAGATGTCGGAGCGAACCAGAAGCTATCGTCATCAGTGTTGGCTGACTAAGCTTGCCCGACTTGACAAGAGGTTTCGCCTGCTGAGGGGCGTGCGAACTTAGTAGTTCATGGTGTGGACGAAGTTACCTTAACTCAGCAAGCAACAAAGTCTATATGTCAAAGTTGACTAGGATCCTCGAGTGCTCGGGCCAAGCAAGCGACGGGGTGTTGTTCGAATAACAGGTTGAGCCCATAGGCCCACAGAGGAAGGGATAGGGTTTCCTACGTGGTGTGTTGCGTGTATGGTGTAGATCGCGCGGTGACATATAGGCTGCGTGACGTTTGAGTATATCGGTTACTCCCCCTCAATTGATGGGGTTGTGTGCAACACCATTAATTAATTGACGTGGTCTACGCAGATTCCTTGGAAACCGTAGTCTTCCATTTTTCATACGACATTCAATGCTTGGCAGTTAATGTTGGAGTGCCCGTTTGGTGAACCAGTATGTCTATATAATGGTGTTTTCCAATCGTTGTAGGAACCATCTTTTGCTGAGTTTATTTCCTGTAATGTTTTTGTTTGAAGAAGATACTTTGAGTTTTCCAAAGGCCGAGGAAAATGTTTTGGGTTTTCCAAAAGCTGAAGTTGGATCTCCATTGCTGAAGTTTATGAAAGTTCTGACGTTTACATTGACCAGGCATGATGATAGTTGTTGTTATGCATGGTCACCTGTTGTCGATGGGCACGTAGTTAATCCGCTGAGGTCTCATAATGTCTTATTATATCACAGAGAAGTAGTGAGGGTACTCTCTCAATGGAAGGGTCTGTCTTTTATGTGCAAGTGTCTTATCGTTGTTCCTGAATGTTTGATCTCTGAGATAGCATCTGCGTCCCATTTCGTGGTGGTTATCTCCACCACTTCTCGATTAACACCGTTGCCTCCCTTGCACTGGAAGTCGACATCCGGGTTGAAGGTGGAGTCAGACATAGCATGTTGGAGTGGGTCACTGATTCCCAAATATTCCATTCCTCATTGCGTGGGAAGGTGTATGCATTCGCGAAGTGTGGGAATTGGGTATGAGTTTTCGCAGGTACTCCTGGTTGTCGATTTTGTACCCCCACAGACCATATTTGATGGCGACATTTCATGGAGCGCTCTTTCACCTGCAGGTAACTCGCTCTGTACTGTTTGTGTCACTTACGGGACCAGACAGTCTGAGCAATTCCTCACTCTATGTTGATAAAATGCCTGCAGTATGTAGTCTTTTGTATCCGTGTCAGGGCGTTTGTAGTATGTAGCCTTTTGTATCTGCCTCAAGGTGCTTGTTGTTACATCTTTCCAATAATCAATAGAGTTTATTTTTCATAATTCTTCCTTTATTTCTTAAATGATTGCAAATCACATAAGCCTCTTAAGAACTCTAAACTCAATATTGACTACGGAAAGGGAAACAAGTAAACTAACTGTTGATGGAGATAAACTGATATTGGCTTCGAAGTGAATTTGGGTTGCTCTCGCGGATCATTTAGCGGATTGTCGAGGCGTTACATAGGTCACTGAAGAGTAAACCTAGCAGAAGGGCAGATCTCCGCACCGACGGAATGTCGGGGTGATGTGTTCCTGCTTGCCATTGCCATTACGACTCGCTGGGCGGGAGAGCTGACTGCTCTTCGACCTCTAAAAAATGGAGTCTCTTCCATATTTTGGGCTTGCACTGGGTCAGGCTGCTCTGCATGATGTAGCTGCATATAGGAACACTTTATTTGTTTCAGTGCGGCGTAGTGGAAACCTCATGCCGCAGGTTGGTTTCCACATGTTGTCCCTTCGGAGTGGTTAGCAGTATACCTAATACATTGATGGAGGGTGGAGACCACTGCTTCCATTTGGTGTAGCCACGGTCTTCCCAGAATGAGGTTTTAGGATGATGGTGCATCAACCACCATGAAGTCCAAAAACAAGACCTTCTTCAGTCGCGGTTCTCCAGCTACCGTGGCTAATCTTATATTTTCAATGGGAAAACATTTCTCCCCGCTGAATCCGATCAGGGGGTGCTCTGATGGCACTAGGTTTTCTTCCTTGAGGTCCATGCTGTGGAAAGCAATGTAGAATAGAATGTTAGAGAGCTTCTTGTGTCAACGAGCGCTCCCTTCACTTCCCACTTTGCGATGGAAACGAAGATGACCAAGGCGTCGTTGTGCGGCGCTTGGACTCCATCGAGGTCATTGTTCGTGAAAGTCAAAGTGGGAATGGGGTTCTAAATTTTTGAATAGCAAACACGTCTGTCTTCACCCGCGGGTCGTGTCCGCATATCTAGCAGAGTCTGCTTACTGGACCTGTGCGACGGGTCTTCATTCGGTCCGACTCCATGAAGGATGTTTATTATCCCAGGAGTCTCATTCTCTATCTCTTTGACTGACTCCCCCTGTCCTTGGTCTATTCTGACTGTTTCTCAGACTTCAGGAAGTCTTTCAATTTGCCCTTGTGGATCCAATACTCTACTTCATACCTCAGACTTTTGCAGTTGTTGGTGTTGTGGTTGCCCTCCTTGTGGTACGCACAGTACTTGCCGTTGTCCCATTTGGCAGGGTCTCTGCGTGTCTTTGGGGGACACTTCAATTCCTCCCAATTTTTCATGGAGTTGAGTACATCTGATAGACTGGCATTTATTGGTGTCACGACTCTGGATCCAACATAGTTGGATGATTTCTCTTGCCTGGGACGATCAGGATCCAATCTGTTGTAAGTACGCTTCCTCTTGCTTCGCTCCTCATCCTCGTGTTTTTTCCCTCATTCTTGTCCCTAGAAGCTGAGGGCTTCCTGTTGCCTTTGGTCTCCCTCTTGGCAATCCTTGACTCCTCCAGGGTGATGTGTTTCTAGACGCTCTTGAAGAACTCTGCCATGTCCAGAGGGGGCTCCAAGGTGAGGTCCTTGAAGAGCTTTCCTTATTTGAGGCCCGCAATGAATGTCGTCACAGCTGTATCATCGTTGCACCCGTCGATGAGGGTCACCTCGTTGTTGAAGCGTGTGACATACTCTCGGAGCGTCTCACAGAAGCTCTACCTTAGAGAAAGTATATAGTGCAGGCCTTTTCTGAAACGCTAGCTTCCGACGAAACGTGTCAAGAATTCCTTTTCCAATGTTTTGAAAGAGTCAATTGACTTAGGTGAAAGGCTGTGGAACCACGTCAATGCAGGGCCTTTAAGACTGGTGGGAAAGGTTCTGTACACGACGGATTCAAATCCTTCCTTGAGCGCCATTACATGTTGGTAATGGCGTAGATGATCGAAATGATCGGTGGTCCCGTCATAGGAATCGAGCTTCGGGGGAGTGAACTTTCTCAAAAGTGTTTAATTCATGATCCGATCCACAAAGGGTGGGACGGAGAGACGATATAATTCGTCTGGGTCATGTCCTCCTCTGCGGATAGGGTTCCCGAGACCAAGCCTCTCTATCCTGGCGGTGGGATCGGCATTAGCCGTGCAGCCTCCCTTAGTCTAATGGGAACTAGCGGGGGCCTAGCTCTCATGCACTTGCTCTCTATCTTCCACTGACGGTGGAGGTCCGTGTTGTTTCTAGTCTCTATTAGGAGTGGGTGGATTCTGTCGTGTGAGCGTCTCTACCGCCTTGATGACCTACTGTATTTGAGACGTCATCACCTCGATTCTAGGGTTCGTCGTAACTGCCATTGGTGCCGGGGCATGAGTAGGCTGCCCGTGCATGGCAGGAGCTGGTATAGGGACAGCCAGAGCATTGGACGTGTCCCTTGGTTCATTGTTGCGTGACCCGATGGTCATGATAGTCATGTAATTATTACATAATATATCCCTTAATTTATATATGTTAGTGTTTCGATTATTATATTTTATTCTAATTATTTCATTTTCATGTCTTTGTAGGAATTTGAGTGTGAACGATGAAATCGTATTAAGGCGACAATTTGAGGAAAGATTAATTGGTTGATCTAGTGGTGGTACAAAGTAGCGGGTCACATATCTAAACCTAACCCAAACAAGCCTAGGTCCACCTAATTTAACCTAAGCCCAAGCCCAAAAAACTAACCTAGAAACCCAAGCCCAACCTAACAAGGAAATAGGAAAACCCTATTTAGGTTTTTTTGTCTTCTCATCTCTTGAAGCTCTTCTTCCACGTTGCTTTTTCTCTCATTTTTCCAGCCACCATGCCTCTCCTCTCCTTTCCTCCTTGGCAGAGACATAGAGACCTTCGTTTCTCGCCACTAATGAACCACCATAACAACGCCGACCACCGTCCAACACATCCTCATCCCATTTCTCTCGTCCTCGCACACAAAATAGGGAGCACCTCCCTGTTTTGTACGTCACCACCGTCCCTGTTTCTCTACCTATCAGTGTTCACCATCACGAGACAGAGCTCGCAGCCAACACAACACCACCGACCACCATGACGGTTCATCACCTCCCTCTCCATCGCGGCCGAGTCACAGACCCACCTCACCGCCCCGTTCCACCTCGCGATAGAGCCAGTAACAAAGCCCCATCACCATCTCTTTGTTCCCTCTCTCTTTTCCTCTTTCCCTGTTCCCTCCTCTCCCTCGTCCATCTTTCTCTCTTCCGTTCCCGTCACAGAACAGAGATGCAACAGAGAGAAGCAACACGAGCTCCTCCCTAGTTTCTCTCTTCTTTCCCTCTTTTTCTCACCCTTCCTTCATCTCTCTCTCTTGCTTGCAGGTTTCGGAGCAGGATGACGCAGACGAAGAAGAACGGAGACGCTTGGATCAGAGCAACGCAAGGCACGACTTGTTGGGGACGATGACGCAGTGAAAGCGCAGGATTTCTGGCGGGAACTGACTGATTTTCAAATCAGTCGGTTATTTGCACCCCCGGTTCACTCTCTATCATCTTATCAGTTTAATTTTAGTTGTCAATTTCATTTTCTTAATTTAGTAATTTACATCTGCTGTAACCCCCAACTCTAAATTAGTTCAAATAAGTCTTAGAATTACTGTCTCGTCAATCCTCGTGGGATCGACCGGTATTTGCCACTGTCTACCAGTTAGAAAGCCGTGCACTTGCAGTATCACAAATATGGTTTATTTGCTTAATAATGCAGGTTAATAAAAACTCCATCAAGTTTTTGGCGCCGTTGATGGGGATTGTAACGGTACAATCGAAATCTAGGGTTGTTTTTGCTAGTTTATAAATTAAGTTTAATTTTTTTTTAGGAATAGTGTTACGAGTCACTTTCTTATTTGTTTTATTTTCTTGAGTTTGAATTTGTTTTTGCATTTGTTTTTCAGGTGATTACACACATGGGAGCTTAAGTGGGAACGAAGTGAAATATTGCGATTCGCAAGGAAACTCTCAGAACTCGACTTCTATCCGGCGTCGCAAATAACCCGAAAGAGGTTCACGCCGGAGGTAACTTCTACCCACCGCATCTACACGCGGTTTCTGTGTGATCACTTGTGTTTAGCTTGTTTTTGGTAGTATTGCATGCAAATTTGAATAGTGGCAGGATTGAGTTGAAACTTTCGTGCCCTCTCCCGCGGATAGGTTAATCACCATCTATTTTAGGGTTAGGAACCTAGGCCTTCACTATTTAAAATTTGTAGCAAGATCATTATCTAGGACAGGTGTGACGCTCATAGGGACCCTCTTTGGACGTTTGATAGCTTAAAGTGGTTGAGTGAAGGAACATATCCCATCTGGGAACGGTTCTTAAACTGGAATTTCACTTTGAGCTAGAGAGTGGAAAAAGAGGTAGGAGCAACTCTGTAGTGGCGGATTGATAGGAAATTACCGTGCCTCTCCCACGATTAGGTAAATTGAATTGAATTTCAGCTCTACATTAGTAACAAAGCTCTAGGGTCGTCTGCCATTCATTTTATTTGCGCATCATTTAGGTGTCATTTAGGATTCCATTCTTTTTATTTTATTTTTATTTATTTATTAAAGTCAAGTCATCTTCATATAGTGGTTAGGCGTGCATCTATTAAAAAAAATCTTGAGACCAAGGAAATGGCTGAGGAAAAAGACTTTAAGGATTACTTCTCCCCTTCTACCTCGAGTTTCGAAACAGTTCTTATGACGATGACTCACAAATTAGATGCAATTATGAATTTGACTCAACCCCTACCTCCACTAATGTTTCATTTGAGGGTTGTGTTGCATGTTCGAGTCCTAGTCATTCTACAGCTGATTGTGATTTGCAATATGATCATCCTGAATATTTCGTTGAGCAAATCCATTCTTTAATGCTAATTGGCGACCTGGTTATAATTCAAAGTCCAACTATTACAGCTCTGATTTTGCAAATAATCAAAATCTCTCCTGAGCTCATAACTCACACCAAGGGGGACATATTTTCTCTCAGGCTCTTCAATACCCTAATCATGTTATGCCTCAATTTAACCAAGCTCCTCCATCCAACACATCAAGTTTAGAGGAAATGATTAACCGTTTTATGCAGCGCACAGAATGACTACTTGAACATGATTCTCAGGCTATGTTAGAGTCAAAAGCCATGATTCAACACCAATCTCAAGCCATCAATAGACTTGAGATAGTTGTGGATCATATTACTGAGGCATTATCTGCAAGTGAGTTAGGAAGAGTTCCTAGTCACTCTGTTCCAAATTCAGAGGGTCAATTCATAACTGGTAACACATCGAAACCCGAGTCAGATGATGTTTTTGAGGATAATGTGATCGAAACTACTTTGCTTCAAGATCCATTCCCTTTCCTACATTTTCATAATGACCCACTCGACATATGCCTTCCTAATGACTCTTGCATGAAGTCTAATTCTCAATGTTCTTTGGAATCAAGCATCGACTATTTTCATGTTACGAATGACCCCATAATTCAAGAAATAGTCAAGTCGTTATCGGAGGACGTAAGAGATGCTTTCAGTTTTGACCACCCTATTGTGATACATATTCAATCTTTTGATTTGCAACCTGACTTAGGATGTCCCTTTTTAGGAGTAGGTAGGAGTCATTTGCTGGATATCATTGTTTGTGACCCCTTTCTGCTCAAGGTTCTCTCGAATTTTCTAAGAATGCGAGTTCATTTGCATTTGCTCTATGATTTTGCATGGCGCCTTCATAGCTTTTGGGATGTGTTAGTATACGTTGTGTCGCATGTGGTTGCTACTATTTGTTGGACGGATCCTCAACTTTTTAGGTTGTTGCTATATGATTCCTTGCCCCTTTTTGAGGAGAGTGTTCGCTATATATGTATTCCTTGTCATTTCATGGTACATCATTTATGAGGAAGAATATATGTCGAGCTGACGACGTTAAACCAAGAGCTCCTAGGAGGTAGCCTAGCTTCAGTTGTGTCATTATGGTTAGTCTGGATTGATTTTCGAGTTTTTTCTAGTTGCATTTCACTCATACTCGTTAGCTTCGTAACAATTTTGACTTACAACTGATACAGTTAATTTTTTTCATTTTTTCATTTGTATATTTTTTTTTTGTATCCTGTATTGTTTTTATCAATTTATTATGATGAGTCCACAGTTCTAATGTTTTTTAGCGTTCATTGGTGGACGATTTCGTCGAAATTGGTAAAAACTTTCCCAAGGTAATATCACTCTAACTCTCATCTTTTCTTTTTCCTGCATTTGTCATGATCATCATTTTATACATTGAGGACAATGTTTGGTTTAGGTTTGGGGGTGAGGTTTAAAAGTTTTTTCTGCATTCTTCGAAATTTTTGAAATGAAAGGTATTTCACAATTGACTATTGTATTCTACTCAATCTCTATTGAATAAATAGTTAATTATGATTGTGTGAAAATTTTATTTGAAAATGCATTCAAAATCTAAGTTTCTTTCCAATGAAGAGAATGTGCTTTCAAGTATGCCTTTAAATTTGAGGAATTCATACTTTCACTTGTCACTTTTATATATCAATAGGAAACATATGGTTTGATATTATCTTTAAGTTAAATATATTTCATGATATTTTTCGACTCGACCACTCTTGCACAATAAGCCAAGTTAGCATAATTTGAAGTTAATCAGTAAGATATTAATTAGAAAACCCTAGAATAATAGTGGAGACTTAACCCTTGTGAGTTTCGAGACATTCTATTTTTCTTGAGGGTTATTAAATAAACTCTGACTTTTCTTGAATCCGCATTATTTCGTTGATGATCTCATCATTCTTGTTTATCTTATTGATTGCTTTGAGAATGACTTTATAATTGAATTATTACACTAGAACTTCTTGATTTATTTAGTTGAGATGTCATAGTACCGACTAGAGCATAGTACCGACTAGAGCTTAGGAAGTGATATAGGCATTTTTTTCTTTGAACCGTTCTTTAGCCTTTTAGCCTACCTAATGATAAATATCCGTTTGCAGCCCTTTGAGCATTTAAATAGACTTTTTCTTTGCTAACCTCATTTCCATTACCTACTCCAGTTAGAGAGTAATATCCTATACTATTTTTATCCTTACCCAATGTCTCTGAGAATGTGTATGGTTGATATATTTTTGAAATGAGAAAATAAAAAGAGTTGAAACTAAATATTCCATGAATCCTCGGGACTGAAATGTTTTATTGTGCAGAAGGGGAAAGCATGTCAAAAAAACAAAACAAAAAAGATAAATGAAAAAAAAAAGATTGATGCTTCGAAAAAAAATATGAAGAAAAATTTCGAAGGAAGAAAAATTAATGGTGTACAACATTGGTTTATTCTTCAGAGCCCCACGTGTTTATTAAAGGGTGTATCCATTCTCAGAGAATTTTCTCGTATCCTTTTCCATTATTGTTAGCCAAAATCTTAGCCTCATTACAACCTAAAAAAGACCTAATTGATCTTAAGTAAAGATCTGGTTCATAGATGTGGAGATTAAATAGACAAGAACTATGGTGTATGATTCGACATTCCCAAAGTAATTGATATTCTTGTCCATGAGATCATATTCATTTCATTAAATAGACAAGAACTATGTGAGATGTTTGTGTTTTCGTAATTTATTCTCTTTCTCACATATAAACTGAGTGATAACTAACCAATCTCTGAGTGATTCATTTCTGAGTGACAAGAGAGATTTGTAGTCGAAGCATATTATCCAAAGGTTATCTAGTTGTATATTTACTAAGAAAAAAGAAAGTTATGTTGATAAGGCTATGCACACACACACTTCGAGTTGAGAATAATTGATGAAATTTATTTAACCTTTGGGTACTATTAAATCGTTGTTAGACTCGTTGATATATTATTCTGACAATGTTAATTATTTTCTGAAATTTTTGGCAATTAGATTCTTACTCTGAGGATAATAGATCGAGTGATCAAGTTACCATGTTTTGAAAATTTATTGAGTCATAATGTTTGTGGGTAACATTTCAGGAAACCCTCACGAGACTATAACTCGTCCACTAGAGGTAATCTAGCGGTTTAAAGTTTTGTTGCACGTTTAAGGTAAATGCAACCAATGAGTTAGAATTTTATTTTTATTGTTTTGCTCGAGGACTAGCAAAATATAGGTTTGGGGGTATTTGATAGTCACGTAATTATTACATAATATATCCCTTAATTTATATATGTTAGTGTTTTGATTATTATATTTTATTCTAATTATTTCGTTTTCATGTCTTTGTAGGAATTTGAGCGTGAACGATGAAATCGCATTAAGGCGACAATTTGAGGAAAGATTAATTGGTTGATCTAGTGGTGGTACAAAGTAGCGGGTCACATATCTAAACCTAACCCAAACAAGCCTAGGTCCACCTAATTTAACCTAAGCCCAAGCCCAAAAAGCTAACCTAGAAACCCAAGCCCAACCAGCTAACAAGGAAAACCCTATTTAGGTTTTTTTTTCTTTTCTTCTCTTGAAGCTCTTCTTCCACGTTGCTTTTTCTCTCCTTTTTCCAGCCACCACGCCTCTCCTCTCCTCTCCTCCTTGGCAGAGACATAGAGACCTTCGTCTCTCGCTACTAACGAACCATCATAACAACGCCGACCACCATCCAACACATCCTCATCCTATTTCTCACGTCCTCGCGCACAAAACATGGAGCACCTCCCTATTTTGCAGTCACCACCGTCCCTGTTTCTCTACCTATCAGTGTTCACCATCACGAGACAAAGCTCGCAGCCAACACAACACCACCGACTACCATGACGGTTCATCACCTCCCTCTCCCTCGCGACCGAGTCACAGACCCACGTCACCGCCCTGTTCCACCTCGTAATAGAGCTAATGACAGAGCCCCATCACCATCTCTTCGTTCCCTCTCTCATTACAACCTCTCTCTTTTCCTCTCTCCTTGTTCCCTCCTCTCCCTCGTCCATCTTTATCTCTCTCGTTCCCGTCACAGAACAGAGAGGAGCAACACAAGCTCCTCCCTAGTTTCTCTCTTCGTTCCCTCTTTCTCTCACCCTTCCTTCACCTCTCTATCTTGCTTGCAGGTTCCAGAGCAGGACGACGCAGACGAAGAAGAAGGAAGATGCTTGGATCAGAGAAATGCAAGGCGTGGCTCGTTGGGGACGACGACGCAGTGAAAGCGCAGGATTTCAGGCGGGAACCAACTGATTTTCAAATTAGTCGGTTATTTGCACCCTCGGTTCACTCTCTATCATCTTATCAGTTTAATTTTAGTTGTCAATTTCATTTTCTTAATTTAGTAATTTAAATTTGTTGTAACCCCCAACTCTAAATTAGTTCAAATAAGTCTTAGAATTTGACTTTCTCTTCAATCCTCGTGGGATCGACCCGTATTTTCCACTGTCTACCAGTTAGACGGCTATGCACTTGCGGTATTACAAATAGGGTTATTAACTTAATAATTTAGGTTAATAAAAACTCCATCAGGTCACCATCTCTATGGGATTAGGTAGGAGACGACGCTTAGTGTAAAGTTTATAACTATGTTGTCCCCTCTGATGGCGCCAAACTGATGCAGTCAATTTTCACTCTATGTTTTGACCTTGTTCCTGCTGACCTGCACAAGTAACATACGTGAGCCATAGACCACCGTGGGGTGGCCAATGGCACTCCGATGCTAAAGTCAGATAGGGATATGAGGAAGGTGTAATGCTGTAACAGGGAATTTGTAGCGTACCTTAGCTTTCCAACCTCATGTCTTATTTATAGTGCAAGGAGTCCTGGTTCAACCAGGCCATCGTAGGCGTAGTTTAGGGAGGAGATATTCGTGGAGATCCCTTTCTAATTAGAGTCGTGTTGTAGGAGGGAAGGTCCATGTTAGTTCTGCACTCCTAGATATGCGGGAGATAGTTTCCAATCCAAGAGCAATCTGTAAAAGGGAGTTTCCCTGTGTGGAAGATACTCTGGTGTTTGCTTCCTACTTGGAAGCAGAAATCAGTTGTAGTTGTCCGTTCGAAGCTGATCCTCGAGACACTTGCCTAAAGAGGGCTTATAGGTATTGATGATGGTTGTGAGACGTGTGGGCCTAGCATGCTGTGAGAGTCCGGGTTTGCTTGGCGAATTGAAGTTGAGCGGTCTTAGATCCGCTTGGGTTGGATCTGTGTTGGGCCGATGCTTGGGCCTGTAGTTCCTCGAGATCATCATGACACGTGTTTGGCTCAGGAGTGTGACCATTTTATGTATCATCAACTCCATTAGCAGCCCAACAGTCACCGATCGTCCCTCCATTTCATTGTCCCTTCTCCCTCACTGTCACAACTTCTTTATCAAAACCTCTCTCTGTCACCCTCGTTCTCTTATCACGCGCACAGCCAGAGCAAAGTCTGAAGAAGAGAAACAAAGAGATCAGATTGTGAGGAAAAAGATATCTTAATCTCATTTCTTCATGCTATCTGCACCCATCTCTCAACTCTCCACCACCACGGATCAGGCGACATCATTTATTCGTACCCTTTCTCTTATTTTAGTTTGATAAGTTAATTATGTATTTCTATTCAAACATGATTAGTATATCTAGCTAAATTCCTTTTTAGTTAGGGGTGGATTCGAATCCCTAAACATGTGTTTTATGAATTAATTGAATTCAATCTTTCTTTACTGATTAGTGAATGTGTTTTGCTTAACTGCTTTATAGATAATTTATCTGTGATTGTTTGTTAAGGTGGCCAACTTAGTAAGCATGCTAGGATTTGGTGCTAGAGTATAGGAGAATTTCACATAATCGTTATAATTCTTTACTCATAAGTAGTAAATACCAAAAAACATTAGTAAGGTTAAGAAAAACCCAGTTTTGAACAAGATGTTGATCATACCTGTGGTTGCCTAGTCAGAGTTCATATTTTCCATAGAACTTAATGATCTTGGATTGTTATCTAACTTACGATTCCTTATTAGATAGCATGACAAGAATAGTTTGGAAGTGACGCTTAGTTTAATTCAACGAATTTGGAAAAATAATAAAATTAATGCAGTGCGATCACGGTTAATCTTGATCATTGTCTATCACGACTTAGTAAGGGATTTTTGAATATTAATTCATGAGCATATGTTTGGTGTGTGAAGATAAAACCCTTAGCTAATTCATCATCATCTACTTCTCAATTTTTTTATTAGTAATCATCTTAGTTATTTTCTTAGTTCAAAAATAGAAAAACCAATCCCTCAATATTTTTTATTTAGCTTGTTAATTATCTTTTATTTACTCTTAGTTTTAGTTAGTGAGCCATCTAAGCCCTGGTCTAGAACGATTCCTACTTAATCTTTACTATGACTACAAAGCAGGGTATTAAGTTGTGTGCTAGTATAATAGTGCAACAGTTTTTGGCGTCGTTGCCGGGGATTAGTAAAATTTCTAATTACTTCTTTAGTTTTTTGTTTTATTAATTTTTTCTGTCTTTATCTTAGGTACTAGTTCATGCGCAATAAGAGATCCGGCGAGAACTTATTAGAGTACGATTCGGTGCCTAAAAGAACATTTAGGAGACAAAGGAGATAAACAGAAGAATCACAAACGTGTAACTCTGAATCTGAATCAGAAGAGATTGACATGGCAGGCAACAGGTGTATTAAAGAACTTTCGGCATCCACCTTGGACAATGCCGCACCCATGTGCATTAAGTATCAAACAGCAGCACATGGCAAGATAGAGTCATTCGAGATGAAACCCAACCTACTTCTCCATATTTTGAAGCACCATGATCTTTCCATGGAGGATCTGCATAAGCATTTAAAGGAATTTGAGGTTGTATGCTCCAGTATGATGCCAATCATTGTGGTTGAAAACATCCTGAAGCTTAGAGCGTTTCCCTTTTATCTGGCTGACAGGGCTAAGGATTGGCTCTATGAACTACCTTCCGGAACAATATACTATTGGGATAGCATGAAGAAGGTATTTCTAGAGAAATTCTTTCCAACTTCAAAAATCATCTTGTTGAGGAAGAAAATCAGTGGTATTCAGCAGGGTCCAGGAGAATCATATCCAGCATACTATGAGGGCTTCAAAACTCTTATAGCAGCACCGAAGACTTCGATTGCAAACCGAGCCTTAAACACACAACAATATGAAGGAATTGGAAAACATTCACGCGAAGTCCATGAGGTAAGTACTAATTTTAGTTTGGAAGTTCAAATGGTTAATCTTACTACACTTGTGTCTTAGGCTCTGGGAAAGCCGAATGTGCTAGGAGTTGCACAAGTTTGTGGTGTATGCACCATGCCAGGACATCCATCTGATCAATGCCCTCAGCTGATTGAGAATGGCGGTTGGGAGAATGTTAATGCAATAGGTTTTCTGGGGCAGAATCACCCTAGGAATAACCATTTTTCTAGCACTTACAATGAAGGTTAGAGAAATCATCTCAGCTTTGGATGGAGAAATTGATAACAATCTCAGCAACAAGTTTATATTAGGCCACCCCATGGTTTCTTCCATAGGCTAGCAGAACCACCTCAACACAATTTAGGTATGTCCCTTAATTATAATGAGATTGTGAAATGGTTAACTATTTCTCAGCAGAACCAAACAAAGGATATAGCAATTTTGAAGCTACAGATGGGACATATAGCTGAGTTCATAGAACAAATTTGTAAGAAAGACAAACTTCCTAGTTCTACCATTCAAAATCCAAAAGGAATGTTTGAAACTGCAAAAGCCATGTCTCTGAGGAGTGGTAGGCAAATTGAGGATGAAGATCCAGCCAAAGCATCAGCCTAACAGAGCCAACCAAAGTCGAATTTGAGCAGTCCTTCACCCACCGTTGAGTCACAAAAACACCAAGGTAAGAATGTGAGTATTCCAAATTTAGTTTCTGCTAATCTTTCTCCACCTTTTGTGTCTTTCCCAGGCAGGTTTGCCAAGTCTAAGAAAGATGAACAAGAAAAGGAAATCTTGGAAACCTTCCGAAAAGTCCAGGTTAACATTCCACTTCTTGATGCTATTAAGCAAGTGCCTAAGTTTGCAAAATTGTTGAAGGAGCTTTGCACCACAAAGAGACGACTTCAAGATGGAGAAGTGGTAAGGGTGAGTGAGAATGTTTCTGCAGTTCAGAGAAAATTGCCGCCTAAGTGTAAGGATCCGAGTAATTTCACTATCCCTTGTGTAATAGGTAATACTAAATTTGAGCATGCAATGTTAGACTTAGGTGTTTCAATTAATGTTATGTCGTATTCTGTTTATCACTTTATGAATCTCGGTAAGCTAAAAAATGATGGTGTTATTATTCAATTAGCTTACCGTTCTATTGCATATCCTGGAGGTTTGTTGGAAGATGTTTTGGTGCAGGTTAACCATTTAATCATTTTGACGAATTTCTATGTGTTTGAGATGGAGGATTCTGCATTTTTAGCACCTCTGCCTCTTATTTCAGGTCGCCCCTTCATGAAAATGACAAGGATAAATATTGATGTATACGCAGGGGAATTGACCATGGAGTTGGATGGTCATGAGATTGGCTTCAATATTTTTGAAGCCATGAGGTATCCTACAGATAATCATTATTGTTTTTCTATTAATGTGATTGACAATTTGGCCCGAAAATCGTTAGACGTCAAGAACGAGGATGAACTTGAGATTACCATCACTACTGCCATGAATACGAGAACAATGAAGGTCCCTATAACACAAAGAAGTGAAAGAAATTGCAGTTGAATGAGCTCGAAGAGATTCAGGGTGAAGCATATGAGAGTAAAAACAGTTACGAGGAAAACACCATAGTTTTTCTTGATCAGATGATCCGTGCAAATATTTCTGGTGTTGGAAAAAAAGTATTGCTTTTCCAATCATGTCTTAGACCTGGTAAGTTACGTTCTAAATGGGTTGGTCCTTTTTATTGTTACTAATGTTTTTCCCCATGGTGCTATACAGATTAAAGTGTCACAACCGGTAAAGAGTTTAAGGTGAAAGAGCATCGACTTAAGCCCTATTATGAGTCAGTTGTGGAGCATGACGTGGAAGATGTATCACTCCATGTTCCCACTTATTCTGAGGATTAATTGGAGATACCGTCGGGCTGCATCATGCTAAAACAAGCGTTTATTGGGAGGCAACCCAATCAGATTTGCTTTCTCTATTCCCTTATTTCATTTTCGTTATTTTTGCTTTTGTTTGTTAGTTGTTTGTTTTTTCTCTTTTAAATCTTTCATTGCATGTACTATAATATGTCAACATTGAGGACAATGTTAGGTTTAACTGTGGGGGGAACAACGTTGTTTTTGTTTTGAAAAAACAGTTTTAAATTTTTATTTAAAAAAAGTCAATCCATTAAAAATATGTTGGTATTAGTGTCAGTTAAAAAAAGATTTTTATAGTTGTTTTGAGTCTTAGGATACTTTCCAACACAATGATGAAATTTCTTTTTTTTAATTGCATGACTTTAAGGTGATTTATAAGCATGATTTAATTTATAACATTATTATTTGGTTAATGCTTATTCATGGTTATCATATACAAATTTTCAATTGAGTAATTGGTACTCATACATGTTTAACCCATATGTGAGTTTTGAGCCTATTGTTCTTTCATTCGGAGGGTTTTTAGTTAGGTCATCTTTCATTTCTTTTGTCAATAATAACTTGTGCATGATCTCAATTTTGTTTGTTTTAGTTGCTACTTGGATTGCTTTCATAATTAAGAACTAAACACTAGAACTTGTATTAATTTCATTCAAAGCATTATATTGGATTGCACGACATGCTTGACATGATAAAGGCCCCTAGTTTTCACCATTGCCAAATAATCCTAATCCATTATATATTTCGTTTAGGTTAACCCCCGTTGAGCCTGTTATTAAGCCTTTTTGTTTCATTATCCTCATTTTTCGTCCCTAACCTAATCAGAAGAATGAATCATAATTTGATTTGCAGAGACCGGTTCAAGGTATGTTGAAAAGCAAGTGTGGAGGAAGACCCTTATGGTAGATAGTTCAAGAATAAAAAGTTGCAAAAAAAAAAAAAAAAAAAAAAAATTGGTACAAAGTTTCAGAAGGGATACAAGCCCTTGTCTGTATCCATTCAATATTTTAGTAACATACAAATACAGTTCTTTTCATTTTCAGTAGATATAAAATAATGGCTAGAACTCTTCATTATCAATAGGCCACCTCTTCCCTTTCTTACACGAGCTAATGTATCAGTGTTGCATTTACGTTCTATGTCTTGAACTGAACCATGAGATTTCGTACTAATGTCTCTAATCTTATTGCATGCTTTTACCATTTTTAAGCCCTTTGTTATTTCCTTATCCATTATTTTTATTGCCTTGGCCCTATTACAACCTGAATTAAGACATTTTGATTGAGTATGTTGTGCAATGTCATGATGTCGAGATTCGAATGAGGTATGAGCATATGGTGTCACTAGTTCTTGCATTCAAGTAGTAGCATTCCTTCCATGAGATCATATATCTGAAAAAATAAAATAAAATAAAAAATAAACATGTCAGAAAATGCATTTCTTTCTTTTTATATCATATTGAGCTATTTGTTTCCCTTTTATATCAATCCTTTCACATATAACTAGAGTATGGAGAGTGATCTTAACCAGATAATCAGTGGAAAAAAAAGTGCATCCAGTGAGATTTTTGGGTTAATTCTTTTTGGCATGTGTCTGAGTTTCACCTATTGCAAGGATTGATTAAATTGTGAATTTTTATATCATTGCTATGAACATGTATTAGTTTTCAAATGATGTGAACTTTATCTTGTGTTTGTAAATAATCTTATCATGTTATGATTCGTTGAAAATCTCTGAGACAAATGTTGAAAAGTTTAGGTTGAGTCATTGAGTCTTTTATTCTTGTTTCTTTGATTTGCTCGAGGACTAGCAAAAGCTAAGTGTGGGGGAATTTGATAAGAACATAATTATGATATTTTAGTACCATATTAACATATATTTTTGTAGCTTAGTTCTTGTTAATTTCGCAGTAAATAACATATATTTCTAATATCGGAATTCCAGAATTCCAAAATAAGTGTAAATTTAGAAGATCTTGTGGTGCAAACATTTGTAAACAAACCAGGAAACTAGAAAAATCGGTGATAAAAGGACTAATACCTGATTATCTGGAGATCCCGCTCAATCAATGCCCGACCCCGCTCACAGTAATCACAGCTGCCATAGCTCTTCATCCATCACCACCATATTCATCGTCGTCCAGCTCCTCACTTCTCGCCGTCGATCACCCCTTTCTTGCAATCACAGCCCCGCTCCTCGCAATCCAGCCAACGCCACAGACCACCACCATCATCCATCACAATCGCACAGAGTCCCTTCGCCACCATCTCCTTCCCCCATCTCGTCGTCCCCTATTGGTTTGTTGTCAATCAGACAACCCCCATCGCCATCATCTCTCCCTTTGCAGCCCAACAGTCACAGGTCATCCCTCCACTTTGTCGCCCCTTTTCCCTTACTATCACAACTTTTCTATCGAAACCTCTATCCATCGCCCTCACTCTCTCGTCACACCCACAGCCAGAGCAGAGTCTGAAGATGAGAACCAAAGATATCAGATTGAACGGAAGAAAAAAAGATATTAATTTCTTTTCTTCATGCTATCTACACCCAACACTCCACTCCGTACCACCACGGAACATGCGACATCGTTTATTCTTACCCTTTTTCTTAATTTAGTTTGATAAGTTAATTATGAATTGTTATTCAAACATGATTAATATGTCTAGCTAAATTCGTTTTTAGTTAGGGGTAGATTTGAAGCCCTGAACATGTGTTTTATGAATTAATTGAATTCAATATTTCCTTATTAATTAGTGATGGTATTTTGCTTAACTGCTTTATAGAGAACTTATCTGTGTATGTTTGCTAAAGTGGCAAACTTAGTGAGCATGCTAGGATTTGGTGCTAGAGTATAGGAGAATTTCACCTAATCGTTATAATATTTTACTCACAAGCAGATGTAGTAAATACTAAGGAGCGTTGGTAAGATTAAGTAAAAATCTAGGTTTAGAACAAAATGTTGATCATACTTGTGATTGCCTAATCATTGCACATATTTTTCATAGAACTTAATGATCTTGGATTGTTATCTAACTTGCGATTCCTAATTAGATAACATTATACAATAGTTTGGAGGCGACACTTAGTTTAATTCAACGAATTTGGAAAAATAATAAGATTAATGCAGTGTGGTCACGATTAATCTTGAACATTGTCTTTCACGACTTAATAAGTGATTTTTGAATATTAATTCATGGGCATATGTTTGGTGTGAGGAGGTAAAACCCTTAGCTAATTCTTCATCATCTACTTCTCAAGTTTTTATTTGTAATCGTCTTAGTCATTTTCTTAGTTCAAAATTAGAAAAACCAATCCCCCAGTATTTTCTTATTTAGCTTGTTAGTTATCTTTTAGTTACTCTTAGTGTTAGTTAGCGAGCCCTCTAATATCCGGTCTAGAACGATCTCTACTTATTCTTTACTACGACTACAAAACAGGGTATTAAGTTGTGTGCTAGTAAAATAGTGCATCATTATGTAGTTTATCTCGATGAACATGAGTTTGATATAGGAATGAAAAATGATCCTATCACTTTTCTTCAAGCCAAACAAAGTGTGGTTACTCTTCAGATTGGATGAATGTTGTGTTAGATGAGTTAAAATCTATGAATGACAACGACATTTGGGACATTGTCGAGTTGCCTAAGGGTGTGAAACTAATTAGATGGAAATGAGTTTTTAAAACCAAACATGATTTCAAAGGCAACATTGAAAATATAAGACACGTCTTGTCGCTAAAGGCTTTACTAAAATAGAAGACATTGATTATAAACAGACTTTATTTCCAGTTTCTACGAAAGCCTCTTTCAGTTTTATTATGGCACTTGTAGCTCATTATGATTTAGAGCTACATCAGATGGATGTTAAGATTACATTTATGAATAGAAATGTTGCAGAAACTATTTATATGAAGCAACCATATGTTTAGAAATTAAATATTAGAACATAAATTTTGCAAATTAACGAAATCCATCTATGGCTTAAAGCAGACATCTCGTCAATGGTATAAAAGGTTTGATCAAGTGATTTCCTTCTTCGTTTTTTAGGAAAATCGGTTGATCAATGTGTTTATCATAGGATTAGTGGAAGCAAATTTATTATTTTCTAGTGCTACATGTTGATGAAATCCTACTTGATAGTTGTGCCATAAGTTTATTTAGTTTAACAAAATTTCTAATTAAAGTTTTTTTTTTTGCTAAAACATATTTTGTGACAGACATGCAAATTTATTGCACTAATCACATAGTATTATTGGTGTATCACATATGATATTTGTTGAATTGGCACCGGGTAAGTTCTTTGCACTAGGTAAAGTACTCACTATCATGAATGATAAGCTAAGTTTGCTCTAATGACCAAAGAATGATTTATATGTGAAAGGAATACATGAAATTATCTCTCACCTGCAGGTAGTATAGAGTACAAAATATGATAAAAAAAAAATTGTTTGTTTTAGCATATCATTGAAATGTTTGGTAGATATTTCAGACTGAAGATTGATTACTAAGCAGTGACTCTTCTAGTATTTTAATAGAATACAAGTTTATGCTCACATGCTAAAAATCCAATTAATTGGATTAAATATTTGATATTCACATAATTATTAATTAAAATATCTTTGAATTTATATTTGTTAGTATTTCAAATATTGTATTTTATTCTAATTATTTTGTTTTCATGTTTTTATAGGAATTAGAGCTTACACGCTGAAATTGCATTAATGCGGCGAGTTTGGAAGAACATGCCCAAAGTGACGGTTTTGGTTGAAAGGTGCTACAACAATAGAAACCCATTCCCAAACCCATGTAAATCAAACCTAAACCTAAGCTAAGCCTGACCAAAACTTATTTATTCTCCTTCCTACCACACACTAAACTCTCTCTCTCTCTGGCTGGAATCCCCTTTCACATTCCTCACTCTCTTTCACGTCTCTCTCTTCCACTTCTCCATCTCGCACAACCACCATCACCATCTCATCGTCCACCTTGTCGGTGATTCTCGCTCGTTAGAAAGAGTGGCAATCGCCCTGTTTTCTTCTTCGTCAATAGTTCACCATCTCGATCTTCTTCTTCTCTGTTTTTCACAGACATCACCACCAACCTCACTTCTCTTCATCTAACCTTCATGACCCCCTCTCATCACCATCTCTTCCTTTTGCTTCCATACAAAGCACTCACAGACCTTTCCCGACAGCCATATCATGTCCCAACCAAAACAGAACACCCAACACCCTCACCACCTCACAACCGAGCTCCATCCTCGCCTGAACTTCTTTATACATACGCTGAGATCGCAGCTACATTGCAGCCTCTTCTTTCCCTGATAAGAATCAATCTTCATCCTCTCGTCCTAGACCACACACCACATCCCCTTCATCTCGTCTCTCTCTCCCACACTCTCATTTTCTCCCTGATCTTTACAACAGAAGAACCACAAAAAATGACACAGAGAACGTGAGGAAGAAGACACAGTTGGGAAGGAAGATACTATTTTTTTAAATAGTTTGTTATTTGCACCCAAGTTTTACTTTGTACCACCACACATCCCAACGTACATGACCAGGTGGATTTCGCCCGCGTTGCTACTGTGACCACTTCCACCATGATCTTGTAAACCCTATGCTAAGGCGTAGCTGATTACTTAGGCTTAGTAGAATTTACTTTCGTTTTTTATTGTTATTCTGATACATTGTGTGATTTGACATTGGGTTGATTTGTAAACAAACACATATTACTTTCACTATATATGTCATGCATCCATGGTAGTTAGAATAACATCTCTATCTTTGATTTTCAAACTCAATTTTCAATTATTTTTCTAATTTCCATTAGTTTAGAAATTTTTATTGTTGTAACCCCCTTTCAAATTAGTTTAAATAGATTGTAGTTTTCGATTGTGTCTTCAATCCATATGGGATCGACCCGTATTTTCCATTGTCTACCAACTAGACAATCGTGCACATATAACAATCATGTGAAATTAACGTATTAATTTAGGTTTGCATCAAGTTTTTGGTGCCGTTGTCGAGGATTGTAACGGTACAATTGAAGTCTAGGGTTTATTTTTACTAATTTATAGATTAAGTATCATTTTCTTTGTTTAGGAACAGTGTTAGGAGTCGCTTGCTTATTTGTTTGATTTTTTTTTTTTTGCATTTTTTTACAAACAATCATACACAGGTATTCACAAGAGTGATCGACGACAACTCAACTTCTAGTCAGCGTCGCAAGTAACCCGAAAGAGGCTCACGCAAGAGGTAACTTCTCCCCACCGCATCTACACGCGGTTTCTATTGATATCACTTGTGTTTTTGGTTGTTTTAGGTAGTATTGCATGCAAATTTGAATAGTGACAGAATTGGTTTGCAACTTTCGTGTCATCTCCCGTGGATAGGTTAAGCACCATCAATTTTAGGATTAGAAACCTAAGCCTTCACTATTCAAAATTTGTAGTAAGATAATTTTCTATGACAGGTTTGACACTCATAGGGCCCCTCTTTGGAAGTTTGAAAGCTTACAGTAGTCAAGTGAATGAACATATTCTATCTTGGAATAGTTCTTGATCTGGCATTTCACTTTGAGCTGGAAAGTGAAAAAGTGGTAGGAGCACTTTTGTAGGGGCAGATTGATAGGAAATTATAGTGACTCTCCCACGATTAGGTAAATTAAATTGAATTTTAGCCATGCATTAGTAACAAAACTCTAGGGTCGTCTGCCATTCATTTTATTTGTGCATCATTTAGGTGTTGTTTAGGGTTCCGTTGTTTTTATTTTCTTAGAGTTAAATCATCTTCATATAGAGGTTAGGTGTGCATTAAAAAAACTTTCTAGGTTCTCCATCCTTGTCTACTAAGACCAAGGAGATGGCTGAGGTGAATTCTAATTTGCAGTTTGCACTAGATGACCCCTTAGCAGTCTATTTGACTCATTTCGATTTAGACTTCGATATTGATAAGTCCATTAGGGAAGTGAATACTTTGCTTCACTCATTCCCTATCATGGATCCTGGTTATACATGGAAGCCTAAAGTGGAATCCCTTCTACTCAGTAAGTCAGAACCGGTCTCTTCTGTTGAGACTATTTTGCTTCCTAACCCATTCCCCTCCTCACCATTTCATGTTAACTCATTAGACGTATGCCTTCATAGTGACTCGTGCATGAAGTCGGATTTTCAGTATTCTTTGGAGTCTTGCATCGACTATTTTCACAATACAAATGACCTCATAATTCAAGAAAGAGTCGAGGCATTATCGGAAAATGTATCTAATGAGAAAATTCATGTGATAGGTAGTGTTGATTCCAAGTTTGGGGGTGTTGTTGAGTTGTCTAGCCCATCAACTTTGTGTAATTTATTTTGTTATGATGAGTTTGTGCCATCTAATATATCTATAGACACATCTTTCCATCTCTTTCGTATCGACTGACACTACATATTGGATCCTTTGTTTTTAAGGGATGATTTCAGTTTTGCCCATCCTATTGTGAAACATATTCAATATTTTGGTTTGACACCTGACTTAGGATGTCCCTTTTTAGGAGTATGCAAAAATCATTTGCTAGATATCACTGTTTATGACCACCTTCTGCTCCAAGTCCCTACAAATTTCCTAGGAATGCGAGTTCATTTGCATTTTCTTTATGATCTTGCTTGGTGCCTTCATAGCTTTTCGGGTGGGTTAGTAGATGTTGTGTTGCATGTATTTGCTACTATTTGTTGGATGGATCCTCCACTTTTTAGGTTGCTTCCATACGATTATTTGACACTTTTGGAGGAGGGTGTTCGTTATGTTCTTCCTCATCATTTTTATGGTAATCATTCGTAAGGAAGAATATATGTTGAGCTAACGATGTTAAACCAAGTGCTCGTAGGAGGCAACCCAGCTTCAGTTGTGTCATTATGGTTAATCTGAATTGATTTTCGAGTTCTTTCTAGTTGCATTTCATTCATAGTTGTTAGATCCGTAACAATTTTGACTTACAACTGGTACATGTTTTTTTTTCGCTTGTTCAATTTTTGTGTCATGTATGTGTTTTATCAATTTCTCATGATAAGTCCACAGTTCATTTGTTTTTTAGCTTTCATTGGTGGATGATCTCTTTGAAATTGGTAAAACATTCACCATGGTAATATCACTCTAACTCTCATTTTTTTTCCCTTCATTTGTCATGATTCTTCTTTTTATACACTGAGTACAATGTTTGGCTTAGGTTTGGGGATGGAGTTTTATGAGTTTTTGTGCATTTTTCAAAATATTTGAGCTTAAATGTATTTGACAACTATACCGATTAATTACTATATTCTACTCAATTTTCATTGAATACGTAGATGATTTTGGTAATTGTTAAAAAAATAAACTATGATTTGAAAATGCATTAAAAATCCGAAGTTCATTTCCAATGAAGAGAGCATGCTTTCAAGTATGGTTTTAAATTTGAAAAAATATATATGCTATCATTTGTCACATTGATAAATTAATAGGAAGACATTTGATATTATCTTTAAGTTAAATATATTTCATGAGATTTTTCAGCTCGACTATTCTTGCACTATAAACCAAGTTAGCATAATTTGAAGTTGATGAGTGAGATATTTACTAGAAACCTTAGAATAATAGTGAAGACTTAACCCTTTTGAGTTTTGAGCCATTATAGTTTTTTCTTGAGGGTTATTTAATAAACTTTTATTTTTCTTGAGTCTGCATTATCTTGTTGATGATCTCATTATTCTTGTTTCTTTAATTAATTGCTTTGAGAATAACCTTAAAATTGAATCATTACACTAGAACTTCTTGGTTTATTTAAATGAGATGTCATAATACCAACTAGAGCTTAGGAAGCGATATAGTCATTTTTCTTTGAACCGTCTCTAACCTTTTAGCCTACCAGTAATAAATATCTATTTGTAGCCCTTTGAACCTTTGAATAGCCTTTTCTTTGCTAACCCATCCCCATTACCTACTCCAGTTATGGAGTAATACCCCATAATATTTTTATCCTTATCCAATTTATCTAATAACGTGTATGGTTGATATATTTTGAAATGAACAAATAGAAAGAGCTGAAACTAGATATTCCATGAATCCTCAAGACTGAAATGTTTCATTATGTAGAAGGGGAAAAACATGTCGTTGTATGGAAAAAAATAGGAAAAAAAAATTTGATGCTTAAAAAAAAGATATGAAGAAGAATTGAAAAGAAAAAAATTAATTTTTTTGTGCCCCATGTGTTTATTAAAGGGTGTAGTCGTTCTCATAGAATTCTTGTATAATCCTTTTTTTTTGTTAGCCATAATCCAAGGCCATTACAACCTAATAAAGACATAATTGATCTTAAGTAAAGGTTTCATCCATAGATGTGGAGATTGAATAGACAAGAACTATGGCGTTTGATTCAACATTATTAAAAATAATTGATATTCTTATCCATGTGATCATATTCATTTCATTATTTGAAAAGTTTGTTTTTCATAATAATTATATGCGAGATGTTTATGTTTTCATAATTTATTATTTTCCTCACATATAAACTAAGTGATAAATATCCAATCTTTGAGTGATTCATTTATGAGCGACATGAGAGATTTGTAGTCAAAGCGTACTTTCTAAAGGTTATCTAGTCGTGTCTTTATTGTGAAATGGAGAGCTAGGTTGATAAGGCTATGCATATACACACTTCGAGTTGAGAATAATAATGAAATTTATTTAGCCTTTGGATACTTGTTGTTAAAATATCTGATATACTATTGAGATATTGTTAATTGTTTTTCTTAAAAAAAAATTGGCGATTAGATATCTACTCTGAGGAAAATAAATGAGATCACCATGTTTTTGAAATTTATTGAGTCAGTAATGTTTGTGGGTAACATTTCTGAAAATCCTCACGAAACTATAACTCATACACTAGAGGTAATCTAGGGGTTCAAAGCCTTGTTGCACGTTAAGGTAAGTGCAACCGATGATTCCTGTGAAAGTGAGTTAGTATTCTATTTTTGTTTTGCTCGAGAACTAGCAAAATATAGGTTTAGGGGTATTTGATATTCACATAACTATTACATAAAATATCTTTGAATTTATATTTGTTAGTGTTTCGAATATTGTATTTTATTATAACTATTTTGTTTTCATGTTTTTGTAGGAATTGAAGCTTAAACGATGAAATTGCGTTAGTGCGACAAGTTTAGAAGAATAAGCCCAAAGTGACGATTTTGGTGAATTTGAAAGGTGCCACAACAATAGAAGCCCATTCCAAAACCCATGTAAATCAAACCTAAACTTAAGCCCAAGCCGACCAAAACCTATTTATTCTCCTTCCTACCACACACTAAACTATCTCCCTTTTTCTGGGGGCAACCCCTTTCACCTTTCCCTCTCTCTTTCACATCTTTCTCTTCCACTTCTCCATCTTGCACAACCACCATCACCATCTCATCGTCCACCTTGTCGGTGATTCTCGCTCGTTAGAAAGAGTGGCAATCGCCCTGTTTTCTTCTTCGTCAATAGTTCACCATCTCGATCTTCTTCTTCTCTGTTTTTCACAGACATCACCACCAACCTCACTTCTCTTCATCTAACCTTCATGACCCCCTCTCATCACCATCTCTTCCTTTTGCTTCCATACAAAGCACTCACAGACCTTTCCCGGCAGCCATATCATGTCCCAACCAAAACAGAACACCCAACACCCTCACCACCTCACAACCGAGCTCCATCCTCGCCTGAACTTCTTTATACATACGCTGAGATCGCAGCTACATTGCAGCCTCTTCTTTCCCTGATAAGAATCAATCTTCATCCTCTCGTCCTAGACCACACACCACATCCCCTTCATCTCGTCTCTCTCTCCCACACTCTCATTTTCTCCCTGATCTTTACAACAGAAGAACCACAAAAAATGACACAGAGAACGTGAGGAAGAAGACACAGTTGGGAAGGAAGATACTATTTTTTTAAATAGTTTGTTATTTGCACCCAAGTTTTACTTTGTACCACCACACATCCCAACGTACATGACCAGGTGGATTTCGCCCGCGTTGCTACTGTGACCACTTCCACCATGATCTTGTAAACCCTATGCTAAGGCGTAGCTGATTACTTAGGCTTAGTAGAATTTACTTTCATTTTTTATTGTTATTCTGATACATTGTGTGATTTGACATTGGGTTGATTTGTAAACAAACACATATTACTTTCACTATATATGTCATGCATCCATGGTAGTTAGAATAACATCTCTATCTTTGATTTTCAAACTCAATTTTCAATTATTTTTCTAATTTCCATTAGTTTAGAAATTTTTATTGTTGTAACCCCCTTTCAAATTAGTTTAAATAGATTGTAGTTTTCGATTGTGTCTTCAATCCATATGGGATCGACCCGTATTTTCCATTGTCTACCAACTAGACAATCGTGCACATATAACAATCATGTGAAATTAACGTATTAATTTAGGTTTGCATCAAGTTTTTGGTGCCGTTGTCGAGGATTGTAACGGTACAATTGAAGTCTAGGGTTTATTTTTACTAATTTATAGATTAAGTATCATTTTCTTTGTTTAGGAACAGTGTTAGGAGTCGCTTGCTTATTTGTTTGATTTTTTTTTTTTTGCATTTTTTTACAAACAATCATACACAGGTATTCACAAGAGTGATCGACGACAACTCAACTTCTAGTCAGCGTCGCAAGTAACCCGAAAGAGGCTCACGCAAGAGGTAACTTCTCCCCACCGCATCTACACGCGGTTTCTATTGATATCACTTGTGTTTTTGGTTGTTTTAGGTAGTATTGCATGCAAATTTGAATAGTGACATAATTGGTTTGCAACTTTCGTGTCATCTCCCGCGGATAGGTTAAGCACCATCAATTTTAGGATTAGAAACCTAAGCCTTCACTATTCAAAATTTGTAGTAAGATAATTTTCTATGACAGGTTTGACACTCATAGGGCCCCTCTTTGGAAGTTTGAAAGCTTACAGTAGTCAAGTGAATGAACATATTCTATCTTGGAATAGTTCTTGATCTGGCATTTCACTTTGAGCTGGAAAGTGAAAAAGTGGTAGGAGCACTTTTGTAGGGGCAGATTGATAGGAAATTATAGTGACTCTCCCACGATTAGGTAAATTAAATTGAATTTTAGCCATGCATTAGTAACAAAACTCTAGGGTCGTCTGCCATTCATTTTATTTGTGCATCATTTAGGTGTTGTTTAGGGTTCCGTTGTTTTTATTTTCTTAGAGTTAAATCATCTTCATATAGAGGTTAGGTGTGCATTAAAAAAACTTTCTAGGTTCTCCATCCTTGTCTACTAAGACCAAGGAGATGGCTGAGGTGAATTCTAATTTGCAGTTTGCACTAGATGACCCCTTAGCAGTCTATTTGACTCATTTCGATTTAGACTTCGATATTGATAAGTCCATTAGGGAAGTGAATACTTTGCTTCACTCATTCCCTATCATGGATCCTGGTTATACATGGAAGCCTAAAGTGGAATCCCTTCTACTCAGTAAGTCAGAACCGGTCTCTTCTGTTGAGACTATTTTGCTTCCTAACCCATTCCCCTCCTCACCATTTCATGTTAACTCATTAGACGTATGCCTTCATAGTGACTCGTGCATGAAGTCGGATTTTCAGTATTCTTTGGAGTCTTGCATCGACTATTTTCACAATACAAATGACCTCATAATTCAAGAAAGAGTCGAGGCATTATCGGAAAATGTATCTAATGAGAAAATTCATGTGATAGGTAGTGTTGATTCCAAGTTTGGGGGTGTTGTTGAGTTGTCTAGCCCATCAACTTTGTGTAATTTATTTTGTTATGATGAGTTTGTGCCATCTAATATATCTATAGACACATCTTTCCATCTCTTTCGTATCGACTGACACTACATATTGGATCCTTTGTTTTTAAGGGATGATTTCAGTTTTGCCCATCCTATTGTGAAACATATTCAATATTTTGGTTTGACACCTGACTTAGGATGTCCCTTTTTAGGAGTATGCAAAAATCATTTGCTAGATATCACTGTTTATGACCACCTTCTGCTCCAAGTCCCTACAAATTTCCTAGGAATGCGAGTTCATTTGCATTTTCTTTATGATCTTGCTTGGTGCCTTCATAGCTTTTCGGGTGGGTTAGTAGATGTTGTGTTGCATGTATTTGCTACTATTTGTTGGATGGATCCTCCACTTTTTAGGTTGCTTCCATACGATTATTTGACACTTTTGGAGGAGGGTGTTCGTTATGTTCTTCCTCATCATTTTTATGGTAATCATTCGTAAGGAAGAATATATGTTGAGCTAACGATGTTAAACCAAGTGCTCGTAGGAGGCAACCCAGCTTCAGTTGTGTCATTATGGTTAATCTGAATTGATTTTCGAGTTCTTTCTAGTTGCATTTCATTCATAGTTGTTAGATCCGTAACAATTTTGACTTACAACTGGTACATGTTTTTTTTTCGCTTGTTCAATTTTTGTGTCATGTATGTGTTTTATCAATTTCTCATGATAAGTCCACAGTTCATTTGTTTTTTAGCTTTCATTGGTGGATGATCTCTTTGAAATTGGTAAAACATTCACCATGGTAATATCACTCTAACTCTCATTTTTTTTCCCTTCATTTGTCATGATTCTTCTTTTTATACACTGAGTACAATGTTTGGCTTAGGTTTGGGGATGGAGTTTTATGAGTTTTTGTGCATTTTTCAAAATATTTGAGCTTAAATGTATTTGACAACTATACCGATTAATTACTATATTCTACTCAATTTTCATTGAATACGTAGATGATTTTGGTAATTGTTAAAAAAATAAACTATGATTTGAAAATGCATTAAAAATCCGAAGTTCATTTCCAATGAAGAGAGCATGCTTTCAAGTATGGTTTTAAATTTGAAAAAATATATATGCTATCATTTGTCACATTGATAAATTAATAGGAAGACATTTGATATTATCTTTAAGTTAAATATATTTCATGAGATTTTTCAGCTCGACTATTCTTGCACTATAAACCAAGTTAGCATAATTTGAAGTTGATGAGTGAGATATTTACTAGAAACCTTAGAATAATAGTGAAGACTTAACCCTTTTGAGTTTTGAGCCATTATAGTTTTTTCTTGAGGGTTATTTAATAAACTTTTATTTTTCTTGAGTCTGCATTATCTTGTTGATGATCTCATTATTCTTGTTTCTTTAATTAATTGCTTTGAGAATAACCTTAAAATTGAATCATTACACTAGAACTTCTTGGTTTATTTAAATGAGATGTCATAATACCAACTAGAGCTTAGGAAGCGATATAGTCATTTTTCTTTGAACCGTCTCTAACCTTTTAGCCTACCAGTAATAAATATCTATTTGTAGCCCTTTGAACCTTTGAATAGCCTTTTCTTTGCTAACCCATCCCCATTACCTACTCCAGTTATGGAGTAATACCCCATAATATTTTTATCCTTATCCAATTTATCTAATAACGTGTATGGTTGATATATTTTGAAATGAACAAATAGAAAGAGCTGAAACTAGATATTCCATGAATCCTCAAGACTGAAATGTTTCATTATGTAGAAGGGGAAAAACATGTCGTTGTATGGAAAAAAATAGGAAAAAAAAATTTGATGCTTAAAAAAAAGATATGAAGAAGAATTGAAAAGAAAAAAATTAATTTTTTTGTGCCCCATGTGTTTATTAAAGGGTGTAGTCGTTCTCATAGAATTCTTGTATAATCCTTTTTTTTTGTTAGCCATAATCCAAGGCCATTACAACCTAATAAAGACATAATTGATCTTAAGTAAAGGTTTCATCCATAGATGTGGAGATTGAATAGACAAGAACTATGGCGTTTGATTCAACATTATTAAAAATAATTGATATTCTTATCCATGTGATCATATTCATTTCATTATTTGAAAAGTTTGTTTTTCATAATAATTATATGCGAGATGTTTATGTTTTCATAATTTATTATTTTCCTCACATATAAACTAAGTGATAAATATCCAATCTTTGAGTGATTCATTTATGAGCGACATGAGAGATTTGTAGTCAAAGCGTACTTTCTAAAGGTTATCTAGTCGTGTCTTTATTGTGAAATGGAGAGCTAGGTTGATAAGGCTATGCATATACACACTTCGAGTTGAGAATAATAATGAAATTTATTTAGCCTTTGGATACTTGTTGTTAAAATATCTGATATACTATTGAGATATTGTTAATTGTTTTTCTTAAAAAAAAATTGGCGATTAGATATCTACTCTGAGGAAAATAAATGAGATCACCATGTTTTTGAAATTTATTGAGTCAGTAATGTTTGTGGGTAACATTTCTGAAAATCCTCACGAAACTATAACTCATACACTAGAGGTAATCTAGGGGTTCAAAGCCTTGTTGCACGTTAAGGTAAGTGCAACCGATGATTCCTGTGAAAGTGAGTTAGTATTCTATTTTTGTTTTGCTCGAGAACTAGCAAAATATAGGTTTAGGGGTATTTGATATTCACATAACTATTACATAAAATATCTTTGAATTTATATTTGTTAGTGTTTCGAATATTGTATTTTATTATAACTATTTTGTTTTCATGTTTTTGTAGGAATTGAAGCTTAAACGATGAAATTGCGTTAGTGCGACAAGTTTAGAAGAATAAGCCCAAAGTGACGATTTTGGTGAATTTGAAAGGTGCCACAACAATAGAAGCCCATTCCAAAACCCATGTAAATCAAACCTAAACTTAAGCCCAAGCCGACCAAAACCTATTTATTCTCCTTCCTACCACACACTAAACTATCTCCCTTTTTCTGGGGGCAACCCCTTTCACCTTTCCCTCTCTCTTTCACATCTTTCTCTTCCACTTCTCCATCTTGCACAACCACCATCACCATCTCATCGTCCACCCTGCCGGCGATTCTTGCTCGCTACACAGACCGGCAACCACCCTGTTTTCTTCTTCGTCAGCAGTTCACCATTTCAATCCCTTTTTTTTATTCTATGTTTTTCACAGACATCACCACCCACCTTAGATCTTATTCATCTAACCTTCATGACCCACTCTCATCACCATCTCTTCCTTTTGCTTCCATGACAGAGCACTCACGTACCTCTCATCGTAGCCATATCACGTCCCCAACCAAAACAAAACACACAATAGCCTCACCACCTCGCCTCAACTCCTCTCTACAGACGCAGAGATCACAACCACATTGCAACCCCTTATCTCCTTCATGAGAATCGATCTTCATCCTCTCGTTCTCGACTACACATCACATCCCCCTCATCTCGCCCTTCTCTATCTCGTATTCTCCCTGATCTTTCTTTCTTGCAACCGGTTCGAATACACAACAAAATGCATGAAACAACATGCAGAAAACGTGAGGAAGAAGGCACTGTTGGGAGGGAAGAAACTGGTTTTTAAAATAGTTTGCTATTTGTACCCTAAGCTTTACTTTGCACCACCACATAACCCAACGTGTAGGGGCGCTGACCACTTCCACCATGATCTTCTAAACCCTACGCTAAGGTGTAGATGATTCCTAAGGCTTGGTAAATTTTACTTTCATTTTTTTTTTGTTTTTTCGATACATTATGTGATTTGACATTGGGTTGATTTGTGAACAAGCACATTAATTTCATCGTTTATGTCATGTATCCATGATAGTTAGAATTATTGTATGTTTATGTTCAAGCATGTTTTATTTGTATTAGTTAAATATGTGATTAGTTGTGCCTTAAACAGACAATTAATGCTAGGGTTTGCATATTTGCTAAAATCAATCCATTACATTGCTAGTTAAACCTGTGATTAGTTGTGTCTTAAACAGATAACTAATGCTAGAAGTTTGCATATTTGATCAATCCACTACATTGCTAGGTGACAATAATTGACATTAGTATAATTTTATGAACCCGATGGATGATTCGAAAGCCTTAGCATCTCTCTATTTGATTTTCAAATTCAATTTTCAGTTGTTTTTTCACTTTCCATTAGTTTAGAAAATTTCGATTGTTGTAAACTCTTTCAAATTAGTTTAAATTTATTGTTGTTTTCGATTGTGTCTTCAATTCTCGTGGGACCTGTATTTTCCACTGTTTACTAGCTAGACAACGGTGTACTTGCGGTATAATAATCATGTTAAATTAACTTATTAATTTAGGTTAATAAAATCTGCATCAATATTCAAGTTAAATTTTTTAGTGTACTGCTCAAAAGAATTATTGTTTGATGTAAAGTATGTGATCAAACATTATAGTTAAAATGTTTTTATTTTAGGGCCTCACGTTATAGGTTTCATTGAGAAATATTATGAAATAAAGCCACATATTGTATTCAGATAATGACAGTCGTTCATTCTAAATTTAACGACTTAATGTTTTTATCGTTAAAGAAAATGTTCAGAATCATCTTATGACAAATATGTTTACTAATACATATCTCATTATGTATTATTTATTAAGGATATACCACATTTGGTGTTCAACGAACATGTAGCTCGTTTACGACATGGTTAGTTCTTATAATGTCTTACAATGGGAGTCTATATTACCATGTTTAATTGTCATTGTGTTCACCTTTTAGTTTATTGATGATTCTGAAATAAAGATATCTACTTTTTCCATTATGGTTGCGCATCTACAGTTTGATTAAGTAGAATAAGGCGATTCGATTTTGAATCATAAGGTACGACCAGTTGAAAATGGACATGATCAGGGATGACATTACATGTCATTTTCATGCTACACATCCATACTTTGATGTATGTCGTTGATTGTATTGGTATTTGTGATCATGGATGGGTCCAACAACGATAAATGTGGTGAAGGGCACTGTGATCCTATATTGTTATTTTCAGCGGACCAGATTGTTTAGCGACGACACTCACAACTCTCGATAGCCAAGTTTTGAGCTCATAAAATTTTACATTATATATTATATGGATCATCTATGTAGTCCAAGTGAGAGATTGTTAGAAAAATCCCTTAAGGTGGATCTACATAGTTCATATTATTGTATGTTGTAGACTGTCGAGCTATAGTTGAGTGGTGTTTGATTAGACCCGACTAGTTATAATCGTTAAGAAACAGGACTATGGTCATAAACAAGTTTCTAATTACGTGTTATATGTCTTGACATGTATTACTAAATTGAATATGGAGGTTATTTATGTCCCTCTATAATTGTATTATTGATGATGGGCTAATAATAGAATTAGGGTTCATATATACGGTTGAGGTCCCTACTTCAAACCAGAATTTCTCTACTTTTTACTTTCCCATCCGGTTTGAGAGACATATGAGAAAGGTTCTTGAGGTAGAAGACTTATCCACTACGTACTGCTTGGTTCGTGAGGATTGTTGTGTGCATACTCTTCAACAATGGTTTCAGGTACGTACTTATTAAATTGTTCTTCATTGATTACTGACATGAGGTCTTAGCGTAGATCTAATATTATTCCAACAGTGGTGCCTTTTATGAACTTCACCACTATTATGTGCTTCACTACTCCCTTTGCTTTTTTCCATTCATGATCTATCTTCTTCTCTTCTCTTCTTGAAAACAATCAAAGAAAACTCAAAAAGTACATAGTCCAAGAGAGTGACTTATTGCCATTTTATAGATAAATTTGTATGGTCCATTTGTAGTTAATGGTTTTACTAAAGGTATTTTCTTTTCAGCTATTTGAGGTTACCAGTGATCATGCCACCTAAAGAATATGCATATATACCAAAATAAAGCTTAGATAAATGAGATCTTTAAGTTACCAAGATTAAGAACTCTTTGTTGATTTACTATACAGCTTGTGTTCATATTGATTTTAAATTGGATTATTTATTCACACATATGAGACAAATCTTCACAGTCAAATCTCACTACACCAAATTGGCATATTTGTAACAACTTAAAAAACAGTAACACTTTTGAGCTGTTACAATCCACCAAACAATTTCAAGTCAAAACTAAATTTAGTCAACAAAATGAAAAATAGCTACACAAAAAAAGTGATACAATAAATTAGATCACCATGAATAGCATCACTTGTAAGCCCATACTATTTGTGGTGATACAATTATTGAATCACTTTGTTTGTGAAAATGTGTAAAATTGCTTTGTGGATTGTTATAGCTCAAAAGTGTTACTATTTTTTGGATTGTTATAAAAATGCCAATTTGGCGAAGTGTCTTCAAATGGAATAATGGATCTCATTTGATATCATAATCTCAATTTATTAAGAAAATGTTCTCCCCTTCAAAATGTGAAGTTTTGATGTGTGGGTATGTATATTGTTCTCTTGTTAAATAAGATTATTATATATGTGGAGCCTTGGTAAGTGAAATAAAGCTTATATTTCACAATTTGAAGATAAATGTATCAACATAAAAGCCTCCCTCCATTTAAGGATCGTGATTTCGTTTTTCGAGTTAATTTCAGTATCTTGATTTTAAGAAATAATTTTTTGTGTAAGGAAAAAAAACATACACATTTTGAGGATACATGAATATATATAATAAATTTCGAGATTATATGAAATATGAGAAAAATAAGATGTAAGTAAATAAACTTATCAAACACATTCGATGAAGCCTAAGTACCAAGTATTTCTTAAATTAATGACATAATTAAAAAATATAGTAAAAAAAGGTACAAATAGTAATCCTAATTTATGTATTGTCAGTGTTAGGTCTGTAAGATTTAAGTTTTGTAGGTTAGTAATGAACTTATGTTAATCCTAACCACAGAATCGATTTTTGCGAAGTTTTTTTTTTAATTACGAAAAGAAAAATGCAAAAAAAAGAAGCAAATTTACATTATTTCGATGGTTTTTTTTAAAAAAATTGGGGTTTTTGAAACTTTTCCTTTTTTTTTTTTCTTCATAAATTTCTTTTTTGACTAAAAGTACAAAAATCAGCTATGGAAAAATACATTTTTTCGATCGAAAAATTTCGACTCAATACCAAATTTGAAAAAGCTTTCACCTTCCTTGCGCAATGGCTTAATGAACTTTCACCTCCCCAATCAACTTCATCAGAGCCAATTGTGCACACAATCGACTCAGGGGGCAGTGCTTAACAACGGCAACAACAACATACACAATCACCTCAAGGGAAAACAATAATCAACTTGCGCAACAACATCAATCAACTTGTGCAGACAAACACAATCTACTTCGAGGCAAGTGAATCTAAGGATCGACATGCACACACAGATAATTGACTTAGGGGTCGGTGAAATGAAAAAGAAAGAGCGAGAGAGCGAACCGATCAATATCTCAAATCTGCATGTGGGGAAGGAAGAGAGAAATGGGAAACTTTCCTGTTTGGTTTGGGATTCTTCTTTGTGTGGAAGAAAATATATGGTTCGAGAATATCAGGTGCTTTCTCGAGCCGGATAGATAAGAATCTTGAACCAAACTGGAAAGTTTCCCCTCTCTCTCTTTCTTCCCTCCACGCAGATTTGAGAGATTAATCGTTCACTCTCTTTATTTCTCTTTTTCGATTCACCGACCTCTGAGTCGATTGTCTGTGTGTGCAAGTTGATCCTTTGATTCACCAACCCGTGAGTCGATTGTGTTTGTGTGCGCAAGTTGATTATGTGGGCAATTGGCTATGATGAAGTTGATTGGGGAATTGAAAGCTTCACGAAGCCATTGCACAAGAAAGGTGAAAACTTATTTAGATCTGGTATTCGGTTAAAGTTTTTCGATCGAAAAAATGTATTTTCCATCGCTAATTTTGGTACTTTTAGTGAAAAAAATGAAATTTATGAAAAACTTGGTATTTTTTTAAAAAAAACTTTACCTTTTACATGTCTTCTTTTCGTAATTAAAAAAAATGAAAATTTCAGCGAAATTTTGCGAAAACACATTCCTTGCCTCTATACCAACAATACAAATCTTAGATGTAAGGTGCCAAATTGAGCATTTTGTCAAATGGTAAAGCGCAGACACCAGTGAAATATTGTCATTCTTAAAGTCAATTGAAAATCTATTGTTTGCCAAATTTTGAAGAACTATGAATGATTATGCCTGGATGCCCTTACAAGGTACAATGTGAGCTCAAATATAAATGAACGTTGCTATGGACCAAGATTTTGTGGTGACATGTCAAAATCTATAAAGATTTATACGTACTCGAGGAGTATGTAATCCTATCATATTGTGCCATCTTGGTTACTAAGATCTAGTGTATTAGCCGTGTCGTTGACATGACCATACACTTTCCACGAAGCGTGTACCCATGCTATTGGCATGGCTACCGTGTCATGCCTTCGGCATGCCACCCTGGTCCTTGGATCGTGCCTTTGGCACTCCCTAAATGGGTCACTAATCAACAATTTTTTCTCAGTAATGTCTATAAATAATCGAACCCCATTTTCACATAAATAACAAATGTCATTCAAAACACCATATAATGAACATGAATGCAACAAAAAGCACATTTGCAATTAAGTAACCCCATAATTGAACAATATCTTTGAAAATGAATAAATGAAACACATAAATTCTTATGAATTCTAAAATTTTCCTTCACTTAAGAATAGGGCTGAAAACCGAACCATCGGTTCGGTTTTTCACTTAAACCATGAACCGAACCGACCTAGGTCGGTTTTAAAATTTTCAAACCGAAACCGAACCGACCATTAACAAAACCGATCCGAAACCGAACCGATTCTAATTTATGCAAACCGTAACCGAACCGAACCGACTATTTTAAATATATTATATTATTTATATATAAAATATATATTATTTATTATATATATTCGGTCGGTTCGGTTTGGTCGGTTAAAATCACATAGAAACCGAAAACCGAACCGACCACTTCGGTTTTGAATTTTTTTAAACCGAAACCGATCCGAACCGAATTTAAACCGAACCAATCGGTTCGGTTTTGATCGGTTCGGTCGGTTTAGTCGGTTTGATCGGTTTTTTGTTCAGCCCTACTTAAGAACCCAACACATTATGAAAATTTTGATTAAAATTGAGAATTACAAAAGCTAAAGAGGGGAAGAGAGATGGATACCTTATTTCAAGCCCAGCCAAATCACAAAAAGCTAATTCTCAACTCTTTATCTAGTTGCTCTGTTGTTGTTCACCACAACCCAATTTCAAGGTGTCAAAGCTGAGCAAAATCACTTTCCTGCATCACACAAACAGACAAATTTAATTTAGCGTGTGTCGGTAAAGCTATATATTGATGGAGGAAAGGGGAGGGTTTAGAAGCAATAATTTCTATGAGATTGATTCAATGAAACCCTATTTTTTTTGTCAGCTTTTAGTTTGGGGTTGATGGAAATGGAACAGGGGTGTTAGGAGATCTAGTGGGATTGGAGAAGGAGAGGGGTGGATGTCTTTGAAGTTGTGAGGGTATTTTTCCTTATTTTCTTAGATGAAGGAGATAATCAGATAGAGGGGGTGTGAGAAACGGTGGGCAGTGGGAGAAGAGAACGATTGATATGAATATGAAAGGGGGATAGGACGGGTTGGGAAATATGTAAGTTGGATAGGGCAATTTGGGAATTCAACAGATGACATATTGACGCACATCACTTCCAAATTCAACTTACCAGTGTACCAGCCGAGCCGCCATACACTTTTCGCATAATGTGTACCTGTGCCAACGATATGGGTATCATGTCATGCCTTCGGCATACCACCCTGGTCCTTGGATTGTGCCTTCGACATTCTCCAAATAGGTCACTAAATTATCAAATATGAAAACAAATTATGACTTACCATAAAAAAAAAAAAAAAAAATCAAACCTTTTGTCATATGGTTTACAAAACATATCTTGAAAATCAGTAATTCTATTAAATGAAAAATTGAAATTTATAAAATCATTCCAACAGATTTATTCTTTTACATTGGGTTTAAAAAAAATATGATTGCTAGAGATGGGGATTAATGTTTGGATTTTAATTAGGGTTTTGGATTCAATTGCCTTTGAGTAGCATGAGGGGTAATATCAAAATTTCATAAGTTACACGAGGGCTTTATTGGGATGTCGAAAATTCCACGGACACACAGCCAAATTTTCAATTGCTAAAGAGGGGAGAAGAAGATGGGTTGAAAATTTTATCATTTGACGAGGCAATTTGAGAATACGAAATATGACGGATAACAGATTGACACACAATTGAAGGGACAAACTAGATTTTCGAATATAAATGTAGTTGTGCAATCATTAATTCATCAATCAATAAACAGGTAAAGTTGAATTAAAAAGGAAATCAAAGAAAAAGAAATTAGACCTAACTTAACCATCGAACTTCCTTTCTTTACTCGCAAAATTTTACTTACAGCAACCTGTAAACTGTCAGATTGACATAAAAGAGAATCTCGATGCAACCACTTAAAGATCTTAGCAAAGCTTGAACACAAATCTGGGTTTCTCGAGTCGTATTTCAGAAGCAATAGAGCTTAAAAAGAGTGAACAGATCTCTCTCTCTCTTTTGGCATTGTGAACCAATTAAGGATCCATAAAAGAAGAAAATCGAAAATGGCTCCAAATCAGGTCAATATTTCGACTTCTATCTCATATTTTTGGATCCAAGTTAGTTAAAAATCAATTTTTTTTAGGGTTTTAGTGAATCTATCTATAAGGGTTTTTGCATCTTTAGTTGACTTATGAGTTCTTGATACTTAATTTCTTCATGTTTATGTTCATTTTGTATGATTGTTGGAATTAGATCGGTATTTGAGCTTGTAAAATTGGTGGGCTTTTGTGGGAATTTGAGATTTCAAGATGTGGGATTGATGTGGCAATAGAAAGTTAGGAACTTTTCAGTAATTGAGAACAACTGAAGAAGAAAGAATGGCAGTTGTTGATAAGAGGGTTGATGATGTTTGAGTTGTGAATTTAGGTACCATAGTTGAATTGTCAAAACAAAGTTCGGAAACTAGATTTTTAGAGGTTTGGAGGAAACTTAGAGGAGAAGATTCGGGAGAAGGGTGAGAGTGCACTGTGTGAGCTAATTTTTGTGATTACCAAGTGAGATTTAGTGTCCGTCCGTGGTAGTGGTGAATGCAAATGTGGTGATTTAGTACCATGAAGGGGGCCAAAATTTAAAAAGTGAAAATTGTGCTCAACTAGTAGTAGCAGAGGTTAGCTTGCCCATTGAGAGGGCGCATTAAGATAGTGTGAGAAGGGGAGTTAAATCTTGACAATTATAAAGCTCAAGCTAATCCCCCAGTTACTGATTGACCATGTGAGGGTCAATCAAGATGAGTGTATGCATATCATGCCCCTTAGAAAGGGGTGCTAAGCTCATCTCAGGCCCTGGATGCAATGTTGCCCACATCACATGTTAGTCACCAGCGTTTTCGAGTTGCAAATCCAAAATTATTTATGGATGTTCCTACAATGTCCTGTGATGTAGGGAAGGAGACGTCTCGTGGATTAAGATGCATTTTTTTCATGAAAAACCTTGATTGGTTAGATAAGAGGTCTAAGATTTGTGAAATAGTCTAACCAGAGTAAGAATCAAAGCAAATAACCCCTTATCTCAGACATTTCTACTAGAGATTGTGGTGCTTGAATGTATTGCTATTTGGTCCTTAATTTGAGTCAAGATCTGTTAATTCTTCTTCTTAATTCGTCACCTAACACTTCGGAATCCTATATATATACATATATAGGGGTGGGCATGGGACGGGATGGGACAAGATGGACCCCATCCCTATCCTATTCCATTCTGTTCGTTCGAGATCGGGACGGGACGGGATAGACTTCATCCCGACCTCGTCCCATCCCAAACGGGACGATATGAGCATGTACTAAATAGTTTTCTAATGAAGAATAACAAAAAAACTTTCATCTCACCTTGCTCACACACTAAAAATGTCTAATTTATGTACACATAACCTTCATCATAACAATATAAAATGTCATGTAAAATTTCATCTCATATTACTTCCTAAAATTGTATCTTGTATGAATAATATAAGTTATCAAGTTGTCTTAATATAAATTCAAAAATGAAAAATATTGCTCATTGACCAAATATTCAACTATATAACTCATAGAAACCTACCCATCATTTGCTTTTATTTTTAACAAAAATAATTGTTCTCTAACCAATCTAAAATGTAAAAAAAACATAAATTTTCATAGGTTCTATTTGACCTAAAATATTCAAACTAAAGTTTCTATATAAACAAAGAGTATCAAATCAAACAAATTTTCAAACAATAGATGTTTTGATTTAACTTCTAATACATCATAAAGTTTCATTTAGAAGAGTAGTTTTATTAAAATTAATAATAATATATATTAAATAAATAAGTTCAGGACGGGACGGGATGGGCGAGATTGAAAATCTTTATCCCGATCCCATCCCACTCTAGAACAGGATGCATCGGGATGGGTTTGATCAATCCCAAAAGGATCCAAAAAAATCGGGACGAGATCGAGATTGGGACGGATATATATATAGTAATCCTAGATGTATAATCCATAACATAGAAGCGGTGTCCCTATATAAGTTTCTAAAGTCTTAGTCACACCGTGTCCCTAAGGATAATATTTCTAAGTTCAAGCACCAACCCAAGGCATTCAATACTATACAATAACTACAAGTTTACGAGATATGCTGGTCATTACAGGTGATTCAAACATGTAAATATCAAGTGATGAAGCCAAAGACAATTTCGTAATCCTGCATAGCCTCCTAAGTATGACAATCAAGTTGAAACCATAATAAATTTCTATGTAAGTGTCTCATATCGTAGGTATCCTCATACCCTATGAATGTCTCTCACTTAAACACATCCCACAATGTGCACCAGTACCACTTCGGGCTTGTTTGTATCCCAATGGGGTGTCATCTACTCGGATACAAATTCAAACGTCCGGAATGACGGGCCTAACAAGGCCAACTTAACACAAATCAAACTCAAACGCGCTGGGAGGGAAAGCGAGTAATCTCCAAAGCACGTCCTCCGGGACCCGTCCCATCACACTTTCTAGTGGCAAGCACGTGCGGGAGCTCACCGCACCTCAACGAACATGCCACATGCGATAGCGTCCACCATGTCCGTAGGTACGAGTTATCTCAAGCATCCACCAAACTCACAATGCGAGCAAACCCCAAAGCATCGACACAATATGCATTACAGCGGGCTAACTAATCTAAACATGCACGCACTACAAGTCTATACAGAATCTAACGTAATTGATGTGAAACAATAATCAACTAGGCAATCCTCATAAGTCTACGACCACACTAGGGTCCCAACATGACCCAATTCACAACAATAAAGTCCCTCGAGTTGAACAATCATACAAGTTCAAAACTCGGCAATCTACTGTAAAACACACGAACTGATGAGTTCCTTATGATTTAGTAGACTATACTTTTGATAGTTCTAATGGTTTCCATGGTGTATTAATTAGCATGAATTTTACTTGGCTTCGCGTGGTGTAACTAAGCTATTTGGTATAGAGAAATGAACCCTTATGGTTAATAGAATTTGGTATTTTCACCCAGATGGGAAAACTAAGCTATTTCTTTGGGGTGGTTTAGCCTAATGCAATGGCGTTCCCGAGGAATTAGTTTTGACTTAGATTGCCATATTTAAGAAGCTTTGCAAGTTTACGATATTTTACTATGTTGGTGCATGAACTTAGAAACGTTAATCCTTAAGGTGTGACTTGCCTTGTTGGTGCATGGATTTAGAAATGTTATCCTTTGAGACACGGTGTGACTCATACTATAGAAACTTGTATTAGGACACTGTTATATGTTATGAATCATGTATTTAGGATTACACAATTATTCATTATTATGTGGCATGACTTCCTATTACATATTGTATTGATGTTTGTATTTAGTTCACTCGCTCCAGCTAGCTTTGTGCTTTGCTGACCCTGTAAGGGGTGTGCAAGTGGTGGTGGTGTTCCTGCTATTCGTGCCGCTTAGGCCCAGTCTCCAGTTTATATATATATATATATATATATATATATATATATATCATGTTATATCATTATGGATCTTTGAAGTTCAAACACCTACTTTGTTCCTTGTTTAAATTGTTTTTGTTTGTAAGTTGTGCTCAGGCTACATACTGAGGTACACTGTATTGTCAAGCCTATATTTTCTTTATCATCTGACATAACTTTGTGCAGCCTGTAGGAGAAAACTATTCCAACCCAAAAACATGCTTCTTCCACGTGCTTTTCAAGGTCTAGTATTTCATCATTTAGGAATCTAGAGCTCCCATCTGTTGAATGGTGTATGAAGGGAAATAATTTTCTTCCACGTACTTTGGCCCAGCTCTCATGATTCTTTGGATTTTCACAGGCTGCGGCTTTGGCGTTCTACATTCTTTCAGCAATTTTCTTCAACAGTTTCGTTATAATATTTGTAGTTACTGTGTTTCTTGCTGCTCTTGATTTTTGGGTAGTCAAGAATGTTAGTGGCAGAATATTGGTTGGTCTGAGATGGTGGAATGAGATAGATGATTTTGGTGAGAGCGTTTGGAAATTTGAGTCCCTTGACCAAGAGGTAGATTAGATATTACTTTGAATGTTAACATACGGAAATGGGGCATTGTGGTAGTACAGTTAGCATCTAATTATTTATCTTCGGTCTGTAGTCAATGGCTCGGATGAACAAGAAGGATTCATGGCTCTTCTGGTGGACTCTTTATCTTGCAGTAAGGATATGTTTTTTTAGATTGTGTTATCTTTAGTTTTAAAACTGTAAAAAAAGATTAGGGTGAGGAAATTTGTAGTTGGTTACGTGTATTTGTATGTTTCCATGGAAAATTCCTTTGGCTTTCCCATAATAATATTATCTCCACAGTTTTGAGGGAAAACATGTTTTCAACCTCAAGTCTTCCTTTCATTTCTTTGGAATAATTTTACCAAACACAGATTCATCCATTTTTCTTGTACTGTTTCTTTTTTTAAATTGTAGTTGGTTGAGAAGAGATAAATTTTGAAACTGAACATTACCTGTGGAGATGATCTAATCTTGAAGTCTTCTATTTAACAGTACAAGTAAACTTTCATCAGCGACATAACCTGACAATTTTCTTCAGGGTTACTGTCTTTGTTCTAAGATAGTCTGTTTTCTCGCTGTGCAGGCTGCCTGTTGGATTGTTCTTGGAATATTCTCACTCATAAGGTTTCAAGCAGATTATCTTCTAGTAGTTGGAGTTTGTTTGACCCTCAGCATTGCAAACATTGTTGGATTTACCAAGTGCCGCAAAGGTATGGGCCCTATGCTGTCTGAACCTTGAAGAAGTGACTGACTAGTAATTTTCCATGAATAAACATGGAGCACCCTTTGCTAGCACATTAAAACACTTGCATCATGCTGAGTGATCATGGTATAATACAGTGTATAGTTTCACTTTTACTTAGCATATTTTAGTGACAAGCATGACGAGTTTCAGGGTATCTAATGTTGAGTTTGTGGTTGGTTCTTCCTGATTTTTCCCAATGGAATTTTCTTAACTGGATCTAAGCCTCATCTTTTGTTATTTCAGATGCCAAAAAGCAGATTCAAGCATTTGCTTCACAGACTATTGCATCTCAGTTCTCGTCAACGATACAGTCTGCCTTCAGCGTTGTATGAATTTATTTACATCAAAAGCAAATATAAGTTGGGAATGAGGTTGTCATACTTGAAATATTGAGACAGAGTGATGTTCCCTGATTCAGTTACTTTCTTAGGCTTTTGGTAAACTTTTGTAGACATGCAGTGAAAATGTTGTATGCCACTGTTTAGTGATTGACATTCCTGGATTGGAATTTCAACTATATTTGTACCGAAATTCTGGATTGGAATTACTCCATATTTGTATGATAAGAGCTGGATATATGTTGATAGAAGTTGATGTTCTTCTGTAATCAAGAGCCTAGCAGTTTTCCGGATTGAGTGAATTTGGTTCTTTTGTAAGAAGAGTCTGTTGTGGGAAAAATGCAAACTGTGATTAGTCATGTTTTGATGTTCACTTGTGGCTTTGCAACCATACAGCATTTTGGTCACTCAGGCAGTTCATCTTCAAATATACAAGGGCTTGCTAAGTGCTAAGAGTTAACCAGAAGTGTCTGTTACACACCTGGTCTTCCAGTGTACTACCTACGGTCTGATCTGTGCAGTTTCTGTCACTAGTTTGTTTCCTAAAAGATCACCTTATTGATACTTGAGGCTTCTACCTCCTCTCCTGTTTGTTGGATTGGTCACCTCATGGATAGGAAACCTGTTAGATCATATAATGAGCAGATCTACACTTATTTGACAAACGCAAACATGTGATCACATGTTGAGATCAGTGTTGAGATCATTTGCGCCATGGTGTAGAGTGCAAACTCCCTACTCTAGAAGGAATTTTCCTTAAATCTAAACCAACTATTTGTTAGGGAACTCCTAATTTTAGGAGTTGCAAGGGAAGCCTTCCACGACCATCTCTACACTATTACTGGCATTCTAGCAATCTACTATACTACCAAGTAGTCCCCAACAATGGTGACACCAATACCACCAGCATAACTACCAAGTCCAAATTGAAGTAAACCCATCTTATATGCAACCAACCTATCCTTTATGCAACCAGACCACCTATCGAATCACTACCGAATGCCTTAATCCACATTCCACGCCACCAACATCAACACCACCACTGCTGGTCCTCTGGATCTCTATGCACATCCTAGCACCCCAAGAACATCATCACACTATGCTCAACCACTACTAGCAACTATAATCACCACTAAAACTTCTTAAGCAAACCATCCACGTCTCAAGCTATTTTGGAACCATCTATTTTCTATACGGTATGTTGAAAAAAAGGGATATTTACCTTTTGGCCCCCATTAGTTATTGTGTATTCCTCCTTGACCTCCATTAGTTTTCAAAACCTAGTCAGACCCCCATTTTGAGTCTTGACCGTTAAGTCAAGGCTTTTGACTAGCCGAAAACATCCAAACAAATTGCCCTAATCTTCTTCCCCAACCCTTTCATCCACCTCCTCTTCCCTAGCTCCTGTAATTTGAAGGTTTCAATTGGTTTTTCCCTTCAATTTAATGTTGAATGGAGTTTGCCTTTGTTTTAATGTTACAAAATGTAACACTCGTACTTTTTCAATGACAATATAAATTTATGTACCCAAAGTTCATTAAAAAATTTATTTTAAAATCTTAGTTCGTTGGGCAAATAGTATTTTTTTCTCAACTTACCTAACCCTCTTACCTTTCGAATCTCGGGACGAGATTCATTTTAAGGTGTATATATTGTAACACCAATGCTTTTTCAATGACCTTAATAAATATTTTTTTTGTACAAAAATAAAATAAAATGTAATGACCTCATTTCCTAGAACTACCTAAATATATTTACCTCAATGTTTGAAGTTCGATAAAATGCATTTTTTATTGATGTCAACCAAAACTTTATTTGCACATTAATAATGCATGGTTTACAAAATTAGTGTTCTAGTGATAGCCAAATATTTGGTAGCTAAATAGTGCATCTTTATTATTTCATGTAATATTTTACATAAATTTTAGGGAGCGAGGGAAGGAGCAAGGGTAAGGGAGTGAGGGATGGGTACACCCATCCCCCTCGAGATAAGCAAAATTGCCTCAAGATGCGCAACATCGCTTATCTCGAGGGGGATGAGTGGTTACACCCATCCCTCGCCCCTTACCCTCGCTCCCTAGAAGGGGTTATATATGATTAGTTTAAATATATATATATAATTGGTGCAAATATAAATATTTACTTAAACCCTAATTGTGATGGGTTTATACTCATCTATGGACTTAATTTGGAGTGGCAGCTAGAAATGATGCAAATATAACTACCTACTTAAAATCCTAAGTGGGATGTCTTTGGGTTTAAGTATTCTTTTTGGCCGTATGGTGCTTGGAGTGAAGAAAAAAAAGGGGAGAGAAAAGAAAAGGGAAGAGAGAAATAGAGATGATGGAGAAGAAGACAAAAGAGAGGAAGGGAATGAGAAATTTAAGAGAAGAAAGAAAAGAAGGGGGAAAAATAAATGAAGAAAAGAGAGAAGAGAAAATAAGAAGAGAGAAAGAAAGAAAGAAAGAGAAGGGGGTGTGACATGTGTTTGTGTGGGTGATGTGCACATGTTTTTGCTCGAGAAATTGATTGGGTATTCACATCTTTATTGTGATTTTCGACTTTGCGGGATTTTAGATCAATGCGGCTTTTGTGATATTCATTACGTGACCAAATATGTGAGTTTTTCTTCATCATCTTTATATTTATTTTAAAATAATCTATGAATATTTATGAGTGTAGTTGATGGAAAATATGGAGTTTGTGAATAGTACAAGTCTGGGTTTAGATTAATTTAGATAAAAAAACGTAATAGTATAAATAGTTAGTGTTTTAAAGTGTTTTATGTAATATGTTTTGATTAGTAGTGTTGTACATGTTATTTGTTTTATTAGGCATAATAATGAGTTAGACTTGACATGCGGAGTAAGTTTGATAAATTGTTAAGGGTTGTATTTTGTGAAATGTTGATTAATTGATGAATGATTAAATGATGGAATAGAATTTGAGTATAATTATTTTATTGATTTAAAGATTGGAATGAAATTATCTTGGTTAAATTAAGCTTTTAATATATTGATGGAATTGGGCTTATAAGATGTAGGATATGGACTGGACTTATGGAATGGATATGGATAGTGGATTTGACTTATAATGAATATGGGTTGTTGATTGGGCTGGGCTTACAAGTTCTGAAAATAAAGGATATGGGTTGCTGATAGAATTGGGCTTATAGGTTCAGAAAGTAAAAAATAAGGAATTGAATTCAAAAAATAAGGAATTGGGTACTAATTTGATTTGGAATTGGGTATTGATTTGAATTGAGTTCTGAATTGAATTGGAATTGAGTTCAGAAATTCAGGAATTGGGTATTGTTACGGGCCGAACTAAATAGTTAGGCTCAAAGTTGTTTAGTTGAATATATATGTTGGCTGGACTTAGATTTAATGATTTATGTAAGCTTATCAAATTTGGGTATTAAAGAGGGTGAGTTACGGTTTGTTTGGGCTTATAAATTTTGAAGTTTTAGATAATAAATTATGGTTTGATTAGGATGATCAATTTTGGAATTTAATAGAATGAGTTATAATTTGATTGGGTTTATCAATTTTGGTATTAAAAGACGATGAGTTATTTTTTGGAATGAGTTTATAAATTATGAAAAATAAATTATGAGTTACTGTTGGGGTTGATGTTATAAGATTTAAATTTTTGGATGAGGGTAATGTAAATGTGTACATTGAGATTAAATTTGAGGATTTATCATTGATGAGATGAATTTGGGTATGTGTATTTGTATTGTGACTTGAATTTTGATTGTTATACAAATTGCCTTGGTAAGAATTATAATTTTTTTTTATTGCTTGAGCTTTGATCCCCGTTTTGTTAAAGAAATTTTTTATAGGAAAATGATGGTTGCCCCAAAATAATGAGAGATTACTATGATTAAATTATTTATTATCGACAAGATGTCAAATGATATGTTTTCCAAAAAAATGTGAGTAGATACTGTTGTAATTGATATATGAATGACAAAATGTCATTGTGGCAGAAAATTGAGCTATTAAAATAAATGATATTGATAAACTATGATTCCTTAAATTTTTATTATCTGGAATTGTATCACTTAGAACTATCATACCTTTTTTTTTTTTTTTTTTTTTTTTTTTTGTGATTTCCCTTATCTTATAGAGAAACTAAATAACCTTCGGGTTGGCTTGCGGATGTGGGGCGCCTATTTTTTTTATAGAGAAACTAAAATAACTTTCGGGTTAGTCTTGCGGAAATGAGGTGGATTTTTATGCTTAAGATAGGTTTTGAAATTTATCCGTAAAAAATTGGACGTGACTTTATGCGCATTGATAGCCTAAGAGTGACTTTTGTTACTCATATAGTTAGGGGTATCCGATGATGCATGTCTTTATGTGATGTGTCCCCCACTTGGGCATAGATGACAGATAAGTCATCCTTTATATGAGAGAGACATGCAGACATGTATATTCGGCACGGAGGTGGTGCGAATGTGGTATCGTCTAAGTGATCAATCCGTTAAAAATGAATAATATGCTTACGTCAAATAATGTACAAAGATAATTGTTTTAATTAATAAATTACATTTATATTGTTTATAACCTTTTTCATGCAGGATGACAAATCCACTAATATTTTTGCAGGTCAGACTTGTCATAGTCAACATCTACAGAATAAGTACAAGTAAATACATATTTATTTATTATGATGACATGATTGCCTCGTTGAGGAACTAAATTATTTGAACTGTGATTTTCTTGTATGATACTTTTGTCTCATTGAGGAACTACCTGTTTGTGTGGTTATTCATGATTTGTGTTTAATTTTATGTTATCACTTGCTGATGTGTTGATTTTTGTGATGAAGAATACTCACATCAGCTTTATTGCTGACCCAAGTGTGTTTTTGTTTCTTGGGTACATTCCTTTGGGAATGTAGCCGATTAGCCTTTCAGGTTTAGAGATTTTTTAGCATCGTTACTGGAGTTTCGTTAGTGAGGCTAGCAACGTCAGAGTTTTTCCTGGTTAGAGTTTTTATTTGTTTCAATTTTTAAATTATGTTTTAGTTGTTGCTGCTAATTGTTCTGTTGTTATTGAACTTTTTCACATCCCAAATTTTGGAAAAATGGATAATCCTTGATTTTCTAATTCTTCGAAAATCAGGGCATGACACAAAACATAATCAATCCCTTTCTTTTACTTTCTACCCTCTTTTTCCTTCTTTCATCAAACAAACAATTCAACTCCACTCAATCCTTTCCTGATTTCAACTCCTAAACCCCCAAATTACTTTCTCATTTTAATACCTTTGTTAAGAATATTTTAGCACTCATCAACATCAAAGCAAAACTGGTTGTCTCCTTCCTCTAATCTCTTTGTGGTCTCCTTATTAAGAAACTATGTACAGATTTGTGGACACCACCACCAACCTACCCAACCCCTGTTTCATCTAATAATGGAGATTGAGTTGTTGATGGTTTGTAAATGAGGAAGGAGAGAGCACCACTTGTGAGAATGACTTGGGCTTGACAAATCTTTGAACCTGTAAATGGAGTCGGGAGTTTTGGTTCTCTCTCTTCAAGTCCAACAACCCTGCATGGCTTCTGAGCATCAAACACACCCGGTGCACCATGGCACAGTCTCGAGGAGATCTAAGGGTTGTTGTGGAAATTGAGAAAAAATAGAGTTTTAGGACTTGGTATGTTGGATCTAGGTCAGTGTTGCAGAGTGGCAGAGAGAGCTGAATATGGAAAATGGAAATTAAATGCACCACGCGGGCTATGCTATGCTATGCTTTTGTTTTGTATTGTTGTAACTGTAGTAATTCAAATTAAAAGACAGGAACGAAGTTACCAATTGTTCTTGGGTTGAGTCGCGGACTAGGTCGCTCTCTTTAAGACGTTTCGCGACTTTGCCCAAAAGTGTGCAAGCAGTCTGGTAGCCCCGCCATCCCCAGGATAAAACAGCCTAGAATCTTATCTGTCTCGTTCAAACAAGTGCACTGTTGATGAACGGAATACTATCCACCCTTAATCTCTTGTTTGCTCGGAATCACCAATACAATGTATAAAAATCAAACGAAAAAGAAAACTCTGAAATACGAAGAAAAAGATTTCCTTTCAAACAGAGCTGTTGAAATCTCTTTGAAAGAATTTCACAAGAACATAACTGCAGAGCTAAAGAATCTTCTCTGATTGAAATATTAAAACAAAATTGTTTTGCTTTTTCTTATTGTGTATATGAGCTCTGAATTTTTGTTTGTATTTATAGGGAGAAGAATGCATTTGAGATACAACATCTTGTCTAGATGCATGGACAAAGAATCGCATGGAAAACGTGTGGGATTTAACTGCGACACAACGTAAGGCGTGAAAACTGCGGCGTGGAAAACGTGTGAGAGAGGACAGCAAATACAAAATCCCGTCTAGATGCATCTGACTCAGTCTCCCTTCTCAGCAATTCAAAAAATATTTTCATTTAAATAAATTTTCAGTAAAAAGAATGGGTTGATCTCTAAATGACCCAACCGACCGACCGGACGGCGGCGACGGCGCGCGAGAGTTTATCTCTCCCCTCCTCACAAAAGTGTGGTACCACAAGGGGTCCAATCCCAAGTCCAAATCATTCTCCTTATAAACTCCTCCACAATGAGTTCTATAGAAGATGTGGGACTAAAAATAGAGAGAGATCCTGAGATCAAAACCAAGTTCATACCCATTTTCTTTTATATTTTTAACAGCCATTTTTTCAACAATCCCCCAGTTGGATTTTAAAAAACAATTTTCATCGAGCAATCTAAAATATAAGATTGTGCATAAACAAAAGTGTCTTTCGACTTGAACTCTTGCGTAGTGTTCATGTTTTAGATTATACTAGAGTAACTCGTAGTTTTGAACTCTATCTCTAACAGACATTACACACACAACCTTATCAGGGTGAAGTCTAAAAAGCCCGTGCATTACTGCCATGCACGTATATCCCAGTATATTGAAGGCTCTAGGAATTTTGCCCACAAATTTCATAGGAAGCGGCCAAACTTCCACAATCACTTAGGTGAGTCTATCAAGAGTACTACTGTAGCTAGGTACTCCACTCCACATAGAGTATAGATCTCATTAAGAGTTTTTAGCTCATCCTACTATCGCTTCAGGATCTCATGCTTTAATCTAGGAATGAGATTGTAATTATGTCAGCATGATTCACTTCATATCATTCATGGCTTGTTATTACCCATTGAACCTATTTCTTGGGATCTCCAGTCTATAGGTTGGGTTACCGTCATGAATAACTCATCAATCTAAGGGCATTAGTCCCATTCCTTTCGAGGTTTTGAAAACCTTCTCTCTAGCTAATCCTTTCGTCAAAGGATCAACCAAGTTCGCATCAGTTCGTACATGATCCACTCTCACAGCAACAGTAGACAGAAACTCTCTAACTGTACTGTGCTTACGACGTATTTGTCGTCTCTTGCCGTTATAATAACGGTTTTGTATTTTTACAATAGCCGCGGTACTATCGCAATGGATCAAGACAGCTGGAATTGGTCTTTCCCATAAAGGGATCTCTGCTAACAGGTTTCTTAGCCAACCTGCTTTTTCACTAGCCGTGGTTAGTGCTATCATCTCTGACTCCATCGTGGACTGTGCCAGAATGGTCTGTTTCTTTGATTTCCAAGAAACAGCTCCACCAGCTATACTGAAAACATAGCCACTGGTGGCTTTGGAGTCATCTGAGAGGGTGTTCCAATCAACATCGCTATATCCTTCAAGGACAGTGGGAAACTTCTGATAATGTAATCTGAGGTTCTTAGTCCTCTTCAGGTACCTCATGACCCTTTCAATTGCATGCCAATGTTGTATACTAGGTCTACTAGTAAATCTGCATAGTAATCCCACGGCATAAGCTATGTCGGGTCTAATGCAATCGGTAGCATATCTAAGACTACCAATGATGCTCGCATACTCAGATTGTCTAACACTGTTACCGGTGTTCTTGAACAACTTTTCACTAGGATCATAAGGAGTACATGCAGATTTACAGTCAGAGTAATTATATTTATTTAGGATCTTCTCTATATAGTGTGATTTATCAAGTTTGTAAACTTTATGTTCTTGCCCCGGAATAACAAAACCTTCAGGTTGGTCCATGTAAATTTCTTCTTCCAAATCGCCATTAAGAAACGCAGTCTTAACGTCCATTTGGTGCAATACTAGATTATGTATTGCATCAAGAGAAATTAACACTCGAATAGATGTAATCCTGTTAACAGGAGAATATGTGTCAAAGAAGTCAACATTTTCTCTCTGTCTAAACCCTTTGGCTAAGAGACGAGCCTTAAACTTTTCAACATTACCATCGGGTTTCAATTTCTTCTTAAATACCATTTACATCCTATTGTCTTGCAACCTGGTGGCAAATCAACTAAATGCCAGGTTCTATTAGACTCAAGAGAGTACATTTCATCATCAATAGCCTTTTCCCAAAAATTGGCATCTAGAGAGGATAAGGCTTCTTGAAGGCTAAGGGGATCCTCCTCGACTGTAAAGACATAGTAATCGGGGCCATAGTTTTTAGAATTTTGTTTCTGTTTACTTCTCCTAGGCTCAGAATCTATGGCTTTATCGGTTTCATCCATTTTGATCAAAGGCACGTTATTTGAGAATGTACCCCCACTATTCCTCGAAATAAAAGGAAATTTATCTTCATAGAAATCAACGTCATTTGATTCTATAATAACGTGATCTTTAAGATTATAGAATCTATAAGCTTTGCTGTTCATGGCATATCCTATGAATACACATTCATATGCCCTACTGGCAAACTTATTTCTTTTAGGATCAGGAATTCTAACATAAGCTAAACAACCCCAAGTTTTCAAATATGACAAGTTTGGTTGTCTATTTTTCAAAATCTCATAAGGAGAGGTTTTACATTTCGATTTAGGGACTTTATTTAGCACGTAACAGACCGTCAAAATAATTTCTCCCCACCTGTGTGATGCAGCCCCGGAGTTAAGTAGAATGACAACTACTAACTCAGTAAGAGTTTTATTTTTCCTTTCAGCTTTGCCATTCATCTCAGGAGAATACAGTGCAGTTTTTTCATGAATAATTCCTTGAGAATTATAAAACTCTATGAATGTACTGCTGTCATATTCAGTACCTCTATCACTCCTAAGTCTCTTAATCTTTCTATTATATTGATTTTCAACTTCAGTCAAAAATAATTTAAACATGTCAAAGGCTTCACTCTTATTTTTCATTAAGTAGACGAAGGTATAATCAGAACAATCATCAATAAACGTAATAAAATAACGTTTTCCATTTCTAGTCAAAACACCATCAAGTTCACATATATCTGAGTGTATCAAATCTAAGGGTTCAGATTCTCTAACAACAGATTTATGTGGTGTTTTGGTTATCTTAGCTTGGCTACAAAAGTTGCACTTTTCAAAATCATTTAAGGACAATTTTGGAATTAGTCCTAAGTTACTCATGTTTTTAATAATACGCTTATTAACATGACAGAGTCTAGGATGCCAAATATTAAAAGTACACAGCATGTAGAATTAGAAATTTTATTAGCATCAACATTTAACTTAAACATTCCATCAGTGGCATACCCTTTCCCTACAAAAACATTATTTTTTGTGATAGTATACAAATCAGCCCCTATAATTTGAGTAAACCCGGCCTTGTTCAAAAGGTAACCAGAGACTAAGTTCTTCCTCATCTCTGGAGTATGCAAGACATCCTTCAGGATAACAGTCTTTCCAGAGGAAAACTTCAGTTCTACTACTCCAATTCCAGCAACGATAGTGGAGTGGGAATCACCCAACAACACTTTCTTGTCCTCAGCTTCAGAATAGGACTTGAACATTTCTCGATCATAGCAAACATGTCGAGAAGCACCAGTGTCAACCCACCATCCCTCGGATCCACCAACAAAATTGATCTCAGAGATCATGGCAATAAGTTGGTCTTCGGTTAGGTTCGCCTGTGGTGCAGGACGAGATCCGTTCCGGCAGTTCCTGGCCATATGCCCTGGCCTACCATAGGTGTAGCATAGGAACTGTGCTGATTCAGTCCTTGAGGGGTGTTTTTGTCCATTGTGATTTCGCGGAGGATTCTGATTCTGATGGTTTCAATTTTTATTGTGACTCAGATTTTTCATAGTCTTTCCACTGGGTTTCAGAGCCACAGGGGTAGATTTCTTCGGGTTTGAAATAATCAGAACTTCATCTTTCTGATCTTGTTTTCGAGCTTCCTCCTCAATTCGAAGTCGGGTAATCAGGCTTTCTAGGGAAAACTCTTTGGTTTTATGCCTAAGGACATTCTTAAAATCTTTCCAGCTAGGGGGCAATTTGTCTATCACAACAGCTACTTGAAATTGCTCATCTAAGATCATCCCCTCATATATAATTTCATGAGCAATTTTTTTAAAGCTCGTGTGATTGAGTTTTCACAGACTTATCATCAGTCATTTGGAATTTCAGATAACAACTAACAACATATTTCTTTGTGCCAGCCTCCTCAGTGTCATATTTTTTCCTAAGACCATTCAAGATAATAATCATATAGATCACTAGAAAGACCATTCAAGATAAAATTCTTACACAAAAAATCATCTTCAATCCAACGATCTAATTCTTTAGTGTGGGTTTCATCAGGTTCAGCAGGCAAAATAGGTTTTTCAGTATTACAGATATAAGCAACATTTTGTGTCGTTAGGAAGAATAACATCTTTTGTCTCCATCTTTTAAAATGTTGGCCCTCAAAACGAAAGCGTCTGTTAAGGTCTTTTGCAGTAACTTTAGTAATCGTGGTCATGGAAGAAATAGAACACGTCTTAAAATTGTTGTAACTGTAGTAATTCAAATTAAAAGACAGGAACGAAGTTACCAATTTTTCTTGGGTTGAGTCGCGGACTAGGTCGCTCTCTTTAAGACGTTTCGCGGCTCTGCCCAAAAGTGTGCAAGTAGTCTGGTAGCCCCGCCTTCCCCAGGATAAAATAATCCAGAATCTTATCTGTCTCGTTCAAACAAATGCATTGTTGATGAACGGAATACTAACCACCCTTAATCTCTTGTTTGCTCGGAATCACCAATACAATGTATAAAAATCAAACGAAAAAGAAAACTCTGAAATACGAAGAAAAAGATTTCCTTTCAGTTAGAGCTGTTGAAATCTCTTTGAAAGAATTTCACAAGAACAGAACTGTAGAGCTAAAGAATCTTCTCTGATTGAAATACTAAAACGAAATTGTTTTGCTTTTTCTTATTGTGTATATGAGCTCTGAATTTTTTTTGTATTTGTAGGGAGAAGAATGCATTTGAGATACAACATCTCGTATAGATGCATGGACAAAGAATCGCATGGAAAATGTGTGGGAATTAACTGCGGCGCAACGTAAGGCGTGAAAAACGTGTGAGAGAGGACAACAAATATAAAATCCCGTCTAGATGCATCTGACTCAGTCTCCCTTCTCAGCAATTCAAAAAATATTTTCATTTAAATAAATTTTCAGTAAAAAGAATGGGTTGATCTCTAAATGACCCGACCCGACTCAGTCTCCCGTCTATCTCTCCCCTCCTCACAAAAGTGTGGTACCCCAAGGGCTCCAATCCCAAGTCCAAATCATTCTCCTTATAAACTCCTCCACAATGAGTTGTATAGAAGATGTGGGACTAAAAATAGAGAGAGATCTAGAGATAAAAACCAGGTTCATACCCATTTTCTTTTATTTTTTTAAAAGCCATATTTTCAACATGTATACTATAGTATAGTATGGTAGTGTATAAGGTATAGGGCCACATAATCTTCCACTAGGAAATGTTCATGCCTCCAGCCATTGTTTTTTTATTCATTTCAAGGAGATTGCAAAGAATGAGAAGTGAAGTGAGTGAGATTTTAATGAATAGATGTGTACAGGGTGTGTGTGTTGTGTTGAGCAATAAAATGGCCAAGTTTGTCTGGGTACTTTGTAATAACTTTTTGAGATCCAAATATTTGATGTGTCCAATAAGTAGCAATGGTGGGAGAAGATGGTGGTGTTGGTAGAAAGGAGGGGCTGAAACATTGAGGTGGCGAGGACAATTTTGATATTAAAATTTTTTAGATGTTTTTCACTAGTCAAAAACTCTGACTTAATGGTCAAGACTCAAAATGGGAGTCTGACTAGATTTTGAAAATTAATGGAGTCAAGGAGGAATACATAATAACTAATGGAGGTCAAAAGGTAAAATAAGTTGATTATCACTTAAGAAGACTCATATTGTAGGCCTTGATTTACATCTTTTATTATTTTTTATTCATCATGCAACTTTTGTAACGCACGGATTCACGTAGCAATGCATAAAATTAAATGTTTATATGGGATGATACCATCCCAAGAATAAAAAAAATTGTTCAAAATTTAACTCAATGCCAATATAAACACTTAATATATCAATGACTAGTTCCCCAGTTAAATATAGTTTTATTTTTATATTCAAAGACAATGTTCTAAAAATCGGCCTAGGCGCTAGAAAGTGGAAAACCACCCAGATTAATGGCTGGGCGGTGTGGGCAATTTTATTTTTATTTTTATTTATTTTTATTTTTTTTAATAAGGCTGATTGTGTTCTTATTTTATTTTTCTTTCCTCATTTTTAGAAATAAACTATTTAATTGTTTTTTATTCAGTAAATGTCTAAATGTAGCAAAGAATGATTACTTAACGGAATTCTCAAAGAATCTGCCGGTATTAACTTTACTAATGTAGATTTTATCAAACACGACTTAGGCTATTCATGCAATTTGAAGAAAAATAAAAGATTAGGTTTGGATATTTGTCCACAAATTCAATTTTATATAAAGTACCCATCATGACCAACTTCAGTCATTTGAGTTTTAATAAATTTTGTTCATGATTGTTAATTTTTCATGTTTTTAAATTTTGCATATGTATATTGGCATTAAATTGGATGTAATTGATAAGGTATTATGTTTAACTTTTGTAAATTATTAAAGTTATAATACAAAACCTAAGACCAACTAGGCCCCTGGGCGCTAGGCACCTGCTCGCCGCCCGCCCAGCGCCTAGCGATTTTTAGAACATTGTTCAAAGATAAGCAAAGTATTTTATTTTTTATTTTTTATTTTTTTATTATTGGATCTCATGACATTTAAATGTCTTTAATAGGATTACAATAAAATCAGTAAAACAAATCAAACAAAGGCGCCATCTGTAGATATTTGGATACATTGTTCAACATGGTGAATCATATATTTTTTACACAATAATTCTACAACGACTTGATGGTTAGAATTTTTGTATTTTATATTTTTTAAGGTTACATTATCTTACTAAAAAAAGAACAATGGATGCTTGTGGAATATTTATTGAGAAAAACAAAAGTTCAATATAAAATTACTCTTTATTCTCCCAATATTATGAGAAATCAATATTAGGCTATCAGCATGGGTATTTGCATAGGCATGATGGAAAACCAAGGTTGGGTAGCTTTATCATAGATCTCACATTCTTTTGCTTCAACATTGAAAGTCATATCTCGCACTATAAAACAAAAAATTTATATGTTAGTTTTTAAATAAAATGATTGAAAAAAGAATAAGGAAGAAGTTGTAATTAAATACCTTAAACAAAGATGACAAGGAAAAGAAGAAAGTAAGAAAGTTTAGAGGATTTCACCATTTTTGCAAAATACTGCTCAATCGGTTTTATGTCCAAATCTCTTTTAGATGAAAAACGAGTTTATCATTTTCTTAAAATTTATAGAATAGAAAATAGATAATTATCTAACAAAAACTTTCTTTTTTGTTAAGCAAATTTCTTAAGAGAAAATAGATAGTATCTGACAAAAATTATCTTTTAACAAATTTGCATAACAAAAATTATCTTTAACAAAAATTATCTTTTAAGTTTTAACAAATTTTATTAAGAAAAATTATCTATTTGCTTAACAAAAATTTTCTTAACAATGTTTTTCAAATAAAAACCCTAACAACATTTTTCCAAGAAAAGAATGTGCTTGAAGGGAAAACCCATAAGAAAAGCCAAGATATTGTTGAGCTTTACAACACCACAATCCTTTTCATCTTCCCAAATTTATGATACTCAACAAAACATGTAAAACAATTAAATTAACCCTCAAAATTGTATGTATGTTTTCGAGTTGGATTTAATTAGTTTTTCTTTTGTGGATCTCATTGGAAAGAACATCGAAAACCAACTTGCACACATTTGTGAGTTGTGATGGTGGCGAAGGAGTTTTTTTTTTTTTTTTTTTTTTTTTTTTTTTAATACCATTTGGCACCCAAACTATTCTAGCAATTTTCATTTGGTACCTATCACGTGCTTGGCACGTGAGGATATTTCGTACATTTAAAAACAACTAAAGATTCTATTAGTCAAAGGCATTGACTTAACGGTCAACACTTAAAATAGGGGTTAGAAGGAATAAACAAAATTACTGGCACCCATCTAGGGTTATACCTGAATTAATGGGGGCTAAATGGTAAATAACTCTTTACTCTCGAACTATCACGTAATAGTGTCATGTTTGGACCCCTATGGTAGGTCTTTATTATATATTATTTCATATTTTTTACCAATTCACACAATGTTTGTAACATGATGAACTATGATTTTGTATAACACAATATGCAACAAATCTTTTAATGGATGAATAATTTGACCATTTGATTTGAATCTTCTACAAAGGGTGAATCCTCAAAAAAAAAAAAAAAACCCTTATTGATTTGGAAATTTTGAATTGTAAATAATTAAATTAAAGTTTGAAAAATTTTATGTGCATTCAGGTAACTTCAAGATTTAAAGTTACTAACTTTTGTGAATTTGGTTGTTAACTTAAATGAGTAATAACTTTTGTATGTCATGTTAGTAATTAAGGGAATCATAATTGTGTCACACATTGGTAACTTAAGTGGGTGTGCTATGACTTAAATTCGGATGTATATATAAAGTGGTAAGTTAACGTACATTGGGTGGTATCTATACATTCAAATTTGTGTGGTAAGTTAAGTTAACGTACATTGGGTGGTATCTATACATTCAAATTTGTGTATGTAGTGGAGCACTCCTCCAAAGAAAATGGACTATTTGTGGGAGTAGTCAAAATTCAAGTCCAATAAACGAGTCTTTGGTTATTTGTATTGTAAGAAAATCGCTTGATGATTAAAACAATATTATGACAAAGCAAAGAAGCATGATATCTATTTATAAATTGATATTTTCTCATATAACCATTGACCAAGATAATTAAATTATTTAATTACTCCACAGCTGTCACTTAAGGTTCTAAACAATCATGTCATATTATAATTAAATTAGCTAATTACATCACAATTGTCGCTTAAATAAGCTAATTACTTCCTAGTTATCACTTAAGAAGACTCATATTGTAGGCCTTGATTTACATCTTTTATTATTTTTTATTCATCACGCAACTTTTGTAACACGCGGATTTACATAGCAATGCATGAAATTAAATGTTTATATGGGATGGTATCATCCCAAGAATTAAAAAAAATTGTTCAAAATTTTACTCAATGTCAATATAAACACGTCTGATATCCCAGTTAAATATAGTTTTTTATTTTTATATTTAAAGATAAGCAAAGTTTTTTAATTCTTATTATTGGATCTCATGAAATTTAAATGTGTTTAATAGGATTACAATAAAATCAGTAAAATAAATCAAACAAAGGCGCCAGTTGAAGATACTTGGATACATCGTTCAACATGGTGAATCATATACTTTTTACACAATAATTCTACAACGACTTGATGGTTATAATTTTTATATTTTATTTTTTTAAGGTTACATTATCTTACTGGTAGAAGAATAATTGATGCTTAAGGAATATTCATTGATCTAAAATTACTCTTTATTCTCCTAATATTATGATAAATTAATATCAGGCTATCAACATGGGTATTTGCATAGGCATGATGGAAAACCAAGGTTGGGTAGCTTTATCTTAGATCCTATGCCATGATACTTCTCTGCACAATACGCGATACAAGTGTCACTGTAGGGGTACCCGGTGATCTCACATTGTTTTGCTTCAACATTGAAAGTTATATCTTGCGCTGCAAAACAAAACAAAAAGAATTATATATTAGTTTTTAAATAAAAATGAAGACTGAAACAAAAAATAAGGAAGAAGTTGTAATTAAATACCTGAAACGAAGATGACAAGGAAAAGAAGAAAGTAAGAAAGTTTAGAGTATTTCACCATTTTTGCAAAATTCTGCTCAATCAGTTTTATATCCAAATCTCTTTTAAATGAAGAAGAGGTTTGTCATTTTCATAGTATTTATAGAATAGAAAATAGATAACTATCTAACAAAAATTATCTTTTAACAAATTTGTTTACCAAAATTATCTTTTAAGTTTTAACAAATTTTGTTAAGAAAAATTATCTATTTGCTTAACAAAAAATTATCTATTAAGAAATTTGCTTAGCAAAGTTTTTCAAATAAAAACCCTAATACAAATTTTCCAATAAAAAAGTGTCATGACCCGATTTTTGAAATATCGAAATCCTAATATGCACATAAGATAATCTATTTCCCAAAATTCAGGGCATGAAATTCATCCACGCATAGTAATAGTTGGCATTCACGAGAAAAATCAATTGCACAATTTACCATTAAAAGACAAACTTAATATTTCACCAATGGAAAGAAAACTAGTGTCAAAGTCTCTGGATCTAATTTGATCAAAATTTAACTAACCCAAAGTCATAATTCTACCTAAACAAAACAATTTGCTATTTATTCTATCACAATAGAATAAAATAATCATCTAAAAATATAAATCAACTCTCAACATTCAACTCCTCAGCAACATCTGCTCTTCATGAAACAAACTCCTCTAATCTCGCCTGCATCTACTAGACCTGAAACAAAGCTAGTCGGCTACATTCCCAAGGGAATGTACTCAAGAAGTCAAAGCCCACTTAGGCCAGTAATTAAGCTGGTGTGAAATTTCTTTGTTCCCAAAATCAATAAAATACCACAAAACAGCCAAGCCAAAACATGTTGTTCCTCCTCGAGGCAAATGTATATAGCTACTTAAAACTTCTAGTTAATTTTAGTAACTATTCACCTTACCTATATTTACTCTTTGAAAATTGACCATGGCAAGTCGGATCTGCAGAAAAGTTAATGGACTTGCCATCCTGCACGAAATGGTTAGAAAAAATAAAAATGAATAATTTTCTAATACTTTATCAACACACAAATTATTTTTCTTAAACTAGTTATTCATTTATAATGAATCGACTTCTTAAACAATACCACATTCGCACCACCTCCGTGTCGAACATACATGTCCATATGACTCTCTTATATAAAGGAGAATTTCTCCGTCATCCATGCCTAAGTGGGAACATCACATACGGGCATGTATCACCATATACCCTAACTATATATATGCGTACAATAAAAGCCACTATTGGGCTAACAATGTGCATAGATCACGTCACATTTTTTCGGATAAATATCAAACCCATTTTAAGTATTTCAAAACCACCCTCTTTTCAGCAAGACCCAACCCGAAGGTAATTTAGCTTCTCTATAAGAAAATGGGTGCCCTCCTCCGCAATACCTAACCCAAAAGTAATTTAGTTTCTCTATAGGAGAGGAAAAACATAAACATAAGAGATGTGGTATTTCTATGAGACAAAATTCAATGTGATTTGAAGACAAGAGTTCAAAATTATTAACATCCCCTATAGTGATATCTCACATGCTTATACAGTAACACGTGCTTACACAGTGACCAAGTTCACAAATATAATATTCCACATTTGGGGAATTGGATCATATGTCTATAACAAGAAAATCCGGTTAAATATCGTGCAATCTGTTGGTAATCTAATAAGAAGGCACATTCTAAAGCCATTGAATCCCGATGAGGGACAAATACATAAATACCAAGAAAAACATGCACTACACACTTAACCATTAGACAATCCATGAGAAAGGAAGCAACATAAATTACATTTAATTTCCTTTGTTAGTTACAACTTATTTGACTCACTTCTTAATTTAATATTCATAAAACAGTTCTATCTGTTTCCTTCCTAACTCCACAAGATTGGATTTAATATTCATAATCAAGAGGTTGGTAGAAACAATTAGCTCCCACTCTCCTCAAAGGAGACGACTCCAATCAAGACTGACAAAGCCCTGTTCACAGATATATGATTCAACCCTACTTCAAACTTTAATACACCCCCAGTACAAGCCAAAATAAGATGTTTCATAAGAATAAAAAAACAAACAGTAGTGATAAAATGAAAAACGCATGTAGAAGGATTGGGAAAAACTTGTACACAAAGATAAATAGAGAGGAGACAAAAGTTAAATCAAGCTACCACTAAAAGAACGAAGATAACTCAATCAAGGAAAAGGAAGAAATCTCACCTGTGTACTCTTCCTTTTCTTTGCCTTTTCTCCTTCTTCCTTAGTTCCTTCTCCCTTGTTTTTACACAAACTCTTGTACGGTTGGCTAGAGGAAGAACTAACCCATATTTAACTTAAACCCTATTAGATTAGGGTTTTAAGCAAACTTCTATTTGCACTCCCATTTTCTTTTCTCTAATCTAAAAATAATTGTAATTAGGACAAAAAATATTTTTAGGAAATTGCTAAAAATTACAGGTCGTTACATTATACACACCTCAAAATGAATCTCGTCCCGAGATTCACGGGATGAACAGCTTCGGGTGCATCTGTTTCACCTTATCCTTTAGCTCCCAAGTTACATCATTCTCTTTCTCACTCCACTGAACTTTCACCAAATTCACTATCCTTCTACCGAGTTGTTTCACATCACGATCCACAATCTTGATCGGTCGTGCTACTTGGGTGAAGTCGTCATTAATCTCGATTTCTGTGGGTTGGACGATTTGAGCAGGATCCTTCACACACACTTCCTCAACATGAAAATGTGAAACACATCATGAACAATTGATAAGCTCTATGGCAAGGCAAGTCTATAGGTCAAACTACCTACTCGAGCAATGATCTCAAACGATTCAACAAATCTGGGACTCAACTTCCTTTTCCTACCAAACCTTGATACACCACACATAGGTGAAACCTTGAGAAAGACAAGGTCCCCAACCTAAAATTCTATACCCTTATGCTTTCGGTCAGCATAACTCTTTTGTCGACTTTGAGCAGTTCTAATCCGCTTTCTAATAACCTGCACCTTCTCCGATGTTTTACGAACAACCTTTGGCCCCAGCAAAACCGTGTCACCAACCTCCGCCCAACAGGATGGTGATTGACAAGGCCTCCCATATAAAACCTCAAACGAAGCCATTCCAATACTGGAATGATAACTGTTGTTATAGGCAAACTCTATGAGAGGTAAATAATCCTCCCTACTACCACCAAAATCGAGCACACATGCCCGAAGCATATCCTCTAGAACCTGATTTACCTGCTCAGTCTGGCCATTAGTCTGAGGATAATAAGCAGTACTCAAATCTAGTCTGGTCCCATAGCTCGCTGAAAACTCTCCCAGAACTCAGATGCAAACAAGGGATCTCTGTCTGACACAATGGACACTGGTACCGCATGAAGCCTAAATACCTCAAGGATCTATCGTCTGGCTAACTGATCGATAGTACAATGCACACCAACTGAAACAAAATGCTCGAACTTAGTCAAACGGTCAACTATGACCCAAATCCACTCATTACCTCGTCGAGTATTCGGTAAAGTCCATGGAAATATTCTCCCATTTTTAGATAGGAATCTCCAAAGGCTGCAACAAACACGAGGATAGCTGATGTTCGGCCTTCACTTGTTGACAAGTGAAACACCATGATACATAATCTCCCACATCCTTCTTCATACCTTCCCACTAGAAAGTTTGCTACAGATCATGATACATTTTAGTGCCTCTCGGGTGAATGTTAAAACGTGACTTATGAGCCTCATCCATAATTTCTTTCTTCAACCCATCAATCTCGGGCACACAAAGTCTCCCATGAAATCTCAAACCACCATCGGACCCAACTGACCACTCTAAAAGGCAATCATCTAAGTTATCAAGCACCAAGTCCTCCAGTTTGCTAAACAAACAAGAATCCTTATATTGTTATTCTATGACCCTGTTGATAAAAGAATGTCGAACAAATAAACTACCAACATAAGCCATGTTCGTTCACAAACTGAACATCGTAAGAAGAAATAGCCTCAAGAGACTTCCACTCCTCCAGTGAAGCCATAATAGTGTGTTGCCAACTAAGCACATCGGCTACAACATTTCTCTTACCTGGGTGGTAGAGAATCTCAAAATCATAACTGCTAATGAATTCCACCCACCTATGTTGTTTCATATTAAACTTCTTCTGCGAAAATAAATATTTGAGACTCTTGTGATCCGTGAACAACTCAAAATGTTCCCCATAAAGATAGTGTCGCCACATCTTCAAAGCAAACACAATTGCCGCTAATTCCAAATCATGGGTCTGGTATCGCCTCTCATGAGGCTTCAACTGTCGTGAGGCATACGACACAACCTTCTCGTTCTGCATCAACACACAACCCAAAACTGTGCCACTAGCATCAATGAAAACCACCAACCTCCCACCTTGCACTGAAATAGTCAAAATGGGCGCAGTTGTTAGTCGACGCTTCAATTCTTGAAAAGCCTTTTCACACTCATCATTCCAAATAAATTGAACATTTTTGCGGGTCAACTTAGTCAAAGAGGTATCAATAAGAGAAAACTTATCTATAAATCTCCTATAATAATCGGCTAACCCTAAGAGGCTTCTCGCTTCAGTTGCATTAGTAGGTTGTTTCTAGTCCCTCAATGCTTTCACCTTATCTGGGTCTACTGTTATACTCTGACTAGAAACAACATGCCCTAAGAATTTCACCTATTTCTCAAGAAAATGGCACTTGCTGAATTTCGCATACAATTTCTGATATATCAATGTCTGCAAAATTATCCTGAGATGCTTTCTGTGTTCTGCTTCACTATAGGAGTAAACCAAATTGTCATTAATAAAAATAATAATGAATTTGTCCAGGTATGGCCGAAAGATCTGGTTCATCAGATCCATGAAAAAGGTTGGGGCATTTGTTAACCCAATATGCATGATGAGGAATTCATACAATCCATATCTCTTACGGAAAGCCGTGAGAGGGATATTATCTTCTTCAATACCCATATGATGATATCTAGTTCTCAAGTCAAACTGAGAAAACACAACTGCTCCCCTCTATTGATCAAGAAAATCATCAATATGAGGCAAAAGGGTACTTGTTCTTGATAATCACCTTGTTCAATTCTCTATAGTCGATACCATCCTCAAGGTACCATCCTTATTGAAATGAAAATTGCGGGTGCTCCCCACGAATAATTACTAGGACGTATGAACCTGGTTCATACACACCTCAAAAGGATTACACATATATACATTAACATGAATAAACATGTCAATAAGTATATCAAAATAAATCAAAACAAAAACACTAAAATTACCCTTTTTGCAACATCTCATCCAGCTGGATTTTCATCTCGTTCAACTTCTTCGGTGTCATTCGGTGTGCCGCTTTAAAGATAGGAGCATTTCCAGGTACTATCTATTCAAAACTCAACATCTCGCCTAGGTGGCAAGTCAGGAATCTCCTGAAACACATCCTCATAATCTCTTACCACTTCTACATCTCGGATTTCTCTATCTGACGTCCCCACCGAGTAAAAAAAACTAGAAATCACTGAATCTTCACCATTTCCACAAGTGTGAGAAACATGGGGCATGCCTGGAGCATGAATGGAAACTATCATCTTTGCACAATCCAACGTGACTAGGTTCTTATGCAACCAATCCATTCCCAAAATGGGATCGAAACCCTCAAAGTCACGCATAATCAAGTCGACAAGAACACTTTATCGAAGAATGGAATCTTAAAATTTTTACATAGTTCATTTAATGTTGTGAGCCTCCTAAATGGGTTCTAACACATAAAGGTATAACAAGTAGCAAGGTTTTCAACTTTTCCCGATTAACCAATCGTTTAGATGTGAAGGAATAGGATGGATCAAAACCAAATAAAACTTTAACATTAGAGATAAGAGAATCAGGAGTACCTTGGAAGTTTTTCTGATTTGGTAATGCGGCAAATACACGCCCTTGGCTGGTTTGACCTTGCCTATTATGTTGGGTGTTCCTGCCTTTAGGGCAATCTTGCATCAATTGACCTGGTTGTTTACAAGTATAACAAATCCTTGCCTATGCCCCCGATGTTGCTTGGGTATTCTGGTTCCACTAACCCTGATAATTTTGTTTCTAGTTACCCTGACGGTGGTATTGGTTCTCATTCTGTCTCTGATGTTGATTATTGTCATGTCTCTGGAACTTATTACCACCCTGGTGGTGGAACTGGTTTCCTCCCTACTATTGACTTCGGTAACCACCTTGAGACCTCTGGTTCTGAAACTGTTTACCCATTTGCCCTTGATCATAAGGACGAAAACGATTATGGTTACTATGATAATCACGTGACACGCCCTGGTGATGAATGTTTCCTGACGCCTTACCCAACTTCGTCTTGCCTTTCTCCCTACTCTCATGATGCAACTTGTTTTGTTCTTCGTGCTTCAATGCTAAATCCAAAACTCTGTCAAAACTCTCCCTGTCAGTAAACGGTTATGGTTACTACGATAAGCAAAGTTTTTTATTTTATTTTAATTATTGGATCTCGTGACATTTAAATGTCTTTAATAGGATTACAATAAAATCAGTAAAATAAATCAAAAAAAGGCGCCAGCTGTAGATATTTGGATCATATACTTTTTACACAGTAATTCTACAACGACTTGATGGTTATAATTTTTGTATTTTATATTTTTTAAGGTTACATTATCTTACTAGTAGAAGAACAATGGATGCTTGTGGAATATTTATTGAGAAAAAAAAGTTCAATCTAAAATTACTCTTTATTCTCCCAATATTATGAGAAATCAATATCAGGCTATCAACATGGGTATTTGCATAGGCATGATGGAAAACCAAGGTTGGGTAACTTTATCATAGATCCTACACCATGATACTTCTATGTTCAATACACGATACAAGTGCCATTGTAGGGGTACCAGGTGATCTCACATTCTTTTGCTTCAACATTGAAAGTCATATCTTACGCTACAAAGCAAAACAAAAAAATTATATGTTAGTTTTTAAATAAAAATAAAGATTGTAAAAGAATAAGGAAGAAGTTGTAATTAAATACCTGAAACGAAGATGACAGGGTAAATAAGAAAGTAAGAAAGTTTAGAGGATTTCACCATTTTTGCAAAATATTGCTCAATCAGTTTTATGTCCAAATCTCTTTTAGATGAAGAACAAGTTGGTCATTTTCTTAGTATTTATAGAATAGAAAATAGATAATTATCTAACAAAAATTATCTTATTGTTAAGCAAATTTTTTAAAAGAAAATAGATAATTATCTTTAACAAAATTTGTTTAACAAAAATTATCTTTTAAGTTTTAACAAATTTTGTTAAGAAAATTTATCTATTTGCTTAACAAAAATTATCTTTTAACAAATTTGCTTAACAAAGTTTTTCAAATAAAAACCCTAACAACATTTTTTCAAGAAAAAAAGGTGCTTGAAGAGAAATCCCATAAGAAAAGCAAAAATATTGTTGAGTTTTACAACACCCCAATCCTTTTCTTCTTCACAAATTTATGATACTCAACAAAACATATAAACCGATTAACTTGACCATCATTGTATGTAGTAGTTAGTTTTCAAGTTGGATTTTATTAGTATTTCTTTTGTGGATCCCATTGGAAAGAACATCGAAAACCAACTTGCACATATTTGTGAGTTGTAACAGTGGCGATGGAGGAGTTTTTGGTTTTTTTTTATTTTTTTACTGTTTGACACCCAAATTATTCTAGCAATTTTCATTTTGTACCCATCGCGTGTTTGGCATGTGAGGGTATTTTGAACATTTAAAAACAACTAATGGTTAATGTTAGTCAAAGACATTGACTTAATGATCAACACTTAAAATAGGGGTTAGATGAAATAAATAGAATTAATGGCACCCATCTAGGGTTATGCCTGAATTAATGGGGGCAAAATTTTAAATAACCTTTTACTCTCGAACTATCCCATAATAGTGCCATGTTTGGACCCCTATGGCAGGTCTTTATTATATATTATTTCATATTTTTTATCTAATCACACAATGTTAGTAACATGAGGAACTATGATTTTGTATAACACAATATGCAACAAATCTTTTAGTGGATGAACAATTTGACCAATTGATTTGAATCTTCTACGAAGTGTGAATCCTAAAAAAAAAACCCTTATTGATTTGGAAAATTTTAATTGTAAATAAATAAATTAAATTTTAAAAAGTTCTTTGTGCATTCAAGTAACTTCAAGTTTTAAGGTTACCAACTTTTGTGAATTTGGTTGTGAACTTAAATGAGTGATAACTTTTGTATGTCATGTTAGAAATTAAGGGAATCACAATTGTTGTCACACAATGGTAACTTAAGTGGGTGCACTTTGACTTAAATTCGGATGTATATATAAAGTGGTAAGTTAACAGACATTGGGTGGTATCTATACATCCAAATTTTGTATGTACCTGAGCATTCCTCTGAAGAAAATGGGCTATTTGTGAGAGCAGTCAAAATTCAAGAGGCAAGAAATGAGTATTTGGTTATCTGTGTTGTATGAAAATCGCTTGATAATTAAAACTATATTATGACCAAGGAATGTGATTTCTTGAAAAATGTCGAAATTTTACGAAATGTTTTTTAAGTTACCATAGTTTCTTTCGAAATCCGAAATACTTATTTATTTCATTTGGCCAATCTAATTTTCCGTACATTTTGACCCATTATAACTTTAGTTTACTATTAAAATTTTGTTACATAAGTGATTCTCATGAAATGTGTAGTTTGTATGATATTATGAGGCTTGTGAGACTCTTTATATAGTAAAATTTATAAATGCTTAAATTATATTGAGTTATACAAAATTACAACTGAAAATTTTACGTTTTTATATAGTAAAATTTTATGTTTTTTTTTTTTTTTTATGAATTTCGCGTTTTTATATAGTAAAATTTTACGTTTTTATATAGTAAAATTTTACGTTTTTATGAGGCTTGTGAGACTCTTTATATAGTAAAAGTTTACGTTTTTTTCATACGGAAAATGATTTCACAAAATAGACAACTTAGGTACCATAGTTGTTGTAATGACTAATTTGTATCTACTTTTATACTTTTATGACCAACAATGACTATTTCATTAACCTATGTTAACTCATAAACTTATAGGACATATTTTCTATTTTTTTTCTATTTCTAAACAAATAGAAAACCTAATTTTGTACTTTTGTGACCAACAATGGCTATTTTATTAACGATTCTAATTTTTATTTTTTTTGTTATTTTCACTTTTTTTTAACCCTTAACCCCTCCCACCCCATTAATCATTATTGTTTTTTTGTTAGTTTTATTTTTTTATGTTATCTTATTCCTTAATTGCAATTTGAACAATTATTTTATGACATTTGTTAGCTATAAATGACTACATTAATATTTTCATGTTAGCATTTTTTTATTCTTGAATGTTTTGTCACTCTGAATGTGTTTGATTTGATTGGTTGTGAAAGTATATCTGAGTTTAAAGAGCAAAATTATATTTTTTCAATTAATGATTGCTTCAATTCTATGTCACTATTTAGTTAACATGAAATTATCTTATCAATATTGGTTCTCATTGTACTTCTGAGGCTATGATTATGCTCTGTAGTAGATAGCTTGTGACTAAATAGCGACATAGAATAAAATATATTACTTTACAGGTACCATGCATTGAAAAATAAGAAATCAAATTTTGATAGTGGGAAAATTGATTTTATTAACTACATTATGGAATGAGAAACAATGATCATTAAAACCAAATTTCTAATCATCATTAAGAAAGGTAATGCACGAGTACCTATAAACTTTTCAAATCAAAATTATGACAAGTTAATCAAATTGATTTTATTAAATAATTAAAATCAAATTTCTAATCATCGTTAACTACATTGTGAAAATTTTACCAAACCTTAACATAATAATTTGATTAACTTGTAAGTCATTGAAAACTTATAATTGATTGTTCATAATTAGAATCATTAATATCGATACCTACCAGCGGCATGGGGTGGGAGGGGTTAAGGGTAAAAAAATAAAATTAGAATTATTAATAAAAGAGTCTTTGCTGGTCATAAATGTATAAAATTAGGTCGTTTTCCGTTTTTTTCTATACACAACAAAATACTTCACGAAATATGTCTAAAAACCATCTTACCAAAATTACCTCGTAAAACGAAATCACAATCCTTGATTATGACAAGCCAAAGTAGCATAATATATGTTTACAAATTGATATTGTCCTCATCCAACCACTGACAAAGATAATTAAATTAGTTAATTACTCCCCAATTGTCACTTAAGGTTCTAAATAATCATTGTCATATTATAGTTAAATTAGCTAATTACATTACAATTATTGCTTAAATAAGCTAATTACTTCCCTGTTATCGCTTAAGAAGACCCATATTGTAGGCTTGATGTACATCTTTTGTTACTTTTTATTATTTTTTATTCATCACACAATTTTTGTAACACGTGGATTCAAATAACAATGTGTGAAATTAAATGTTTATATGGGATGGTACCATCCCAAGAATAAAAAAATTTGGTTCAAAATTTATCCCAATGTCAATATAATTTTTTTTTTTTAAAATTGGGTCATTGACCATTTTTATTTATTTATTAATCCATATGCCCGAAGGCTACAATACTGTTGCCACTTAATATCCTCGTCGCCTCTATCTCACATAGAGACTTGTTTTCGCTTCGCTCCGATCTAGTCCATCTAAGCAGCTGCATTCAATACCCAAAGGCTTATCAACGACGGAGCAAATGTGCTCCTAATAATCGGGCGAAAACTCACAAAATCCTAACTAGTGAGTCTCAAACCCGAGACCTCTCACAAGGAGAGTGAATGTCCGACCAACTAAGCTACAATTGGTGAACATCCCAATGTCAATATAAACACTTCTGATATCAATGACTAGTTCTCCAGTTAAATAAAGTTTATTTTTAATTTATTTAAAGATGAACAAAAAAAATCTTTTTATTTGGATCCCGTGACATTAAATGTTTTTAATAGGATTACAATAAAATTAGTAAAATAAATCAAACAAATGCGCTAGTTGTAGATATATCTTCTGATACATCGTTCAACATGGTGAATCATATACTTTTTACACAGTAATTCTACAATGACTTGATGGTTATAATTTTTTGTATTTTTATCTTTTAAGGTTACATTATCTCACTAGTAGAAGAACAATGGATGCTTATGGAATATTTATTGAGAAAAAAAAGTTCAATCTTAAATTACTCTTTATTCTCCCAATATTATGAGAAATAAATATCACGCTATCAACATGGGCATTTGCATAGGCATGATGGAAAACCAAGGTTGGGTAGCTTTATCATAGTTCCTACGCCATGATACTTTTGTGCACAATACTGGAAACAAGTGCCACTAAAGGGGTACCAGGTGATCTCACATTCTTTTGCTTCAACTTTGAAAGTCATAGCTTGTGCTATAAAACAAAAAATTTATATGTTAGTTTTTAAATAAGAATGAAGATTTAAAAAAAGAATAAGGAAGAAGTTTTAATTAAATACCGGAAACGAAGATGACAAGGATGAAATCTCTTTTAGATGAAGAAGAGGTTTCTCATTTTCTTAGTATTTATTAGGGTTGAACAAAAAACCGATCTAAACCGAACAAATCAGTTCGGTTTAAATTCGGTTCCGATCGGTTTCGGTTTTAAAAATTCAAAACCGAAGTGGTCGGTTCGGTTTTTGGTTTCTATGTGATTTTAACCGACCAAACCGAACCGACCGAATATATATAATAAATAATATATATTTTATATATATAATACAATATGTTTACAATAATCGGTCGGTTCGGTTTTATTTCGGTTTTGGTTCGATTTTAGTCGGTTCGGTTCGGTTATGGTTTGCATAAATTAGAATCGGTTCGGTTTCGGATCGATTTTGTTAATGATCGTCGGTTTGAAATTTTAAAACCGACCTAAGTCGGTTCGGTTCACGATTTAGGTGAAAAACTGAACCGTCGGTTCGGTTTTCAGCCCTAGTATTTATAGAATAGAAAATAGATAATTATCTAACAAAAATGATCTTTTACCAGATTTGTTCAGCAAAATTTTCTTTTAAGTTTTAACAAAGTTTGTTAAGAAAAATTATCTATTTGCTTAACGAAAATTATTTTTTAACAAATTTGCGTAACAAAGTTTTTCAAATAAAATCCCTAACAAAGTTTTTCCAAGAAAAAAAACGTGCTTGATGAGAAAACCCATAAGAAAAGCAAAGATATTGTTGAGCTTTACAACACCACGATCCTTTTTCATCTTCCCAAATTTATGCTAATCAACAAAATAAATAAACCAATTAATTTGACCCTCCCTGTATGTAGTAGTTAGTTTTCGAGTTTGATTTAATTAGTATTTCTTTTGTGGATCTCATTGAAAAGAACATCGAAAACCAACTTGCACACATTTGTGAGTTGTAATGGTGGTGAAGGAGGAATTTCTTGTTTTTTTTATTTCCCTTTGGCACCCAGATTATTCTAGCAATTCTTATTTGGTACTCATCACGTGCTTGAAACGTGAGGGTATTTCAAAAATTTAAAAACAACTAATAGATTTTGTTAGTCAAAGGTATTGACGTAATGGGCAACACTTAAAATGGGGTTTAGGCAAAATAAACAAAATTAATGGCACCCATCTAGGGATACACCTGAATTAACAAGGGCTAAATGGTAAATAACCGTAAGAAGTCAATTTGGAAGGACCCTATGTCTATTATTTGGGCGTGTTTAGTGTAGCGTTTCTAAGAGAATTAGGTGGGTGTACATATCTGCATAGTGGAAAAACAATTCGGATCTCGAGAATTTTCGATCATTTTCAACTTTGTCTTGTGCATCCGATTCCGAACTTGTGCAGAGGGAGAGAAATTGAGAGAAGCAAAAGATGTTGCAATGCATTTTCCTTCTATCAGATTCTGGGTAAGTAAAACTCCAACCAATCAGTATTCTGGAACATGGGTTTCTTTTCTTTATGTGAATACAACTGCTATTTCAATGAACCCATTGATTCAATTCTCGTCTTGGAACACTAAAGTATCCTCAAAATTCATACTTTTTGTTTGGGTACTTTTCATTGTTTGGTGGGGATCCTTCATTTTCTTTGATTGGGTCTAGTTCATTAGTTGATTAGAACCCCCATTGACTTAATTTGTGAAATTGTGATTTGGGTCACTGAGAAACCAAGAAACAAACGTTGGGGTTTTCTTATTGATTCAATTCTGATTAGTTTTTGTTGAGATTTTGGCTTTTAAAAAATAAAACACTTTCTTTATAAACGAATTTAAAAATTCAGATGAGTGGAGGATGATGAGTGGAGTGGAGGAGTGGACGGCTTCCTCTTCCTTTGCTGCTTTCGGCTCCTCGAATCTAGCAGACAAAGGCTCTTTGTCTTTTCTTTGTCGGTTTTTCATCCTATAAAAACTATCTCAAATCAGAGCTTATGGTATCGAAAAAAAAACAGAGAGCAATTAGAGCTCTTGTGAGCAGATCTTCCTCTTCTGAAACTGGGTTTCAAAACAGAGCTTCTTCTGTAATTGCTGGTTTTCCAAACAGAGTTCTTGTGAGCTCATTCTGAATTAAGAACAGAGTCTTCAACACGACAAAGAACAGAGCTTCTTTCTTCAAAACAGTTCTTCGAAGTTTTCCAGCTTCAAGTTTTGCAGCTCTCTGAGAAAAACAAGAAACAGAGACAGAGACAGAGACAGTCTGTCTTCAAATCTGTTTTTTGCTAAAAACGATATTGCATATTTGAAATCTCCAGTTTTATTGGAAACAGAGTTTAGCTTCCAGTTCTTGCAAATTTCAGACTTGTGCTTCCAGTTATAAATCAAATTCAGTTCTTGCAAAAAGGTCCAGCATCCAGTTCTGACAGTCTTGTGTCTTCAAAACAAAACAGTCCGTGTTTTACACTTGTTCTTGCCGATTTTGATTCCGAGCAATTAAGAAGAGGGTGATTTGCATTCCGTTCAAATACTGTGCAATTTTTGAACGAGACAGAGATACTGGGCTGTTTTATCCTGGGGACGGCGGGGCTTCAAAACTGTTTGCACAAATTGGGGCAGAGCCGCGAAACGTCTTAAAGAGAGCGACCTAGTCCGCGACTCAACCCAAGGAATTCTGGTACCATCGTTCCTACTATTTATTTCGAATTAACAGCATATTGTTTCAACAATTTTAAGACGTTTTCTATGTCTGCTGCCATGAATGCTATTACTGAAATTGCTGCAAAAGACCTTAATAGGCCCTTTCGTTTTGAGGGCCAACACTTTAAAAGATGGAGACAAAAGATGCTGTTTTTCCTAACAACACAAAATGTTGCTTATGTCTGTGAAACTGAAAAACCGAAAATGCCTGCTGAACCTACTGAAACCCAAACCAAAGATTTAGACCGTTGGATTGGAAATGATTTTTTATGTAAAAATTTTATCCTGAATGGTCTGTCTGGTGACCTTTATGATTACTATTGTTCTGAACAAACCGCAAAAGATATTTGGGATTCTCTTAGAAAGAAATATGACACTGAGGAGGCTGGCACAAAGAAATATGCTGTCAGTCGCTATCTGAAATTTCAGATGACTGATGATAAGTCTGTGGAAACCCAATCACACGAGCTTCAAAAGATTGCTCATGAAATTATATCTGAGGGAATGACTTTAGATGAGCAATTTCAAGTAGCTGTTGTGATAGACAAATTGCCCCCTAGCTGGAAAGATTTTAAGAATGTCCTTAGGCATAAAACTAAAGAGTTTTCCCTAGAAAGCCTGATAACCCGACTTCGTATTGAGGAGGAAGCCAGGAAACAAGATCAGAAAGATGAAGTTCTGATTATTTCAAACCATAAGAAGTCTACCCCTGTTTCTCTGAAACCCAATGGAAAGACAATGAAAAATCAGAATAACAATAAAAACCGAAACTCTCAGAAACGGAACCAACAGAACCGGAACAATCAGAACCGCAACACTCAGAATCAGAATCCTCCGCGAAATCAGAAAGGACAGAAACATCCCTTCAAGAATGATTCAGCACAGTTCCTCTGCTACACCTGTGGTAGGCCAGGGCATATGGCCAGGAACTGCTGGAACGGATCTCGCCCTGCACCTCAGGCGAACCTAACCGAAGACCAACTAATTGCCATGATCTCTGAGATCAATTTTGTTGGTGGTTCCGAGGGATGGTGGATTGACACTGGTGCTTCTCGACATGTCTGCTATGATCGAGAAATGTTTAAGTCCTATTCTGAAGCTGAGGACAAGAAAGTGCTGTTGGGTGATTCCCACTCCACTACAGTTGCTGGAACTGGAACAGTCGAACTGAAGTTTACCTCTGGCAAGACAGTTACCCTGAAAGACGTCTTGCATACTCCAGAGATGAGAAAGAACCTAGTTTCTGGTTTTCTTCTGAACAAGGCTGGGTTTACTCAAATTATAGGGGCTGATTTGTACTCCATTACTAAGAATAATGTATTTGTGGGGAAAGGGTATGCTACTGATGGAATGTTTAAATTAAATGTTGAAGCGAATAAAATTTCTAGTTCTGCTTATATGTTGTGCACTTTTAATATCTGGCATGCTAGACTTTGTCATGTTAATAAACGAATTATTAAAAACATGAGTAATTTAGGACTAATTCCAAAATTGTCCTTAAATGACTTTGAAAAGTGCAACTATTGCAGTCAAGCAAAGATAACCAAAACTCCACATAAATCTGTAGTTAGAGAATCTGAACCTTTAGATCTGATACACTCAGATATATGTGAACTTGATGGTATCTTGACTAGAAATGGAAAACGTTATTTTATTACGTTTATTGATGACTGTTCTGATTATACTTTTGTATACTTAATGAAAAATAAAAGTGATGCCTTTGATATGTTTAAATTATTTTTGACTGAAGTTGAAAATCAATTTAATAGAAAGATAAAGAGACTTAGAAGTGATAGAGGCACTGAATATGATAGCAGAACTTTCATTGAATTCTATAATTCTCAAGGAATTATTCATGAAACAATTGCTCCATATTCTCCTGAAATGAATGGCAAAGCTGAAAGGAAAAATAGAACTCTTACTGAGTTAGTAGTTGCCATAATGCTTAACTCCGGTGCTACATCGCACTGGTGGGGAGAAATCATCTTGACAGTCTGTTATGTGCTAAATAGAGTTCCCAAATCGAAAAGTAAAACATCTCCCTATGAGATTCTGAAAAATAGACAACCAAACTTGTCTTATTTGAAAACTTGGGGTTGTTTAGCTTATGTTAGAATTCCTGATCCTAAAAGGAATAAGTTAGCCAGTAGAGCATATGAATGTGTATTCATAGGATATGCCATGAACAGCAAAGCTTATAGATTCTATAATATTAAAGATCAAGTTATTATAGAATCAAACGACGTTGACTTTTATGAAGATAAATTTCCTTTTATTTCGAGGAATAGTGGGGGTACATCCTCAAATAATGTACCCTTAATCAGGATTAATGAAACTGATAAAGCCACAGAATCTGAGCCAAGAAGAAGTAAACGGAAACGAACTTCTAAGACATTTGGCCCTGATTATTATGTCTTTTCAGTTGAAGAGGATCCTCTTAGTTTTCAAGAGGCCCTATCCTCTATAGATGCCAATTTTTGGGAAGAGGCTATAGATGATGAAATGTACTCTCTTGAGTCAAACAGAACCTGGCACTTAGTTGATTTGCCACCAGGTTGCAAGACAATAGGATGTAAATGGATATTTAAGAAGAAATTGAAACCCGATGGTAATGTTGACAAGTTCAAGGCTCGTCTCGTAGTCAAAGGGTATAGACAGAGAGAAAATGTTGATTTCTTTGATACATATTCTCCTGTAACCAGAATTACATCTATTCGAGTGTTAATTTCTCTTGCTGCATTACATAACCTAGTTTTGCACCAAATGGACGTTAAGACTGCGTTTCTTAATGGCGATTTGGAAGAAGAAATATACATGGACCAACCTGAAGGTTTTGTTATTCCAGGACAAGAACACAAAGTTTGCAAACTAGATAAATCACTTTATGGTTTAAAACAAGCACCAAAACAATGGCATGAAAAATTTGATAACCTTGTCATCGCACATGATTTTAATGTGAACGAAAGTGACAAATGCATTTACTATAAAGCTGAAAATGGCATTTGCACTATTATATGTCTGTATGTGGATGACTTGCTTATATTTGGTTCTAATATCCATGCCGTGAATAAAGTAAAAGCTTTATTATGTGCAAACTTTGATATGAAAGACCTTGGAGAAGCGAGTGTAATCCTTGGTATAAAGATTACTAGATCTGAAAAGGGAATTTCTTTGGATCAATCACATTATATCGAGAAGATCCTAAAGAAATATAATTACTCTGACTGTAAACCTGCATGTACTCCTTATGACTCTAGTGTAAAGTTGTTCAAGAACACCGGTGACAGTGTTAGACAATCTGAGTATGCGAGCATTATTGGTAGTCTTAGATATGCTACCGATTGCACTAGACCCGACATAGCTTACGCTGTTGGATTACTATGCAGATTTACAAGTAGACCTAGTATAGAGCATTGGCATGCTATAGAACGGGTCATGAGGTACCTGAAGAGGACTAAGAACCTCGGATTACATTATCAGAAGTTTCCCGCTGTCCTTGAAGGATATAGCGATGCTGATTGGAACACCCTTTCAGATGACTCCAAAGCCACCAGTGGCTATATTTTCAATATAGCTGGTGGAGCTGTTTCTTGGAAGTCCAAGAAACAGACCATTTTGGCACAGTCCACGATGGAGTCAGAGATTATAGCATTAGCTACGGCTAGTGAAGAAGCAGGTTGGTTGAGAAACCTGCTAGCAGAGATCCCTTTATGGGAAAGACCGATACCAGCTGTCTTGATCCATTGTGATAGTACCGCGGCTATTGCAAAAATACAGAACCGTTATTATAACGGCAAGAAACGACAAATACGTCGTAAGCACAGTACGATTAGAGAATTTCTATCTACTGGTGCTGTGAGAGTGGATCATGTACGAACTGATGTGAACTTGGCTGATCCTTTGACGAAAGGATTAGCTAGAGAGAAGGTTTTCAAAACCTCGAAAGGAATGGGACTAACGCCCTTAGATTGATGAGTTATTCATGACGGTAACCCAACCTATAGACTGGAGATCCCAAGAAATAGGTTCAATGGGTAATAACAAGTCGTGAATGATATGATGTGAATCATGCTGACAAAATAGAAATCTCATTCCTAGATTTAAGCATGAATTCCTGAAGCGATAGAAGGATGAGTTTAAAACTCTTAATGATGTCTATACTCTATGTGGAGTGGAGTACCTAGCTACAGGAGTACTCTTGATAGACTCACCTAAGTGATTGTGGAAGTTTGGCCGCTTCCTATGGAATTTGTGGGCAAAATTCCTAGAGCCTTCACTATACTGGGATATACGTGCATGGCCGTAAAGCACGGGCTTTTTAGACTTCACCCAGGAAAAGGTTGTGCGTGTAATGTCTGTTAGAGATAGAGTTCAAAACTACGAGTTACTCTAGTATATTCTAAAGCATGAACACTACGCAAGAGTTCGAGTCGAAAGACACTTTTGTTTATGCACAATCTTATATATAATAGATTGCTCGATGACAAATTGTTTTTAAAAATCCAAGTGGGGGATTGTTGAGATTTTGGCTTTTAAAAAATAAAACACTTTCTTTATAAACGAATTTAAAAATTCAGATGAGTGGAGGATGATGAGTGGAGTGATGAGTGGAGTGGAGGAGTGGACGGCTTCCTCTTCCTTTGCTGCTTTCGGCTCCTCGAATCTAGCAGACAAAGGCTCTTTGTCTTTTCTTTGTCGGTTTTTCATCCTATAAAAACTATCTCAAATCAGAGCTTATGGTATCGAAAAAAAAACAGAGAGCAATTAGAGCTCTTGTGAGCAGATCTTCCTCTTCTGAAACTGGGTTTCAAAACAGAGCTTCTTCTGTAATTGCTGGTTTTCCAAACAGAGTTCTTGTGAGCTCATTCTGAATTAAGAACAGAGTCTTCAACACGACAAAGAACAGAGCTTCTTTCTTCAAAACAGTTCTTCGAAGTTTTCCAGCTTCAAGTTTTGCAGCTCTCTGAGAAAAACAAGAAACAGAGACAGAGACAGAGACAGTCTGTCTTCAAATCTGTTTTTTGCTAAAAACGATATTGCATATTTGAAATCTCCAGTTTTATTGGAAACAGAGTTTAGCTTCCAGTTCTTGCAAATTTCAGACTTGTGCTTCCAGTTATAAATCAAATTCAGTTCTTGCAAAAAGGTCCAGCATCCAGTTCTGACAGTCTTGTGTCTTCAAAACAAAACAGTCCGTGTTTTACACTTGTTCTTGCCGATTTTGATTCCGAGCAATTAAGAAGAGGGTGATTTGCATTCCGTTCAAATACTGTGCAATTTTTGAACGAGACAGAGATACTGGGCTGTTTTATCCTGGGGACGGCGGGGCTTCGAAACTGTTTGCACAAATTGGGGCAGAGCCGCGAAACGTCTTAAAGAGAGCGACCTAGTCCGCGACTCAACCCAAGGAATTCTGGTACCATCGTTCCTACTATTTATTTCGAATTAACAGCATATTGTTTCAACAGTTTTGCTTCAGTTTTTCAGCTTAATCCAAACAAATAAGTGAAAACTGTGATTTTCCCTTTGACTTAATTCTTTAGTGAAACTCCTCAAATCGAATACTTTTGACAGAGAATGTAATGTTGGAGAGGCAGTGCCTTTTCTATGTTATATTGATTCAATGCTTTGCTTGGAACTGAACATAGACATTAAAACCAAATTTTGGTTTGGCTGCTGCAATTGAAATCATATCGCAATACAAGACATCGAGTTGGTTGGAGATTAAAGAAACGAATTCTCTTTGCATTTTTTTCACGCAGGGAGGTAATGTTGGAGAAACAACTAACTGGACATCGGGTAGATCGTTCAATATGCGTGTGGTTTTGGGAGCGTGCCATTCCTGAAGGAGATTCATCTAAGGTATTGAAACCCCATTTATTCAGAAGTTGAACAGACTACAGAGTGCAATTTTGTTGCATTTGCATTGGTCTTTACATTAAACATAAACCATCTTTACAACTTCCATACAGAATTGTGTGTGTTCTTTTTCCCAAGCCCATTTTGGGATAGTATCTATAATCTATTGCTAGGATGTAGAATTGCCAAATGATTGCAGCATGATGTGTTTCTCAGAACAAATGCATCATTTCTATTCTTTCAAATCATCCTTGCAATTATTTGATTATTCTTGCAATGTTGTGATTCCCATGCTGGAGCTTTGTTCCCCTTTACAAAAGCAATGCTAGTAGAGTCTGTACAAACCTGGATTTTGTTTATGCAATACTTCAATGCAAGGATGCACCGACTCTTCGGAAAACCTCCGAGTCACGAGTCAAATACGTGTCGGACACGGATTCGCGTCCGACACGCGCCCGACACGTATTGGACACGTGGTCAACGGTCAAAATTCGTTGACCACGGTCCGGACACGGTCAAGACTCGGTCAGACACGGTCAAACATGGTCCGGACTCGGTCGGGTGCAAATAAACCCTCCTCCTCTTCGACTGTTTGGTTCCTCCAAACCCTAAATTCAGCAGAGAAAGCAGAGAAGGGAGGGGGAGAGGATTCGATCGACAGAGAGGGAGAGGGAGAGGGTTCGATCGACAGAGGGCTCGATAGACAGAGGGAGAGGGTTCGATCGACAGAGGGTTCGATCGATTTCGGTCGATTTCGACAGAGAGGGAGAGAGAGAGAGGGTTCGATCGACAGAGGGTTCGATCGATTTCGGTCGATGTCGACAGAGAAGGAGAGGGAGAGAGACAGAGAGAGAGGGTTCGATCGATTTCGACAGAGAGGGTTCGATCGATTTCGACAGAGAAGAGGGTTCGATCGATTTCGACTTGAGTTTCATTTCATCCTCAGAACTTGCAAATTCAAGGTGAGATCTTCGTGCCATGGACCTTTCTCTACTTTCTGAGGACATCCTTATGGAGAACTTCTCCAGACTGTCGATCAAGAGTTCAAGACTCTTCTGAGATCTTCTCCAGGTACCTTTCTTCTTTCATTTATTTTTTTCTGCGATTGTCTTCTATCAGTCTATGCGACTATGCATCATTCTCTTCTCGGATTTCTTCTCTGATTCATCTCTGATTTTCTTTTCTGCTTTGATTTTTTTTTTTTTGAATGAGTATTGTGCTGATATTGCAACACACATCCTGATTTTGTTATGCTCTGATTCATTTCTGATTGAACACACATCCTCAAAGTTTTTTCTACTTCTTCCATATTCTGATTTCACGAATATGACTATATGAGACTCTCTGTGTCTCTGAAATTTGAGGATGTGTTCTTCCCACACTAGTAGAATAAAACAATGAGTATTGTGCTTATTTTCTTTTATGCCGATTTTCTAATTTCTGCTTATTTTTGTACTTCAACTGCAAAGAATAAAAAAGTAGATTAGCATTAGCAAAGAATGAGTATTTCAATCAGTGAATCAATATTGCAAATAATGAGTTTTTACATTCTCAAATGCTTATGCTTTATGAGTATGACTTGAGCTTGACTTTATGATGCATTTGAAAATTTGAATGAATGAATGTTTTATTGATATGTATGGATTGTTTACTATTATTATTTATAATTTTATGTTCATATGAGTTACAAAAAAATATATTAAAATAATAAGTTTGACCGTGTCGCCGAGTCGCCGAGTCCTATATTTTTGAAAATTGCCGAGTCGTCGTGTCGTGTCCGTGTCCGAGTCCGTGTCCGAGTCCGAGTCCGAGTCCGTGCATCCTTGCTTCAATGCCAGCTCAGTTCCTTTTCAGTTCCCTGTATGTCATGAATTAATTGGCGGGAGGGATTCGAAAGAGCGAAAAGAAGGCGCGAAAATGGGCGCTTAAATTCAAATTCAAAAATTAGGCAAGGAAAGAAGAGTCATTTTACCTGTAATTGTTACCACGTGGCAGCATATGATAGGTTCAATTCAAAAGTTTGTTGTAGCTTTCCCCTTTATAAACTCATTAGGAACAGAGTGAAAGAGGCATGTAAGAGCAAGGTAGTCCAGGCTCCAATCGTCTTGATTGAGAGATTTCTCTTCTATAATTTCTGCATTAGTCAGATATTCTAATCTATTCCCTTTGATTGTTTCCAATACTTGTCTTCCTAAAACCGTCCAAACGTGACATTTGGTATCAGAGCTCACTCGATTCAATCCGCCATGGAAACCAGAGCTCGAGAACTAGAGGCGTTCATGAAGGAAACCAGGAAGCAACAGACAGAGACAACCGGCCAACTGGAGTCATTCAAAACAGAGCTTAGACGCATAGCGCAAGCGGGAGAAACTCAAGAGAAGCGAATCGATGCTAAGATCGATCAATTAATCCAGATGCTGCAAGGGAATCGGATCCTTAGCAGGGACGAAGCAAGTACATCTCAAGGTACAGGAGCAAACAACATTCATACATCAACTCCCTCCCTCCCACCCTTGGATAATGGAGGTAATTTCTTCCGCTTTCCTAAGTTAGATTTTCCCCATTTCGATGGCACCAACCCTCGCTCTTGGATTAAAAAATGTGAACGCTACTTTCAATTACACAATGTGGCTGAGGAAAATAAGGTTTCGATTGCTTCAATTCACTTGGACAACAAGGCTAATAACTGGTTTTTGGACTACCAAATCAACAAACTTACAATCACTTGGAGAGACCTAATTCAGGACATTTGTTTTCGTTTGGAAGATCCATTATCTACCAATTATGTTGACACATTCAATAAACTTTCCCAAGATTGCAGTGTGGAACTCTATTTTGACAAATTTGAAGAGCTCAAATCCTTGATGCTACTTCATAATCCTACACTATCCGAGACATATTTTGTTCTCAGTTTCATCAGTGGCCTTAAACCAGAGATCAAATCTGTTATCCAGATGTTTAAACCCTCTTCTATTGCTCAAGCATTCTACCTTGCACGCATGCAGGAGGCTTGCATCATCCCTACTCCATATACTTCCCATAATACTCCATTTCCACGACGTTCCTATCCTTCTTCTACTGCTTCTCCATGGCCTAAACCTTCTATACAACCTTCGTCCTCCTACACACCTCATCAATCAAACACCCCACCACTCCCACCTTCCTCCACTGTCCCTACTATTACCAAAGCTCCCCTCTATCCTCCTATTAATCGTCTAACCCCAGCCCAAATGAAGGTTAGACGTGATAAAGGACTGTGTTACAATTGCGATGACTTATACAAACCTGGTCATCTCTGTAAGCACCAACACTTATACATGTTAGTTCCTGATGACGAGTGCTTAGATGAATCCCTTCCCCTCTTGAATGAAAATGAAGATCTTGTTCAAGAAATTCCTTCCAATATGGAGCTCTCTATCAATGCTCTACATGGCAATTCATCTTCTAATATCATCTTACTCAAAGGATTCATAAAAAAAAAGCCCTATCTCAATCCTTATCGACACAGGAAAGGACGTACACATTCCTTTGTCGATCCAAAAGTCATCAAGGATACACACTGGCCTACCTTAGTCACACCCCAAATGCTAGTTAAGTTTGCTAATGGCCAGCAACTAACTAGTACGACTATCTGCCAACCTTTGTGGTGGACTATGCAGAACACCACATTTGAAGGATCTGTGAGAGGCTTACCTATTGGGGGATTCGACATGGTTTTAGGAGGGGACTGGCTCAAACCATTTGGGAATGTCTTAATCAATCTTTAGACCCTACAACTTACCAGGGTATTTCTGATACAGCCTCTTTGTCTTTACTTCAACCTACTAAGTTCAACAAATTTATCCGACGCCATACTCCCTTGTTCCTTGGCCAATTTTTCTCTTTGACTTCCATTGAACCACCACCATCCCCACCTCCTGAGATCATCCCAATATTAGACAACTTCCCTGACATTTTTCAAACTCCTACTCTTCCTCCAGCTCGAAGTCTAGATCACAGAATTCCATTAAAATCAAATGCTCTACCTACTTCCCAAGCACCCTACAAGATACCTCACCTTCAAAAAGAAGTGGTCGAAACCTTAGTCCAAGAAATGCTAGCCGCAGGTCTGATTCAACAGTCCCACAGTCCTTTCTCTGCCCCCATTCTCCTTGTCAAAAAGGACAATTCATTGCGTTTTTTTGTGGATTACAAACGTTTGAAGGACTTGACAGTCAAAGATAAATTCCCCATGCCCTTTATAGATGAACTCTTGGATGAGTTACATGGTGCCAAGGTGTTTTCCAAAGTGGATTTGCGATCTGGTTACCATCAAGTGCTGGTCCATCCTGATGATATCTTCAAAACTGCTTTTAAAACGCATCACGACCATTTCGAGTTTAAAGTCATGCCGTTTGGTTTAACTAATGCACCGGCTACATTTCAGGCATTAATGAACAACATCTTCCAACCTTTTTTACGGAAGATTATACTCGTCTTCTTTGATGATATTTTGATCTACAGTCCCTCAATGGAAGGTCATCTTATTCATCTCAACACCACCTTCTAGACAGTGAGATTACACAATCTTTATGCCAAGTTCAATAAATGTTCATTTGGTCAATCTACCTTAGAGTATCTCGGCCACATCATATCACATAATGGAGTTGCTGCCGACCCAGCCAAAGTCGAGGCGATGCTGTCCTGGCCTACACCCTTGACATTGAAAGCTTTACGAGGCTTCCTGGGATTGACTGGTTACTATCGAAAATTTGTGCAAAGTTATGGACAAATCGCTAAGCCATTAACTGATCTTCTGAAAAAGGATGCTTTTCATTGGAGTCCTATGGCTGACAGTGCGTTCACAAAGCTCAAAATGGCCATGAGCACTACTCCTGTACTAAGGCTTCCTGACTTTTCCATACCATTCTATTTAGAAACAGATGCATGTTCAGTGGGTATTGGTGCGGTCCTATCTCAGCAAGGTCGACCTATAGCCTTTTTCAGCAAAGCACTTGGACCAAAGAACTTGGGGCTGTCCACTTACGAAAAAGAACTCGCAATAGTTTTGGCAGTACAGAAGTGGCAATCATATCTATTCGGCTCTAAATTCTTTGTGATGACGGACCATGAAAGCATTCAGTACTTGCTTGAGCAGAAGATTTCGGCTACCTTACAGCAACGTTGGGTCACCAAATTACTGGGCTATGATTACGTGATTTGCTACAAGAAGGGTGTTGATAACAAAGTGGTGGACGCCTTGTCTAGGATTCCTACTGCTCTGCAATCTCTTCAAGCTCACCCAAATGGTTGCTTGATGTAGTAGACAGCTATGCACAGGACCAGTCACTCAATCCTTGCTAGCTAAACTTCTGATTGACCCACTGCTAGTCCACCTTTTCAAGTTAAGAATGGGGGTACTACTGCTCAACAACAAAATATATATTGGGGCCACAGGAACCTTGAGAAATAGGGTGCTCTCTTCGCTACACTCTTCAGCCCTAGGAGGCCATTCGGGTATTCAAGCATCATACGAACGACTTAAACGCCTCTTTTACTGGCCAGGGATGAAGACTCAATTGATCCATCTGGTTACTACCTGTGACATATGTCAACGCAACAAGGGAGATCAAACTGCATATGGAGGATTACTTCAACCTCTTCCTATCCCTAAGCACGCATGGCAGCACATTACAATGGATTTTATATAAGGTCTACCAATCTCTCATGGAAAGTCAGTCATCTTTGTGGTCGTTGATCGCCTTACAAAATTCAGCCATTTTATGGCTTTGGCGCATCCATTTTCTGCGTCTACAGTAGCTGACTTTTCTTCAACATATATACAAACTCCATGGTCTCCCGGAGTCTATTGTATCTGATCGAGATTCCGTCTTCATCAGTAAATTCTGGAAGCAACTCTTTTTCGCATTAGGGACCTCCTTAAACATGAGCACGGCCTATCACCCACAATCAGATGGTCAAACTGAGCGCACCAACGCGTGCTTAGAAACTTATTTACGGTGCATGACCAGGCATACACCTTCTAAATGGTCACAGTGGTTGTATCTAGCTGAGCATTGGTTTAACACCAAGTACCACTCGAGCTTGAAAACTATCCCATTCCAAGCTCTTTACGGCTATTCGCCTCCTCTGCTAGCGCTTCCTCCAACTGATACACTAGCTATTCCTGAGATTAAACAGTATCTCAGTACACGCAATGAGATGATAAATATGCTTAAAGAACGACTACACCAAGCACTAGACAGGATGAAGAAGTATGCGGACAGACACCGCACTGAGCGCATTTTTTCAGTTGGTGATTGGGTTTATCTTAAGCTCCAACCTTACCGACAAACCTCGGTTCAATTACGAAGAAATCTCAAGTTGGCTTCACGCCTTTACGGCCCCTTCATCGTGACAGAAAAAATTGGACGGGTTGCTTACCGTCTTCAGCTGCCTGCATCTTCTCGCATCCATCCTGTCTTCCATGTCTCCCAACTCAAACGAAGACTGGGCAATGCCAACATACTATCACCAACACTACCTGCGCTCGACAATAATGGAGGATTTAAAGCCGAACCGGTTGCCATCTTAAGCCGTCGCTTGATACCTCGCCATAACAGAGCAGTAACTTAGGTCTTGGTACAGTGGTCCAACTCAACTCCTCAAGACGCCACTTGGGAAGATTGGACCTCCTTCTCATCTTCCTTTCCGGATTTCCATCCTTGAGGACAAGGATGATTTCGAGAAGAGGGCATTGTCATGAATTAATTGGTGGGAGGGATTCGAAAGAACGAAAAAAGGCGCAAAAATGGGCGCTTAAATTCAAATTCAAAAATTAGGCAAGGAGAGAAGAGTCATTTTACCTGTAATTGTTACAACTGCCTACTGTCACGTGGCAGCATATGATAGGTTCAATTCAAAAGTTTGTTGTAGCTTTCTCCTTTATAAACTCATTAGGAACAGAGTGAAAGAGGCATGTAAGAGCAAGGTAGTCCAGGCTCCAATCGTCTTGATTGAGAGATTTCTGCATTAGTCAGATATTCTAATCCATTCCCTTTGATTGTTTCCAATACTTGTCTTCCTAAAACCGTCCAAATGTGACACTGTATTTCATAACGGTGAACTGATACACCCCCCATAGAGCCACCAGCACCAGTAGCAAGTAGTTTCCATTCTATTGCAGCATATCTGCTTACAGTACTATAAAGGAAGCCATCTGTAATAGTTTTTCCCAAGCCCTAGGAATCTTAATTCACAAGCATGATTTATTTGGTGAAGTTGTATACCATCCACTCAACTTTTTTTTTAAGACGTTTTGTTGTGGTCGTTGTCTTCCTTTTCCAGCTCCATTACAACTATCTGAGGTGCATGTTTTCCTCTTTTCTTTTTATTAACACTCCCTACATGGAAACAAATGAATTTAGTTTAGAAATATGTAAGAAATTTATTGTCTCTAATTTGCTAAATGCTAACTTACTATTGCATTGCTCTTGGTCGATGTCATTTGGTTGTCACAGCTTCCACCTGTGATTGCTTCTCCAACACACTATCTTTTCAAGATTGTTCGTGAGGGGATCACATTTCTGGCGTGTACTCAGGTCGAAATGCCGCCCTTGATGGCAATTGAGGTTTGTTAATGATTTTGTTCCAGTGGTTAGTTGTAGTGGATAACAGACGAAAATTGTAAGATTTTGAGAATCACTGAGATTAACTTTTCTATTTTAGTTCCTTTCTAGAGTGGCAGAGGTTCTTTCAGATTATCTTGGTGGCTTGAATGAAGACTTAATCAAGGATAACTTTGTTATTGTATATCAGGTATGTGTCTTTGCTTCTTTTTTTCTTGGTTGTAAATAATGTTTCCATTTAGAATATCCATAAACAATGAAGAAATTTTATTACAATAAAAAAAAGGTTGATATAACCAAAAGGCATAAGAATATATGTTGGGTTATTTATGCTGCGATTAATCGTTGATTAGGCGATTTAGTGTAAATCGGGGTAGACCGATCCGAACTAGGTATTTAGCTGTCACCAATTAATCAGTGAGAAATCGGTGAGTCACCAAAAGATTGGTGATAAATATGTTGGGTGGTGGTAGTTGTTGCTCTATAATGTGTGATGTTTTGGACATGATTACATAATTTGCTCTATAATATGATTTTTGTTGCTCTATAATACTTGTCTTATTAATCTTTATTGTCAAAATATTATTTATTATAATTTATATTAGTGGGGGTATACAAAAGTATACTTTGAAAAAATGGACCTATTAAATCCAATTAATTCACTTAGTCTTAAATCGGTTCTGGACCGCAAATGGTCCGTTATCTGCATTTACTACATAGTATATGAAGCCAGTTCTATCTAAGATAAACACCTGAAAGGAATCTCACCAATGTGTTTTAGTTTTGAATGGTTTATGTTTATCAACGATTCAGTGTAATAGTTATGAGTATGCTGCTTTGTATGTCACTTCCATTGTCAGCATTATTATCTCAAGCAATTTAACTTGTTGTCAAGCTTTGAATCGTAGGAGTTCTTGAGAAACAATATAAGGACAATTATTCCTTGAACTGAAAGAGATCGAGTTTCTTCCAATTTGAAGGGAAGGGGAGTGATAAGGGGACTGATTGGATGTTTATTTGGGTGACCAAGTTCTGTGGTGAACATGTTATGTAAGCCCATTTACACGGATTGGTGTCATGGAGGTTCCATAAAAGAATAAGAGATGATGAAGAAGTAGTACTAGTACTTGTGTGAAGCCAAGTAAAGAGAGTCAATATTGGAAGAAGAAACAAAGAGAGGAAGAAGAAGAAGACGTGAGGTTTGAGGGCAGTGGAGGTGGAGGCGGTGATGTTGAAGTAAGAAATGGAGGAGTTGCTGCTCCTCCTCGAGGTTGGTATAGACATTTGGTGTACTCAATTCCCAAACCTCTCTTCTCGAGTTTTTTGCATTGGGTCTTCTCCCCTCTTTCTTCTTGAACTTCACCACTTTGGGTGTGTGTTCTCTAGTTATTTTGGGTTCCTTGGTTTTCAAGCATAGATAGATAGACACAAGTAAGTGATAGTACTTGGAGTGAAGTGAATAGAAGAGATATAATGAATGAATCTTTCTTCTTGAACTTCCCCACTTTGGGTGTGTGTTCTCTAGTTATTTTGGGTTCCTTGGTTTTCAAGCATAGATAGATAGACACAAGTAAGTGATAGTACTTGGAGTGAAGTGAATAGAAGAGATATAATGAATGAATATTTTATGAAACGGCATAGTTAAGAAGACAGAAGAAAAACAATAATAAAATCCATGCTAGCTTCACCACACTGCACTAGCTTGTGGAGGAGATGGACCTTACCATATAATATACAATTGTATGCAGGTTTGGGCTTGGTTTGTTTAAAGTCACATTAACACATTTAGTATAGTAATAGAGAGAGGGAGATGGTGGTGGTAAGATGAGTTTAGATCGTGTCACGCGTAGGCGCAGAGACACCATGTGTCCATCAAAACAAGTGTATGTGTGTGAGTGCTTTTATTGCTTAAGTTAATTGTTGGGCCATAGATCCATTATCTTGAGGACTATAGGTTTATTGGCTTGTTTGTTATTCTCTCTTAAAGTGGCCATGGTTTTTTTTTAATTTTTTTTTTCTGCTCTTCTGTCGCATACTTGAAATGTAGACGTAAATTGCAGCTACTGGACGAGATGATAGACAATGGCTTCCCTCTTACTACCGAACCAAACATCTTGAGAGAGATGATAGCTCCACCAAATATTGTCAGCAAGGTTTTGAGTGTCATGACTGGTAATACTTCCAACATGAGCAGCACCCTTCCAGGTGCAACAGGATCTTGTGTTCCTTGGAGAACGGTGGAACCAAAGCATGGAAGCAATGAAGTTAGTGTCACTCTTGTCGAGGAAATGGATGCTATCATAAGCAGGTACTGACATCCTTATGTATAAAGCTATGATGCACACACGATCCATTCCTACAAAACCATATAATTTGTACTAGTCCCACATAATTATATAGAACTTTAAAAGGTGCTTGGAGAATCTCTGAAATAGAGCCGTCCAGATAGATTATGAATAATACTTCTCGTATGTTTATATTTTTGTGACAACAAACATACATACAACTGAATCAGGTATCTTTTGAAACTGCAACCTACAAACACATGCATGTGTACTTGTAAGTTGTAACCATATAAAAGCTGAACTTTCGCAAGGATGTTTTCATCTTTATTAACTACCAATAAGCCTGTAACAAATGGTTGTATGGTTTCCTTCAAGGAGGGGCCTTATCAAGAGTACCATATTGACCCAACTACTTATGGTCATTTTGATTTTGCTTTGCAGAGATGGCACATTGGTGAAATGTGAAATATATGGTCAAGTTGAACTGAATTCTTACCTTCCAGGTCTCCCTGATTTGACTCTCTCCTTTGCCAATCCTTCTATTCTAAACGATGTGAGATTTCATCCTTGTGTTCGGTTTCGTCCATGGGAATCACATCAAATACTTTCATTTGTACCACCTGATGGGACATTTAAGCTTATGAGTTATAGGTATGTATGAAATCCTGGATTGCATCATCATGGCATTCTAATCAGTACTGTGCTTTCTACTTGGGTAAAATTATCCTAAGTTTTTACTTTTACCACTTTACAGAATTAAAAAATTGAAGACCCCATTATATGTAAAGCCGCAGTTAACCTCAGATGCTGGAGCATGCCGTGTAAGTGTTTTAGTCGGCATCCGAAACGATCCTGGAAAGACTGTTGACAACATAGTGGTGAGCTTTCAGCTGCCTCCTTGTGTTGCATCAGCAGACTTGACTTCGAACCATGGAACAGTAAATATTCTCGCGGATAAGGTATAAGCTATTCCCTTCTTACTGAACATTAGTATCATATCTGACTACCTTAGTAACGTATAGTCCTCATGTGGAACTATGTAGGAGATGACTATATTTCTATTTATGGGATCCCAACAATTAGCGTCTGGTGAGAGCTTGAACTGATGTGTCTTGGGGTCTGACATGCAGAACATATTAAGTAGTTCCATCACTAATCAAGGGAAAGACATATAGCCCACATATTTATGTAGCTGTATTTAACTCTAGGGATGGAAACAGGGTGGATTTTGCCAAATCCATCTCCGCCTCGCCAGGGATCACGGATCCCCGCATCCGCCCTGATTAACCGGATATTTTTTAAACCCATCTCCGCCCCGCCCCGATTAACTGCCACGATTTCTCTTCTGTTATGACTGGGTTCTGTGGCTCTAGCTCACAGAGGGTCTGTGACTCATTGACGTCCTCTGCTGTTGGTGGTGTCCGTGGTTTGCATTAGAGGGTCCGGTAGCTGACATTGTGTTTTGCTATTTGTGGTGGTGGTGGCAACATTGTTGTTGTTGTCGTTCAGGCTATTAGATCCACTGACCTTGGTAGTATAGAGACAAATCCTCATGATTGAAGACTCTTGTTTTGGTTCTTCAAAGGGTTGTTGAGAGACAATCAAGAGTAAAGTTACCTCCTTTAAAGGGACCCCAAATGAGGATTACCGTGAAATTCAGAAGATTTGAAGCAAAGGGGAGGAAGGAGAGGAGAAACAGAGAATGGGTATGAGTGAAGCTGACCCAACCACTTCCTCTGTGTCAATCGAACACAGACACACCGCCCCTCCTTTCCTCCTCCTCCTGTCTATAGATTGAACACAATCACCACTGCTTCTTTTCTCATCCTCCTCTTTGTAGATTGAACCCAACACTAAGGGCGTGTTTGGTTGTATGGAATCCTATGTCATGAGAATGAGGAGACCATTAAATTTAAGCTAATTTGAGATTCACTCATCAATCCACCATTAGATTTTGTGATCAATGGTGGGAATGGAAGTCCCATGAACATGAGAATCAATGCTTTGGGAGACCAAGGAGTGTGATTCACATGTTCATGGGACTTTCATTCCCACCATTGATCACAAAATCTAATTGTGGATTGATGAGTGAACCTCAAATTAACTTAGATTTTTCGGGTATTTTTGGAATTAATCAAACCTATCCCGATCACGTCTCGTCCCAACCTGATCTAGAGGGATAGGATCTGGATGAAGATTTTCAATCCCGTCCCATCTCAAACTTAGGTTAGAAATTATAACTTATATTATCCCGATTCTAGATCCTCTGCACTAGAGCCATGAAAGTATCATCTGCACCATGTAGTATATTAGGAATGAAAATATTAATATTCAAGCCTGAAAGTCTAAACTAGTTTCCATATGTATGATACTAGTTAATGAGCATAAAAAGCTATTTGACTGCATTTGTCTTTATAATGCTTGGTTAGAGGTGAGATAAGATCAGTGTTCTAAAAATCGCTAGGCGCTGGGTGGGCGGCGAGCAGGTGCCTAGCGCCTAGGCGGTCTTAGGTTTTGTATTATAACTTTAATAATTTATAAAAGTTAAGCATAATACCTTATCAATTACATTCAATTTAATGCCAATATACATATGCAAAATTTAAAAACATGAAAAATTAACAATCTTGAACAAAATTTATTAAAACTCAAATGACTAAAGTTGGTCATGATGGGTACTTTATATAAATTTGAATTTGTGTAATCTTTTATTTTTCTTCAAATTGCATGAATAACCTCAATTATTTTTGATAAAATCTACATTAGTAAAATTGGTACCGGCAGATCCTTTGAGAATTCCATTAAGTAATCATCCTTTGCTATATTTAGACATATACTGAATAAAAAATAATTAAATAGTTTATTTCTAAAAAATAGGAAAGAAAAATAAAATAAGAACACAATCCGCCTTATTAAAAAATAAAAATAAAAATAAAAAAAATAAAAAAAATAAAAAAAAATCGCCCAGACTGCCTAGACCCCGCCTAAGCCGCCTAGGCCGACTAGACCCGCCTAGGCCGCCTAGATCCCGCCCAGACAGCCCAGAACCGCCCAGCCATTAATCTGGGCGGTTTTCCACCTTCTAGCGCCTAGGCGGCCGCCCAGGCCGATTTTTAGAACACTGGATAAGATTCAAACTCATGGCAATTATAAAGAACATGAAGGATATTGCAAAGCTGAAGGAACTTCAGAAGAAGAGGGAGCGTATCCTGCAGCAACTGGCTGCAGCACAAGCTGAGACAGTGGGACATTAACATTGAGTCGCTCAACAAATTGCTTTGTGCAATAATTCCAGTATTGAGGGTGCTATTGAGAAGATATTGATGGACGATGAGAAATTCAAGAAGTGGAGGACATAAAATATTCGAAGAAAACACAACTCAATTCCCTTCTTGTTCAATTTTCTAAAGATTCTCATAGAGAAAAAGCAGTTGAAACCTCTGATTGGGAAGGCAAAGCAGAATACAGTCACCAACTTAGGTGATTGGCTATTTTTGTACTAACAACAGAAATAGTTTACATCATTAGAAAGCCCAATACTTGGCTCTTATTTCCCTTCCAGCTTGGTCCATTGGTCTTTGCAACTTGTGCAAATGAACACATGTTTGGTCTCTGCAAGTCAAGTATACACGCTACAACAAAATTTTCAGCAATTTTTTATTGCCTGCGTATCCCATCCCATCCTGAACCCGTTTGGGATGAGACGAGGTCTATCTCATCTTGATCCGGAACGAATGAGATAGGATAGGGATGAGGTCCACCCCGTCCCTTGCCCACCCCTAGTGTCGAATACAATTTGGATCCCCGAAATCCGTTAAGGCAAACCCAAATTCGCCCCATCCGGGATGGGGCGGATATCCGTGTAAATCTGCCCCATTGCCAACCCTATTTAACTCTAAGATTTAATTTCTTATACAAAACAATAAAACAAAATAATCCAAAAGAAACACAAATGTGAGCATTTTTTATTTTTCATTGGGTTTTGGGGGGGGGGGTGTGGTTTGTCTGAAGTTTTGTTACCTTGATCCACCATTTAGAAAACCTCATTCGAGGCAGTTATGTTTCTATATAAACTCGTGGGATTTAAGCATTTCCACAGGAGCCATTTTATTAATGATTGATGTTTTTGCAGACCTGCTCGTGGTCCATCGGACGTCTTCCAAAAGATAAAGCTCCTTCGATGACTGGGACCTTATTACTTACTAAAGGCCTGGACGTATTTCCCACATTCCAAGTAGCCTTCAGGATTATGGGTGTAGCTCTCTCTTGTCTTCAAATAGATAAGCTAGATGTCAAAAATTTATCTAATAACCCTTACAAAGGCTTCCGAGCTCTTACACGAGCAGGACAATATGAAGTAAGGTCTTAAGTTTGCCTTGGACTTGTCAGTGCACATAAGTTACATTCTTTTTCTTTTTGTGTGTTTTAGTTACAGTTTGATCACAAATCAATGTTCGAGATGTTGTACTAGTTCACCGAGTTGAAACCAAATAGAACGATTGATGTATCATTTTTTGTGTTTACTGTAACGCTGTTACTCTGTTGAGTTTGTTAGGAATGAAAGCTTGAGAATTTATCCACAGTAAAACATCCCCCTTCCGTGATTTTGGGAGAAAATATATGATGGCATTTTATAACTAAAACTTCCATTATCGTCATACCATTATTCATACTCAAAGATTATTAGCGATTAAGCAAACCATGTACTTTAGAAATTGGTACTTGGAGCATCCCTCTTTTTCGTGTTGCCAAAAAACAATTTCTAAACCATGTTGCAGACAAGGACGGGTGTTTCTACTGATTTCCCTAGCCTAAGCCATCACAAAAGGAAGGTCACATTCACATCATTCCAGGGTGTAATCGACTTCACTTGAAAATAACAACCTCTGAAAGCTAAATGGAAGCCAGAAAACGTAATCACTCCGGCTAGCAAAGAAATTACATTCCTCCATACAAAGATCTGGTCTACCAGCCTCGCGATTTTACCATCTCTTAACTTTCTATGAATTCCACAAGTATCTTTCCCAACCCTACCCTAATACCATAAACCCTAAGTGAGCTTATGTGATGAAAAATGATGTATCAATACTCACCAATATTAAAAAGACTATTCTCTAAAGTTAATAGAGACATCTAGTTGAGCTTATCAAAAGTAAATGATCCTCTTTCGCCGCCATAACACGTGCATATGTTTCGAATCTTTTATCCAAAATGATGGCCTTCTGAACTACGAATGACTATTAATACATGGTATCAGAGTTTTAACACAATAATACTTTTTACGAGAGGGACATGAAAAATAAAATCTCTTTTAAACAAAATAGGTATTTCAAGAGAACGAAAGTCTATTCAATATGAAAAATGAGCCTTCATTTTAACAAAATAGTTGAGCGAAACGACTGTTTAACATGGTATGAGAGAGTCTTTAGAGAGCCAACGACTAGTTAACATTGGTCTGAGAGCCTTGGTTTTGAGAGTTGTCAATAGTTGATATACAAATTAACTTAACGTTTTCCTTGGTCATTTATTTTTATTTTGAATCAGACATGCGTCATAATATATTTGTTGATGTATCGAGATACTTTGAACCAAATTCTAACGAGTCTCTATACTGAAAAATGAGACCCACTCAGTCCATATGTACAATCCAAATCAAGAAACACAAGTAAGCTTATAATAAGCACCATTTTGCCTAGTGGTGCCCCTATCGCTTGCTTATAATGAAAAAACAACTTGTTAGTTAAAATAAGAAGAGGTTAAGAGACCAATATGTTTACGTTAAGTTTTTTGGTTAAGGAAGACCAAAGAACAACACATTTTTTCTTACTTGGGCGTGCCTTTTTTGTTTGTGGCGGTCACTTTCACTTGTGGATTTCTCTTTGCTTAATGGAAATGTTTATCATTTTTAGGTGGATAGAACCTAGTAAACTTTACATAAACAATATCCTTAAGATACACGTACACCGCGTCGTTGTTAAAGCATCCACGGTATAACAAAGAAAAGCCTAAAAATGTGCGAGTTTAGAAATTTAAAATTCAAAGCAATAGTAGTCAACTTGTTTTTAAAAATACCATAGTGAAATGAGAAAAAAAAAAACCAATGGTGAAGTTTTAAATTGATAGTATATATTCTAAAGCTTATAACGATTGTAACTTCAAAGCACTTAAACTTTTCACTGTTTTAAATTAAGCAAACATATGTTTTTTTGCTAATTTATAAGCAATTCACTGGTCCTCAATCACTTATTAACTTAGCATAAGTAACAATCATGCGGTAAAGAAATGCTAATTCAATACGCATTGCTATTGTGGATGGATGATTTTTTTTTTTCAAGGGTGGAGAAAGGATGGAAGAATAAAATTGGGGTCACATGGTCAAAAGGTCTCACAAAGTGCATTCTATTGCATCCAAGGAAATCAAAGTCCTTGTGGGGGCTCTTATTAAAAAACTGGGTTTTCTTTTGACCAAAAACAGCCAAGTACCAAATGATGGATCAAAATCCATCCTTTCTTATCCATTGGCCCGATTCGATCACACCCAAATAGTTACTGCTTTACCTTTGGAAGACATGAAAAGTTGATGATGCCAGTAATATGAAGTCACTGATTATGTATTCATCAAAGTTTTTGTGATTTAATAATCTTTGACTAGCCAATACAATGTGGTTAATTAATTAGTGCCTAAGATTGAAAACAGTTCCTTAATCATTCCATTTGGTTGGAATTTTAATAAGATTGTTTAGTTTTTACTGAGAATTCTTTTATTTTATTTTTTGTAATATTTTAGTCCTACTTTTACTCCATTAATTGTTTAGTTTTTACTGAGAATTCTTTTATTTTATTTTTTGCTGACTTGGAAAGTTATCTAATAGTGAAGAAGCAAGCAGAGATTGTATTGAGAAATTATCTTTTGTATTAGGTAAATATGATATTAGGATTTAAGTCACTTGGGGATGATTTTAGTGACGAAATCACTAGTCCTTACTCTACTCATCATAAGTTAAGCTAACTGTGGTTAACTTAAAAAGGTCCCTTTGTGTATATTTTGCAATCTCACCAAAAAGGCCTAAATTCTAATATGGCTGTTCCTAATATTTCCAACATTAAAAACCTAAACCTGCAAACCCATTTATACAAATACAATACTCATATCCTAATTAATCCTAAAACCTCCATTTTCTTTTCCAAGCCCTTGAAATAATAAATTATAAAAATACGTATTTTTCATGAAATATGAAGATTGAACTTTCACTCCAACAAGATTATAATGGAAACTTATCAATTATTATTTTTGCTTCTTATGTATCAAATTTTCAAACAAGAAACAATGACTTATTATATTCTTGTCACTACAAGGCTAAACCAAAGACAGGGGGGGGGGGGGGGCGTTCTAAATGTTCTATGAGTTTTCCGGAAAAAAAAATGATATGGTCAAAGAAGAAGAGGTTCTAGATCATAGAGAGAAAGAAAGCCATCATTAGTTGTTTTTAATACTAAAACACACACTCTATCTCTGGTAGAGACCCAACTCATCAAAGAGAGTGAGTGGAACTATGGAGGCAAACAGAGACATATCCAAAAGGGTCAAAGTCAAGAGTCAAATATCCAAAAGGGTCAAAGTCAAATCCCTTAGTTTAAGTATTTAAGTAATCTATTCATTCACTCGTGCGTGTTGGATGTGATCATGTCTACGTTCAAGTCATCAACTTTTCTCTTATAAATTCTTCCATCTTCAAAATCTCATATAAAACCCCACAATTCACTCTCTAATCTCCTCAAATAACTCTCCATCTCTCTCTCAGTCAAGTTTTGTTCCCAAATTAGTCGAATTCGAGCAACTTATTAGAAGAAATGGATGTTCATTACAATTACATGAGTGCAACCCAAGCTCGAAGTGTTGAAGAAGAAGAGTGTACGGAAGTGAAGAGAGGTCCATGGACTATTGAAGAAGACTTGGCTCTCATGAATTACATTACTAAACATGGTGAGGGTCGTTGGAACTCCCTCGCTCGCGCTGCAGGTATACACAACACTTCACTTTCTTTGATTGATCTTGATCTTCTTTCTTCATGTGGTAGTAAATAAGTTGCTATGTAGTACGTATACATGTGTATATATGTAGTTCTCTATATTAACAATTTTCTTTGGAAATACAGGACTCAGAAGAACTGGGAAAAGCTGTAGATTGAGATGGTTGAATTACTTGCGCCCTGATGTTAGACGCGGAAACATCACACTTGAAGAACAACTCAAGATAATTGAACTCCATTCTCGTTGGGGAAACAGGTGGTCTAAGATTGCGCAACATTTACCTGGAAGAACAGATAATGAAATCAAGAACTACTGGAGAACAAGAGTGCAAAAGCAAGCAAAGCAACTTCGGTGTGATGTAAACAGTAAATTGTTCAAAGACACCATGCGGCATGTTTGGATTCCAAGGTTGGTGGAGAAAATCCTTGCAGAAGCATCAACACCACTACCACAAGCACCTACAATCACACACCATGCAGACAATGGTTCAGATTTCGCGACAAGTCACATGACACACGTGAGCAGCAGTAGCTCTTCTACGAGCAATGATGAGTCATCTGCTGGTGTGCAGGTTAACTCAGGTTTTAACACTCAGAATTCTAGCATGGATGCTTCATCAGATCAGTATTCAAGGCTTCAGATTGATACCAGTAGTAATGGTAACAATAATTTTGCTACCCAAAATGACCAGGGTAATTTTGGTGAATGCCTAATTAGTCCCTTTGGTTATTTTAACCATGGTTTTCAATTTCAGGGTGTGGAGCAGAGTAACAATGTTTGGTCTAGTAGTGACGAATTATGGGGAAATTTGTGGAATGTTGAGGACTTGTGGTAGAAGGATAAATAGTAAAGAAGCAGTACAGGAAAAAGTTTAGGTTAGAAAAGTGATTTGATAAGAAATCAAAAAGTGTTGTTACATGTAAATGTATTGTTCTGGTTGATTAATTTTAGGTTGTAATGCTATATTTTATGTAAAACCTAAGTTATTCCGAATGAAGTAAATTGTAATTGTAAAGATAGAAATATGTTTATATTGATTTTTCAATCATGATTGATGCTACTATTATTTTGAATAATAAAAATGAAAACATAATGGTTTCACTTATCTTTTGAGCGACAACACGCATCTCCAAAACAATGCGTTCATCTTGAGAAGGATGAGTGGTTACACCACTCATCGCTCCCTAGCAAAGCTCTTTTTGGTTTCCTCCAATCTTTTTCATATAATAGTATATTCATTCTAGTTTGGGTCTATACAATTGGTGAAACGTTTATTTTATATTTGAAAATCATTCTAAAAGGATGGATGCATATAAATTCATGGATTGAGCATGTAGTTGATTAATTTCTATTTTTTTTAATTACATATGTCAATTTTCTTCAGGAAAACATTAGTCAATGTAGTGCACGTTCGCCTTTATTTTTTTCCAACACTAATTTAACCCATGTTTTTCTTCATTTACTTGTTAGGGTGTAGAAAAGATTACAAGAAAGTCACACTTTTTCCATTATCAAAAGGTTATACCGACATGTAATCTTTTTTTGTGGCTGAAGAAGGTTCCCAAATGTACCGCTCATTCAAGTTAACTAAAATTGGCTTTAAAATGAGTGGAATGTCTTACCTATAAGCAAGAAACATGGCTAATCTGCGGGTACTATGGATCCTGTAACTCTCAATTGGGTTGCCTTCCCAGGTCTCACTGGTGTTGCCTGTAGGTAGTGATGTGCCTCGAGATGGCTGTTTCCCGTCCACCTGCCGATGGGGAGTCCGCTCTGCTGCATCTGGCCGTCCTCTAGGCACCTTTGGAATGCAGGGAGTGTTACAACGTACACGTTTCCCCGGTCCTTCTCATCAGTTGTAGGGTTTGGTGGCCGGAAATTGACTTGGTTTTGCCAAAAGGCCTCATCTCTAGAAAGCCCAAGCTCGCGAGGCGTCCCTCTCGCAGTAGGGAATCTCCCCCTCGCCTCGCTGTTTGTGACATGCTATGTTTCCCCTCTCCATTCCCAAGTAAAGGGTGAGTCACATCGCGGTCTCACACACTAATAAAAACATGTTTTTGGACAAGGGATGTATAATTTCCATGTTGAGAGTGACTTAATAAGATTCCACTAGGGTTAGAGCCAATATAACTGATTTAATGGTTCCTTCTAATAGAGGAAATTCTATTAAGATTGATAACCTAAAGCTCAACCTCATCAAGCAAGGTAAATAAAATGATAAGATTGCTAAAACATTGATGATTTTAACCAAGTGCTAGAGACAATGTTAAGCTTGTTGCACCCTTTATATAAAGGGCGCCTTTTGACAGGCGCGGTTAAATAAATCAAATGTTTGTGAAGTAACAATGCCAATTTGAAATATATACTAATGAAGTCCCATGTAAGGAGACTGGGTCTAGAGACTCACAAGGTGAAACTTGACAACCCAAGTCTCAAATAAAAGGATCGATGTGAGGGTGGTGTCAATGTATAACTCCTGTTAAGCAAACGAAATCCTGCAAAAAGGGATGATGATTGTACGTGTTGAAATGGAATCCGGAAGAGAAGGTAGGTGAGTTACTAGGATGGTCTCCCCTACTTACGCAACCATTTAAGGATCCTACTAAAAAAAAGTTAAATGAAAACTGATGAATCTAATTACTTAGAACTATTTATTATTATTATTATTTTAAAATTAAGTCATTGACCCTTTTTATTTATTTATTAATTTATGTTCGAAGGCTATGTGACTTAACCTATAGGGTTAACCAAATCAAGCCCGAGCATGAAGATTTGCTTTCGCTTCGGTCTAGTCCATCTAAGCAGTACCCAAAGGGGTATCAACGGCAGAGCAAATGTGCTCCTAATAATCGAGTAAAAACTCACAAAATCCTAACTGGTGAATCTCGAACCCGTGACCTCTATCAAGAAGAGTAGATATCCAACCCTACTTAAAACTATTGATATCTATTTTTATTGCTCAAACACATCACTATGAATAGAAGTAATTAAAGCTTGTTTATGATATTCAATAAGTTTATCAATGAATGAAAACTACTCAATCAAAAATTAATGTTTGAGAGTTGACGGAGTGTGAATCAAATGTGTTTTGTCTAGCGGAAAAAATTGATATATTTACACCAACTTAGAAAACTTTTTAGTATTCTGGTACATGCATCATGATCTTAGTTAGCTTTATATATCACACATAATAATTGATTTAAACAGGGTTACCGATAACATTCAAGATACAGTTAATTCTTTACATCATTCAACGTAACCCGCAAGAATGTTTCCATTACAATAACATGCGACAAGGGTCATTGACTAGCTAATTTTCGCAGTTTCACATTATTACTATTGAAGAAGAAAAACAAAAGAGGAAGAAAAAATGCAGCTTAGTTATCACCAAGGAATATGATTTCTTGAAAATTGTCGAAATTTTATCGAATATTTTTCTTTTTCGAGTTATCAAAATTTCTTTTGAAATTTGAAATATTAATTTCTTTTGTTAGATCAATCTCAATTTTCCTACATTTTAATATGTTTTTACTTTAATTTAGTATTAAAATTTTGTTGTATAAGTGATTTTTATGCAATATATTGTTTGTATGATGTTGTGAGTCTTGTAGTACTCTTTATATAGTATTTAAGAGTTTAAAATGAATAAATTATATTGATAAATTCAAGATTACAATTGAAATTTTTACGTTTGTTCTATACACAATGAAATATTTCACGAAATATCTTTTAAAATTAATTTATAAAAATTACCTCGAAAAACGAAATCACAATCCTTGGTTATCACAATATATTAATGAAATGACTCTAGATGCTGATTAATATAATCTGATGAAGTCTTACTATCAAATCAATGGTGGGTTAGTGACACTTAATTAATTATATGAAACCTAAGTTAGAGACCAATTCAAATGTAAATTCAAACATTATCAAACAAAGACTTCTTTTTATGACATTTTGTAAAGAATTTTTAGGATAATCGTCCCAAGTTACAAGTTGCATGTATGTCAATAGTTGAATACTTTCGAATATAAAAAATAAATAAAAATTGTTGCATTAATCTGGCTTATCTTAGATGGGATTGATGCTATTCAAGTGGGTTGTTGTAAGAATAAATGTGTAAGCCTGCCACTATATATTGGAGCATTGGCACCGCAACAAACCCCCTCAAATACGTGAGGGATTAAGGCTAAATAAACCTTTACCGGAAGGTGTACTAAGGGCAGTACTAGTGATACTATGGCATTTTCAATGCTAAATCCTGTTATACAATTTATGCTAAGTAGTAAACTTGCACAAAATGACTAGCTGTGTTGATCCATAGTCACAACTCACAAGTTAAATTGCACGCTATATTGTGTTGCTGTTCTAGCTTGTGTAAATTGTGTCCCAAGTCTAAGTTGTAACCCAGTGTCCAAAAAGTGTTCCCTCTTATAGTAAGTCTTTTTAGGGTCAGAAGAAATATATTTCAATCAATCTGAACTTGTTTGCTTTTGCTTTTAATCATCTCGAGCATTTGATTTAAGAAAGTCTCGTGGTAATTAAGGGTTTTTTTTTTTTTTTTTTTTAAAATATTATTATTATTATTTTCCCTATGTATACCAAAACCAGAGTTTTGTTTTAAACAACTGAGTTAGCTGAGCGTTCTTGCGTCATCTTTAGCATGGATAACCTTGCCAAATTAACAAAAACCAAACATCTATAGTAGTCTTGCCAAATTAACATAAACTTGTTTCAAGCTTACACATTGATATGCTATTAGGGGTGGGCATTCCATCTCACGATCTCGATCCCGTTTCAATTTTTTTAGGTTCTATTGGGATTGATCAATCCCATCCCATCACAATCCCGTCCCGATCTATAGTAGGATGAGATCGAGATGAAGATTTTCAATCATGTCTATTCCAAACCGATTTTTTTAATATGTAATATGAAATATATAGTATTAAACTATTTGTTGACATGACTTTTATTTGTTATTTTATTTATTGACATGACTATTTATTCTCACAAGCTTCCATGCGACTCACCTAGATAATGAATATAACTCAAACTTTTTTTTTCCTCTTCCTAACTCTTGACAACAACAATGTGTTTTCCTCGTAGTTTTTAAATGACAAATCTATTGATCATTTTCGTTAGCAATGAACAAAAGAATGATTATCTTCAATAGTGGTTCTAAAAAAAAAGTAAAAGCTAATGAAATGAGAAAATAATAATTAATTGCTTAAAATTATATAGTTGTTTTTAGAGTTGTGTGTTTGGTAAATTCAAAATTTTTGGGATGGGACAAGGTAAGAATGAGGCTATCCCGTCCCGATCCAAACAAACGAGACAGGATAGGGATGAGGTCCATCCCGTCCCATGCCCACCCCTAGATGCTATTGCTTTTGAAATAAAAATAAATAAAGCAACAATTCTAGCCAGCCAGGTTTTTGCTTTTTTATACTTTCACTCATTCTATAGATGGTGTTTGTGGTTGTGTTTTAAAGGGAATGGATAAAAAGTGTAAAAAAACCAAAACCTAACAAAAAAAATGGCTAACAAACCTGATAGGCTAGACTTACTCAAAATAAAGACTATTACATTTAATCTATAACATTTTTCTAAACAAAATGAGTAAGTCTAGCCGCCATGTTTGCTAGTTTTTTTTTTTTTTTTTTTTTTTTTTTTTTTTCCTTTTTTGATGTTTTTACATTTTTTTTACCCCTTTTATTTAAAACACAATCACAAACACTATTTAAAGGGGTAGAAGTGTAAAAAAAACCCAAAAAAGGGTAGCAAATATGGCTAGCTATTTTAGGCAGTCAGGGTTGCCAACCAATTTTTGGTCAAGTTGTAGGCTTTTTACACTTCTACCCCTTCTATAAATGATGTTTATGGTTGTGTTTTAAAGAGAAGAGATAAAAGTGTAAAAAAAATCCAAACTAGCAAAAAATGGCTGATTTCCCTGGCTGCCTAGACTTACTGAAAAAATTATAAGAAAATTGTTTGTGCAAAGAGTAAGTCTAGGCAACCAGGAAACATAGCCATTTTTTAGCCATGTTTGAGTTTGTTTTACACATTTACTCATTTTCTTTAAAACACAACCACAAACATCATTTATAGAGAGGGTTGAATTGTAAAAAGCCCAAAACTTGGCAAAAAAAATGGTTGTGTTCACTGACTACCTAGAATTGTTATTGCACCAAAGGAATACATAGAAACACAGGGGATCCGCTGTGGATCTGGCGCTCGGGTCTGGCTCTCTAGAATTAGTGTTGTTGTTGTGCAAAAGAGACCTCAAATTGGGCGACCCTTGCCGGGCCTTTCCCATTATAAATGCAGGCTACCGCAATAAAGCTAAAACCGGGTACCAATTCAAATTTCAAAAAAAGCGGGTTCCCTCTCTTCTCCACTCTCACTCTCATTCTCTGGTAAGATCTCATTTCCTTCAACCAACGATCAGTCAAACGAACGATTGGTCCATTTTCTTTCTCTCTGGTAAGATCTCATTTCCTTATTTGATTCTCATTATCGATCGAAACGATCAGTCGATTTCTGCTTTGATCGTTTGTTTGAGAAACTATGTTTGGTTATGAACTTGTTAGAATTTGATTTGTTACAATACACATTGGTTTGAATCTGTTTTTTCTTAGAAACAATTTGTGAACAAGAGCTGTTGTGTTTGATCAGGTTTTGTGATTTTTGTTCGAATTCTTGTGTACATTTGTGGTGATTAGAGGAATTATTTATGGTTTAGTGTGGAATCAATGAGGACTTCCATGTGAGTGCTTAGAATTTGAATCAAGGTCTCGGTTTCATTCAAGTTTTTAAGTTGTTATCAATGTTGAAAAACAGAGATTCAAATAGAGTTTGAAAATAGAGTCAGAGAAGAAGAACCTGGAATTGCGGCACGTTGGCATGGAATTTTGACTTGTCGGCAATGCTTTGTTCACATTGACTTGTTGCTTTGCTGGATTATGAAGATGACAACTTGATTTGGGTTGGATTTGAGCTGGATTTGAGTTGGAACAGCTGGAGAAAGAAGGAAGAAGATGGTGGAAGGTGATGGAACCTTCCATCACCGCCAAAGAGAACCTATAAAAGGAGGAATCCCCTTCCTCTTTAGATAATCATCTTCTTCCATAGAGAGCTTGTGAGAGAGATCCTCCCTGTTTTGTGAGATTTGTGTTTTGTTTAGGGTTTATCCCTTTGTATCTGTGAGAGGATTTGTGTTTTGTGAGAGGAAGAAGAAAGGGAGGAGAGAGAGTGTTGGGTTTTGTTTGGTTTTGTTTTTGTTTTTGTGTTATACGCAACTTGCGTATCTGTGTGGTGTCACCTAGACACTTGTATTTGTTACGTCCCTGACGTTTTGTAGCCCTCTTCGTTTGTAATCTTTCTCTCTTATCAGTAAAATTGGTATTTGTCGTGGACGTAGGCGTGTTTGCCGAACCACGTTAAATTGGTTGTCTCCAGTATTTATTAGTATTTTGTTTGTAACTTCGCATTTTGACATTTGTAACGCTTCTGCCCGTAACAAACTGGTATCAGAGCCGAGGGTTAGTTTTGGGGGTTCGTTTGAAACTACGTGGACCAGTGGTTGATTAAGAGTATGTCAGATCCATCAACTTCTGGATCAAAGATGGTTACCGCTACAGTCGGTAAATATGATGTCGAAAAGTTCAATGGCATGAACAAATTCGGCATGTGGCAATGCAAAGTTCTGGATGTGTTAGCAAAGGAAAATTTGGATGATGCTTTGGGAGACAAGCCGGAGAAAATGAGTGAAGAATAATGGAACAAGTTGAATCAGCAAGCTTGCGGGTCAATAAGATTGTGTTTAGCGAATGAGCAAAAATACTTTGTAATGAAGGAAACTTCTGCTAAAGTATTGTGAAAAAGTTGGAAGATAAGTACATGACGAAGAGCATTCAAAATAAGCTCTTCCTCACGAAACAACTTTTTTGGATGAATATGAGACTCGGAATTACTCTGTCTGAGCATTTGGATGAGTTCAATAGGCTTATTGCCGACCTATTGAATTTAGAAGAAGATGTTCCAGAAAATTACAAGGCTTTGTGCCTTTTGAATTCCCTTCCAGAAGAATATGAACATCTCGTTACGACTTTGCTAACGGGAAAAGAAGAATTGAATTATGATGAGGTGGCTACGGCGTTGCTCAATTATGAATTCAGGAGGAATGATCTCAAGATCCATCGGGATGCAACGTCAGAAGTATTGGTAGCGAGGGGAAGATCTGAAAAGAGGTATGTTGGCAATAGAGGAAGATCACAGTCATGAGGAAAATCTGTAGACAGAAGGTTTTTGCCGAAGGATAAATGTGCCTACTGTCATAAGAAGGGTCATTGGAAGATTGACTGTGAGGTATTGAAAACTACAATAGAAAAAGAAGAAAATGCCAGATGCGAATGTAGTGCACAATTTGGATGAGGATGATGTTTATTCGTTGTCTGCAACTTCAACATTGGTGAGTCATTCTAATGAGTAGCTGCTTGATTCGGGTTCTACCTATCGTATGTGTCTCCGTAGGGACTGGTTCTCTAACTTTAGAGAGTTGGATGGTGGTGTTGTCTATATGGGCAACAATGATGAATGCAAAATTGCAGGGATAGGGAAAATCAAGTTGAAGTTGCATAATGGACTTATTCGAATCTTGAATGATGTACAATATGTACTCAATTTGAAAAAGAATCTCATCTCCGTTAGTGCTTTAGAGTCCAAAGGTTACAAGGTTTCAGTAAATGGTGGAGCTCTAAAGATTGTTTCTGGTGCACTGGTGATTCTGAAAGCAGTTCGGAAGGGTAACTTATATTTTTTGCAGGGGAGTACAGTTACAAGGAATCTAAAAGTTGAATCTGGTGGAGCAACTTGTGTTATTGAAGGCCCTATGGATGTTGCTTATGGTGGAGTTACTGATAGCTCCAAAGATGCTTGTAAGGAAACCTCGAGGGTTTGGCATTTGCGTGCAGGCAGTAAAGGTGAGAAAGTTTTGCATGAGTTATTGAAGAAACAATTGGTAGAAGATATGAAGATGTGCAGTATGAAGGTTTGTGCACATTGTGTTTATGAAAAGTCTGGTTCGAGACTCCATGCTAGTCAAGGTGGAGTTGGTTTGTTAGTTTGAGCATGTTTTGGTATATGGCACCTTCGGGTGTATGGCGCCTATGAGCGCGTTTGAAAGGGTGAAACCCTCAATCAGTATTGGTTTGATTATGTTTGTTGGAAGTCAGTTGCTTGTTTTGTTCGTGGTTGTTGTTGTCGGCTCAGATTTGTGAAATCTTCACCGAGGTGGAGAATTGTTGAAAAACAGAGATTCAAATAGAGTTTGAAAACATAGTCATAGAAAAAGAACCTGGAATTGCGGCACGTCGGCATGGAATTTCGACTTGTCGGCAATGCTTTATTCACATTGACTTGCTGGATTATGAAGATGACAACTCGATTTGGGTTGGATTTGAGCTGGATCTGAGTTGGAACAGCTGGAGGAAGAAGGAAGAAGGAAGAAGATGGTGGAAGGTGATGGATCCCTCCATCACCGCCACTCTCCACCGCCAAAGAGAACCTATAAAAGGAGGAATCCCCTTCCTCTTTAGATAATCATCTTCTTCCATAGAGAGCTTGTGCGAGAGATCCTCCCTGTTTTGTGAGATTTGTGTTTTGTTTAGGGTTTATCCCTTTGTCTCTGTGAGAGGATTTGTGTTTTGTGAGAGGAAGAAGAAAGGGAGGAGAGAGAGTGTTGGGTTTTGTTTTTGTTTTTGTGTTATACGCAACTTGCATATCTGTGTGGTGTCATCTAGACACTTGTATTTATAACGTCCCTGACATTTTGTAGCTCTCTCCGTTTGTAATCTTTCTCTCTCATCAGTAAAATTGGTATTTGTCGTGGACGTAGGCGTGTTTGCCGAGCCACGTTAAATTGGTTGTCTCCAGTATTTGTTAGTATTTTATTTGTAACTTCGCATTTCAACATTTGTAACGCTTCCGCCCGTAACAATCAAGAGCTATAGTGTTTGATCTTGTTCAGCATTTCAGGTTTTGTGCTTTTTGTTCAAACTGTTAGTATACATTTTGTGGTAATTAGTGGAATTTGTTTTTTGTGGTTTAGTGTCGAATCAATGTGGATACTCTGTCCGAGTGCTTAGATTTTGATTGCAAGGTCTGGATTTCGTTCGAGTATTTGAGTTGTTTGGTTTCATTTAACTTTCTATTGCAATTCTTGTTTTAATTTCCGAATGTTAAGTTATAGATCGGTGTTCTTTTGTTTAATCTCCTTTGTTTGCTTTCATGATGTTAGGTTTACTATTCAACTGGTGGAAATAAGGATAGTTAGGAACTAGGAAGCCTTCGTTTGAAGATCATTTTGTAGTAGAATCGTTATTGTCAGTTGTTCTGGAATATTAGCTCTGTAGTTTGAATTTTTTGATTTGATTTTTTCTTTGAGAGTGATAAGACTAGCCATTGTAATTGTGTGAAGTTGAATTCTGGGATGGAAACTAGAAGAGGGAGACTGAAATGAACGTGAATGGAGGTACTATGCATGGGAACTGTTTAATTAGAAAAGGATGGGAACTGTTTAATTAGAAAAGAGGAATACCAAGATGAACACAAATGGAGTTTCTAGTATAAAGGTAGAATGGAACTCGAAAGATGGATTTATGTTGCTGATTCCAGTACCTAGAATGACATGTAGAGAATCGAATAAGCTTGTGAGGGATTACGTATTTAACTTGCAAGTTGTGTTGCTTCTAATTGACATGGAGAAATATTTGGTCACTTTTGCTTGAGTTGTCCAAAAAATAAAAATAAAATGTGGGAACTTTATTTTTATGCCATTGAAGGGTTCTTTCTTTGTGTGGTGAAATTAACTAGATGCTTTCTCATATTTTGTAAAATCAGCTCTCATAGATTTTGATTTACGATTTTTCATCTTTTCTACTTGTTTAGTTCTTGGATTCAACTATATTACTTGGTTCGCTATTTCTGATTGCATGTTTTTACATACTGACTTCGTTTGATGTTTTTGATCTGTGGGTTGTAAATGTGAAATAATTGACTGGACTTGGAATGATGAGGGTTGTGTTTGATTTGTGCATGTCTTGACAATACTCTGAGTAGTCTAATTTATGTTGTTCCGCCAACACACTCGAGTATTCCAATTTGTGACTGTTTCTTAAGCTTGTATTTTGTTGGAATGTGCAAGAGTTTCATCTGAGTTCAATACTTTTGATATTCAACACAATAAAGTACTCAGATTGGTTTCTTCAAAACCGACTCTTATATATGTACAAGAATCAAGCATGTGCATTATAACCTTACTAAGAAAAAAAATTATGCCTATATTGATAGGGGTTAGATTGATATTTGTATGTGCCACATCTTATGTTATGGACCTTGCATCTACCTATTTGTTGAATTGATTATCCCTTTTCCAGTTTGCAAAAGCGTGGGAGGTAGTCCTGCATCCACTTCTGTTAAAATGGAAAATGAAGATTTTGAGAACTAGAAACGTATGAAACAGATATGTTTTTCTTTATCTGGGTATCTCCTTAAATGTTACCCTGTTGTTGTAAGGCAAGATTGTTTATTTCCATGTATAATGTCTTTGTTTTGTTAGTAGATGGAAAGTGGGAAAGACCAAGTGAGTGATGGAGCTGTTGAAGAGGTTGCTGAAGGAGAGACAGAAACAACACACGTGGGATCTGAAGAGGTGGAAATCCAGATCACTGCCATCCATGAAAAAGCTGATCGATACACAGAAAGACTTGTCATATTTCTTAAAAGCTTAAATAAAAATGTTCAATGCTAAGGCCTGGTAATTTGAGGACAGTGTCGGTGGTTATATGATAAAGCAATAGAGGTACCTACTTAATGAATGGTGTACAAGGATTGAACATAGGTTCTGAACACGCTTCATCATATGATTCACTAGCAGTGAGAGCACATAAAGTTATAATTCACTGATCGATCTTAGAAAGTTGCAGTGTGGCTTTATATACAACAAATATGTTAGCCATTGGTAGGTAACCTATCCATCAATCTGGAATAAGAGATGACAGAGGTTTACATTGGCGAAACTATTGTGTACGGAGGTTTTTGTTGTGTTGTTGTTTCTCGCAGAATATGGAACTGAAGTGTATTGCTTAGGTTCATGCAGGTATCTGAGCTCCTGGATGAAGGGAAAACACTTTTCAAGGGTCTGAGTAACAATTTTGAAGAGCGGCTTATCGTGTAAGTCCAAATGTCGAAACAAAATCTAGTACACACTTGAAAAATAAATTGAACATATCCTGATTAATTTAACTATATATGTATTTTGTTATTGACTTCAGACTACACAAGGAACAGATGGAGAGATTTGAAGAGAAGATCAGGGAGCTGCGATCGATTGATGCATCAAATGAAGAGACCAATGTTGTTTTTTGGAACGCTAGGCAACTACTTCAAAATGCCCACATGATTGATACTTGAAGGTAAAAAAATGAACCATGAAGCTCAACTGCTCATGCATTGCTAATAATAAGAAAGATGAGAAGAAGAAAGAAAAGGTTACTGCTTGTGGGGCATTACTTCATGTTTTGAGCCATACCAACACATATTAATAGAAACCATGATCAGTAGCATAAACCATAGCATTTACAGTCAATTCACTCATACTTACGCCCCCCCTCTTATTATGAGATGGTCTGGCTTGTGAACAATTTATTATACTCATTGGCCCTCTGTACTAACACTATCATAATTTCTACAGGTTGATCCAGCTAAAGAATCAGACAACTGTTGTTAATAGCCAGAATTTCAATACAAAACAGTGGAGATATCTTTCTTTGCCATGCTTCTCAAGACTTGTGAGGACAAAAAACTTTGGTTTTTCCGTAATGTTTACTGAAATTTAAACTCTGGACATTCAATGAAAAGTAGAAATTTGATTCAGTATATCAAGATAGGGCACATTTCGATTTAGTGAACTAATCTGCCACAGTAGTGATTAGCTTTTGTAAATCAGTATGCACAAAGTTATTTCGCGCTAAGTATTCTGGATTGCATTGTTTTGTTCTCACAATTAAAGTAATAAAAAAATTAACAAAAAAATGGAAAGCATATCATTTTGACCCCCAAAGTTGTCCCCAGGCCCAAATGGGGCAAATGTTGGGCTTAGACAGCTTGATAACCTCCTCTTAGAAGGTTTTTAGTACTGCAATATTTGATTAGAACTCCTACACAAAAATGCAATAACTGAATGTTGTACTGTACTTAATTTTAGTTTTAATATTAAATAATTTTATAAAGAGATATATTGAAAATCAAAAGTACTTAATTGGTACTGTTTTAATTACACGTTTAGTGTTTACTAATGAGTATTCTCATTTATGCATCAAAATCTTAATTATCTTTATCACCAGAATACCAGATAAACCAATTGATTAATTAACAAAGGTCATGTCAACAGTCAAGAAATAGTTAACTTTTACTTGTGTGATTATTTGAGTTTCCAGTTCTACTTGGCCAAATTTTCAAGGAATTGAAAAGTATTACAAACAAGCTCATAAATGTTAGCACAATTTGATTATACATTCACTGTTACAACTTGCAACATACAGTTGAGCATAACCAGTCTACAGCTTCCATTGTCTGGTCAGCCTCAAGGAATTGAGTTGGAACTCTTTGATGGTTACAACAATGTGGATAAAAATATAATTCATCTAAATGAAGAACATTTCTACTCTAAACTTTCAGCTAGAAGAGTCTTCTACTTATTCATACATACATACTGCACATTGTGGTGGTGTGTGGTTCTCAAAAAAATTAAACCTTGTTAGACAAGAATCTGCGATCTGGCAGCACGGCGGGAGCACTTTATCCGGCCACTTTTGCTCAGTACACAAACACAACACTCAAGAAGTTCGGGATCCTCCTCCCATACCAACAAGGATGCCAATTCTGGTTTCTCCAAGAGCATTTTGGAAGCCAGGAACCCAGCAACTGTCCATGTCTGATAAAGTCGTGATTGCTTCCCAATAAATCTTCCATTTGGTGTGTCATAATATTCGGGCCAGTGGTCTGCTGCAATTCTATCTGCAGCTATCGACATTGCTTTTTCAGCCAATTCTATTCTCCCCATTTTTATGCAGGCCAATGAGAACTGACACATCAATAACCAGAAGCATACATTAATTCTATGAAGAAAAAAGAATAATAAGAGGAAACAAAACATGTCTGCTGATGAAAATTGTTTTGGTATACAATCCTTACAAAAAAGATGGTGCATGTTCATCAAGTGGATCAACTTTTGGCCAGAAAAATTAGATGTTGAGCCACCCAGTCACACGTATTAGTAAATGGTAGGAAATCAAGTGTTATACGGTCTTCTACTAATCTACAAAGTGAGCACTAATGAAAAATAGATTTTAGATTACCTGCCAAAGGAGCGTTGGCCAAGATCCACCATTATGATAAGACCAAGGGCTGCAGGAGCCAAAATTGTATGTTAGAATTTCATGATAAGTATCTTCATTACTGAATGTTCTATCCTACTTCCTACCTAACAAGTTACCTAAATTTGGTTCCTTTTTATGGTAAATTCAACATCACAAGCAAATCATCACTTTTTTTTAAAGCAAGCATGCCGCTGGTGGGTATAGAACCCAAGACATGGGGGTTAAACCACCACAGGCTACCATTGGCAAATCATCACTTAGATATGCTTAGGAATGCTAAATTAAAATGTAAAGAACTCACGTATTCTTTGGGTCGCTGCCAGTGATTATTCGCCACTCTTCGTATTCAAGAGCAGGGTAACATATCTTTAGAGGCATTTTCGCCACTAGATCATCCCACCTAGTTTCAACCAGTCTCAAAATACCCTGGTTCTGTCTTGGGGTTCCCAAAGACGAGATAATGGCCCAAACATTACCAAGCGTGAAAAACCTAAAATCCATGTGACCAGGCTGTAAGTTGCCAATGAAATAACCACCTTGCTCTGGTATCCAATCTACTAGCCACTTGGAAACCTGATCTGGGTAAATGTTGAATTTGTTGGTGGCATCCGTGGAGTATTCCTCTGTATTGTAGCGGTATATCTCATTGATCTTCTTCATATCAACCCAGTAGTACTCTCGGATGTGGAATGATAACGCGCTGAGTCTGTTATTGATAGCTTGCACAAGATTCTTTTTACCATCATCGCCCACAAGCATCTCACGGCCGCTCCTTAGAGCCGAATAAAACAAGGCCTGCAAAGTCAAACCTTTTAAACGAGATGGTAACTACTATGAACATATGAAGTTCAAGGTGCAAAACAAAAACAGTCACATATGTCAATGCATGTAATAAACAAGGAAAATGTGACCAACTAACATGTTCTGAATATATCAAAACGGACTACATGAGTAATTCTCAAACATCCGCATATTTTAGTAATATAATCAACTTACTTGAATTTCAAGGGGATGGCCATGAATACCCATTCGTCGGTCTATCATACAAGAGCCATCAGTGACTAAGAGGGAAGGGAACATATCAAACCCATCAGTTAAACACAAATTAAGAATCAGTCTTATTCCCGTCTGGATATCAACCCTCTCCTGCAATCCATAGTCACCAGTGATCTTTCCATAAGCTCTCAAGAGGATGATCCACCACAATCCTATCAAGAATGTCAAACGATAAACAAACTTATTCAAAACTGAATCCTTTTATTATTAGTTCTCCTAGTGCAATCAACGAGAATGTGTTGAACATACAAATATCAGTGGCAGATGGTGAATGTACATACTGAAACAGAACAACAATAATAGTGAAAGAACATCAAGGAGGGACAAATAAGATAGCCACTAGACTACATTATACTTACCAGAATCAACAGGGGCAACACGACCAATGGCTGACTCACCAAAATCTGGATCAGAAACTTCTTCAAATCTTTTAGTATCACCTTCTAGACGCACCGTTCTAACTTTAAAGCTAGCTGGCATCAACCCTTGCCCTGGGCTGTAGCAATCCACGGTTTTCTCCCAACTCTGTTCAGAAACATGGTATTGTTAAACATAACTCCGCACCAAACAAATAGGCAGACATTCCAGTGTATACAAAACAGGCTTCTTTCTGACATCCCAAGGGACATATGCAGCATGTTTTGATACTGGTTTTTGTTAAAATGTTTATACCGAACATTATTGGTTTTTGTTGACATGTTTATACGGAACATTATTCAATTCTACTAAGTACTTTCGAATGTCCACACTAATAGATGCAAATTAAAAAAATCCTAACAAATACGCCAAAGGAAGAAAAAAAAAAGGTTAGCAATCTCATGAATCACCTGCAGTTGCAAGGTATGTAAGAGAAAGTTCTTAACAATCTCCCCCTCTCCTTTAAGCAAGAACGCCAGCCCCGATGGGATAAAATCACGGATGAAGACCTGATCATAATTCAGAGGTTGTTTGTCACCAGGGTCATTCGCTGCCACTGTCCCCACTGGGTTGCCACAATAACTCACCACCGACTTCCGAAGCAAGTCCCAAGCCTCCTCTTCGATCTCACCCGCACTTTTCGTCCGAGTCAAAACCTTAACCTCATTTGGAACTATTGAATGATCAACATATGGCTCATTGAATCCTCCACCTTCTTCTTCTTCTACATTCTTCCCTGAATCAACTAAACCTCTTTCTAGACCCTCTACCAACAAAGGCTTCACATTCAACCCACCACTCTGAACAAAAGCATTATCCACATTCTTCTCATTTAAACGTGTTTCTGACGTGGAATGATGGCAGGCATCCGGCACAAGTTTGGAAATAACCTGAAGGCCCCTACCTCTACCAAAACTCCTACCTGTAAGAACCCTAGGTTGTCCCCAATTTGAACTTTTCAAGCAATGGGGTCTCCATGTTTTGGCAAAAAAACCTCTAAATCCAGTGACTTGTATAGCAAAACGCTTAAATATGAAATTTTGAACTAATTTACAACAACAACCAGAATTTGATATATTGTCAATGAAATGGTGACCCTTCAGGGAACTAGTTAGAATTCTAGAATAGGGTTTCATGGTGGAAATTCTCATGTAACCAAAACTCATGATGAACAGATCAAAATTGAGGACAACAATAAAAAAATTTATAGAAAGAAAAAATCTGTATTTCAATCTATATAGCTATACATTCTAAGAAATAGAGAGATTGCATTCGAGAGGAAAATAAAATGAAAAAAAGTAAAAAAAAAAAAAAAAAACTTTCCTTCACTTACAGAGAAATTTCAATCAGATTGAGCGGTTAGAGAAAAGAGTTCTTACAACGCCAGGAGTTCCTGTATTGGCGGAGACATTTAAATTTTTGTGTGATGGAGATAAGAGATGTCTTAAAAACGTGAATTTCAAAAAACAATTAACAATTATAAAAATAAAAAGGGAAAATCCTCCATGGACCTAACTTTGGGCTTGGGCTGAATGAAGGGCCCAAACCCAATCTTGTTTTTTACTCATTTTTCTTTCATTAGAGATTTGAGAATAAAACCCATTATTAGTAAAAAAAAAATAACATCCTCAATTCATAAAATTTAGCTTATTCTGAATTTCTTATAAAGTTTAAACTCATTAAGATATTCTCAATTTGGTGATAGCTTTATGATCAAACTTTGGAGGGGCTAAAATCTGAGTGCTAAATCTTAGTGGAGGCTATCCATGAATAATAAGGAAACCACCATCCTCACCAAAATTTAGCTATTTCTAAAATTTGTAATCCTCATATAGGTAAACCCATAGCTCCCCTCTCCGCTTTTGGCGATTTTACAACTTGCATTAATATGTTGTTATTATTAACCTATGATAACTCTCTATCCCATGCTAAGTCTGCTAACAGGGTCCAGCAGTCATGTGGTTTTGCCAAGTAAAATGATGGATTACAGTTTCTATTTTTCACTTCACATCTACACTTGAAATTCCAACATTCAACAGTATGGAAAACCAAAGTTAGAAAAAAAAAAACCAAAACAATAGGAAATAAAATAAAATGAAAGTGTATATTAAGTTCTCGGTATTCAACAGCAGATGTCTGATCATATCTTTGGCTGCATAAACCTGTAAAGTTATGCAAACTATGGTAATGTCAATAGAAGAAGCCTAAACATAAAATAAACCATTTGCAAACTAGATTATGAGATAAATTGGTATTAGAACACTAAGGGAAATTGATCTTGAATTGTTCTACTCAAGATTGTGAAGATTCAAAAGTGCTAGGGTTTGTTTGTGCACAAGTTGTTTAAAGAAAAACCGTAGTGAAGTTTCTTGTCTAGAAAGTCACAGGTTTTATTTGCAATGGCATCCAAGGTGAGCAAGGCACATGTGGGGAAGTATGAAATCGAGAAATTTAATTGTAAGAACGATTTCGGATATTGGAGAATACAAATGAGGAATTTGCTTGTTTCTCAGAAATTACACAAGGCATTACTAGGGAAGGATAAAAAGGCTGAAACCATGTCAGATGGTGAATGGGAAGAATTGGATTTGGAGGCTTGTGCTGCTATTTGCTTGTGTCTGGATAGAGACAGTTTTTTTAGTTAATGAAGAGACTACGGCAGCTGATGTTTGGTTGAAGCTTGAGTCACAGTTTATGACTAAGACATTATCAAACAGGTTATACTTGAAAACCCAATTGTACAGACTAGCAATGGATGAGGGTACTCCAATTAGTGATCATATCGCCAAGTTTACACGGATTATCTCAAATTTGAGAGATGTGGATGTGAAGATTGAGGATGAAGACCAAGCAATTATATTACTTTACTCCTTGCCGCAGTCATATGAAAATCTTGTACAAACAATTTTGTTTGGGAAAGATGAACTTACATTTGATGAAACTACCGGTGTACTCTTGTCCAATGAGATTCGGAAGAAAACTTCATCAAGTGGTAGTGAGAAAGATCAAGCTGAAGGGTTGGTTGCTAGAGGAATGTCTCAAGTGAAATCATCTTCAAAGAGTGGAAAATCTAGATCAAAGTCTAGAGGTCCACAATGACACAAATGTAGAGAGTTGGGGCATATTAGAAAAAATTGTCTAAATCAAGGTAAGAGTAATCATGATAACAGTTGGAAGGGCAAGAAAAAGCAAGATAAGGGTGATACTAGTGAAGCAAGTTATGCATCTAATACAAAAAAGGATGAAGAATGTTATTCAGTTGTGGGTGAAAACACAGAAATCTCTGGGAGATGGATCTTTGACTCTGGGTGTTCTTACCATATGTGCCCAAACAGGGAGTGGTTCACTACCTATGAGCACATTGATGGTAGTACTGTTTTGATGGGTAATGATTACGCTTGCAAGACAGTTGGAATTGGAACAATGAGGATTAAGATGTATGATGGTGTTGTGAGAACCTTAACTGATGTGAGGCATGTCCCAGCCTTGAAAAAGAACCTTATCTCGCTTGGTGTTTTAGACTCCAATGGTTGTAAGTTTACAGCGGTAGGTGGAGTTTTAAAGGTTGTACGTGGGTCTTTGGTTGTCATGAAAGGGATCAAACAAGGTAACTTGTACACCTTGATGGGTAACACGGTAACAGGAAATGTGGCAGTGGGAACTTCTTCATCGGACATCACTAGGTTATGGCACATGCGACTTGGGCATATGACAGAAAAATGATTGTCTCTACTGAGCAAGCAAGGGTTAATGAAGGGTATGCAGAAATCGACTATGGAGTTTTGCGAGCATTGTGTATATGGAAAACAATGCAGGGTAAAATTCAGTACAAGCAAGCACAGGAGCAGAAGTATTCTAGACTATGTGCATACAGATGTGTGGGGCCAGCGAAGGTCGCCTCTAAGGGAGATTCCAGGTACTTTGTCTCCTTCATTGATGATTATTCCCGTTACACATGGGTATATTTTTTGAAGTCTAAGAATGAAGTATTTGAGACATTTAAAAGGTGGAGAGCAATGGTTGAGAATAGAACTGGAAGAAAGGTGAAGACTTTGAGGTCTGATAATGGTACCGAGTATACTGAGAGTACTTTCAAACAGTTTTGTGATCAGGAAGGAATTGTTCGACATTGGACTGTTAGAGACCCGCCACAACAAAATGAAGTTGCTGAGAGATTGAACCGTACTATGCTTGAAAGAGCTAGGTGTATGCGCTCCAATGCTTGTCTTGGCAAAGAATGGTGGGCCGAATCAATAGCCACCGCGTGTTTCTTGATTAATAGATCGCCACATTCTACATTAGACTGCAAAACACCTAATGAGGTGTGGTCAGGTGAACATGCTGATTACAGTATACTGAAAGTTTTCGGTTGTATTGCCTACTACCATGTGAAAGAAAATAAGCTTGATGCTAGGGCTAAGAAGGCCATTTTCTTGGGGTATGCAAAAGGCGTGAAGGGTTATCGTCTATGGTGTTTAGAAGATAATAAATTTGTGATCAGTCGAGATGTTACATTTGATGAGAATTCCTTGTTAGCTTGTACTAAAGCTAAGGAATTGGTTGATAGTGGTGGTGAATCTAGTAACACTCAGAAAGTGGAAATTGAAGCGTCTGTGGATGCAGCAGATGAACAAGTGGTTGAAGCAAGCACACATGATCTGAATTATGAGCCTGAAGACCATGAGGAACAACAACCAGTTGAAGATAATCAATCCCAGCAGCAACCTTTGGCCTTAACTAGGTCAAAACGATCGGTTAAGCAAGTTCAAAATTTTGGCTTTGAAGAACCGTTGAAGCACTATGGTCAGTTGAATACAGTTGATTTGGTTGCATATGCACTCTCTGTGGAAGATGATGAGCCAACTACTTACAAGCAGGCCGCTCGTCATTCATGTCAGGTTCGTGGGTTTGTTGATTCTGATTATGCTGGTGATCTAGATAGACGAAGATCTACTACTGGTTACGTATTTCAGATATACGGTGCTCCGGTTAGTTGGAGATCTATGCTTTAGGATACAGTGGCTCTCTCTACTATAGAGGCAGAGTATATGGCATGTAGAAAACTGTGAAGCACAGAGAATAGAGAAAGATAATTGCTGGAATTGTTTCATTTCTTGTTGAGAGATTGTGTGAGAATTGTCATCTTCTTGTACCTTGTTCTTGAATATAGTGGAATCACCTCACCGTGGACATAGGCGCAATTCGCCGAACCACGTAAACTTTGTGTCTCTTGTGGTATGTTCTTGGTTTTCTCTAATTACTTTCATTGCTAGTTGCTCTATTTAATTGATTGGATCCTTGTGGTACTTGTGTGCAATTGTTGGTGTCTACCCGCTTCCGCAATAAGGCGCAACAAAATGAAATAAAAAAGAAAAAACGAAAAATGGTACAAGTACAAGTGAAGTAAAAGTGCTGTGGTTTATGCTACTGACCATAATTTCCTAGCAGATGTATTGGGATAGGGATTCAGTTTCAGCCTGAAGTTCCAATGCAGTGAAGACTAATAAGATGGGTTGTGCCTAAGAAAGTAGCTCTTTTCTTTTCTTCTTTACCTTTTTTTTCTTCTTATTATTAGACATGCATGAACTAAGCTTATTGTCTCTCCTAGATTATTCTAACATGAGCACTTAAAGCTTCATAGCTCTTTTCTTTTCTTCTTTACCTTTTTTTTACCTTCAAGTATCAACCGTGTAGACATTCTGAAGTAGTTGCCTAGTATTCTGTAGACAAGCATTGGCCTATTCATTTGAGGCATCGACTGATCGCAGATGTTTGATCTGCTTTTCAAATTCCCCCATCTGTTCAAGTTGTATTCTGCAGAAAGAAGAAGCCAATAACAAGTAGCATATGTAAGCCAATCATGATATCTCAAAAAAAAAAAAAATTAAGTGTAGTGCTAGATTTCTTTCGGCATTTGAACCTACTCAATCACCCGCTCTTCAAAATTGTCACTTGGATCCTTGAAAAGTGTTCTCCCTGATTCCAGCTCCACTACCTACAAGAACATAAGTATTGCATCTCATATCCATATTCCGCTAGAATAAATAACATAACTAGAAAGACAAAAGTTTAGCCAATACAACTTCCTAAGATAGGCATGTCATAAGTTTATGTGCTATCAGTGCCACTCAAATTCTATGATTCAATTATGTTTGATCCTTTTTTTGGGAAAGCGAGCAGGGGTTATTTAGGATCCCCAAACCTTTAAAGAGTAAACTGAAGATTACATTCGCAGATATGTCTTACCTATTTTATCTTCATATACAATCTTTTTCAAATCTTCTGCAAAGGAACTCGGAGTGATCTCTACAAAGACAGTGTTTGGAATTGATTGCAACCTTATTGGTTTCCCTAAAGTTGTAATTAACCTTGTAGTCCTCAAGCATGCCCAATTCTCTCCTTATCCTTCTGATTACATGTCTTAAATCCCAAGCTGAATTAAATCCTTTGTTAAATACTCAAAATTGAAGTAGAATCTGTGGAAATTTCTAGTTTCAAAATCTAGTGAATACTTGCCAATTTTAAACCAGCCTCTACTCCTTGCAACTCATGCTTTATCACTGACTGTCCTGACGTTGCCCCTGCGCAAGCATCAACAACATCACCTGCATCATTCCTGATAACAACTCCATAACCACCCTTGATTCCTCGTAGCGAATCATCTGTGTTTAGCTTATGCCATCCAATAGGTGGCTTCTTCCACACACATTTGATTTGAGCATGTGATGCGTCCAAATCTGTCCGACCTGCAAAACAAATGTTAGATTGCCAAATACCACTTGTTTGGTGGTTGAATGCACTCTGATGCTTAAGTCAGTAAATCAGTTGGAGATGGAGATTAATCTAGACAGAACTTAGTTAAAATTGCATACCTTAGTCGAATGTCCCCTTTACCTTATATAGTGATCGTTATTAATTATCTGCGTGACTTAAGCATGTGACACTTAACAAGGGAGACATTCTCTGTAACAGTCTACTCCTTTATGAAGATACGTCTTTGGGGGAGTAACTCTCTCCACGACTCTTTTTCTCTAATGTTCCTCCTCTTTAAGGGAAAGCTTCGTTGGGCCTGGATTTGGGCCTTTGACTACGATTTGACTTGAAAGGCCTTTTGGGGCTTAAAAAACTGGATCCGCCATTTTGGGCTTTGTGAGTCGACCCTATCTCGAAATACTTGATCCTCGTGATAAGTGATCTTTGCCACGTGTATGGTCGTGATGATAGTCTTATTTGATGTATCATCAGCATGAATGTTGTATAATGCATCCAGGTTTTTCCTCCCAAATAATTGCCTGCTGTTAATTCTTCAGCACTGAATTTGAGGCGCACATCTTTGTATATACGTCGAGCAAGCTCAATTCCACTGCAGTATTGCTGCTCGTATAAATCTGTTTGCGTTAAGAGTGATCTTCTTTATTAAGGAATTGCTGCTACTACACCTCTGAAATGTTGTGTACACCACTGTAACTCCTTCTCCCAACCAATGATCTGTCTCAAGTAACACAGATAATGTAACATGTATCTCCATACAAACTGAGAGTAGATGCATTCAAAGAACGTGTTTGTCAGTTTTGCTTTCTAACTAGCATAGCAGGCACACATCTTGCTAAATTACGCCCCATTTCTTGAGCTTGCTCAGCGTTTTCAATGCTTTATACCATACCCCAGGTACCCACTCCACCCGTTTTCAAAGCCATGTGATAAAACTGTCTAGGGATGTTACCTTTGTACCATACCCCAGGTACCCACTCCACCCGTCTATTGCGTTTCCTGATAGCTTCATTAGTTGCCTTCAACTGAAATGACCCATTGTTGCCAACAATCCATATTGCCTCATCTGGCCTGCTGCTGTCCAGATCAACATCTTCAAGATAACTGGCAATTTCACTGATAGTATTTCCCACACTTTGCAGAATGTGCCATGTATTATCCTTAATGATGGCTGAGACCCTCGCATTCTTATGTAGCGTAGAATCATACAATAACTCCTGCAGAAATATGTCCATTAAGATGCCTATAGGGTGCCGTGGGTCCTTCCAGAAGAAGGTATCTTCACCATTGCCAATTGAGTGTAGAGCCAGGGTCGAAGCCTTTCCCCTACACTCCAATATACGTCTCCAACGGGGCCTCTTTGGAACTTTCATAAGCCAGAAGTCCCTTTGTTTGATATTATGTTTCCGATCCATTGTACCCATAGTGAGTCGCTATTAGTCACAATGCTCCATATGTGTTTCATGCACGCCGCTTCAATACCAACTCTAATATCCCTCACTCCCAATCCACCCTCATTATAAGGGTGACATATGGTGTCCCAGCTCACTAATGTTTTTTTCTGGGCTACATCTCCTCTAGACCATAGAAAACTACGAACAATAGCGTTCATACATTCTAATGTTTGCTTAGGAAGCCCATAACATGAAGTCCAATATATATGCATGCTCGCCAAGACTGATTTTATCAGCACTAATCTCCCTGCATATGTGAGAAACTTGTTTTTTCCATGAGTTGGCTTTCTTCCTAATCCTCTCAATTATAGGAGCACATTGCTGATAATAAAGATACGAGGAAACCATAGGATGACCAAGGTACTTTGCTGGGAGTGAACTGATCAACTTTTTCAAGGATGGCACCAATCTGGACTCCCATCTCTTTATAACAAGAAACTATACACAAGAACAGCACAAAGACATTATACACAGAACTAAACAATCTTGCTTTACAACAACAGGGTAACAGTTAAGGAGGGATCTTAGTAAAAGAAAATAAAAATACATACTTGTTTCATGTGTTTCATACTGGAAAAATGTTAATACATTTCAATAAAAGGTAACAACATGGTGAAGATGTGGCACAGAGAAATGTGGATCTCAAAATGGTCACTTGGAATCTACAACCCGATAAATAATTTCTGTCATAATCACATGCTATTGTACATCTGCAAAATAAAATCAATTTGGAAAAGCAATCTGAGTTTGGTTTGAATATAAAAAGTAGTAAACAATGATTTCAGTAACACCTTTGCATAAATAACCATAGTTCAACCTTCACATTCCAACACACCAACAAGCTAAAAAGGTGAAATACAGAACAAAATCACTATTGATCTGAACCTGTTTGAAGATAAACCAAAAAAATTAGGTTCTTGAGTACACTAACAATCAAGAGCTACTATACTAAGTATTGAAGATCAGAAACAATACCTCTCAATACGTACTCAAGAATATGCAAGAAAAAAAAAGCACATTGAATTCAACTCGATCAAGAAAACATGAATACACAACAAGAACCCGAGTTACTAAATAATTAAGTATGTAATTCAAACAATCGAGAACTCTGTGAAAAAGACTGATTCAATTTCAAGAACAGTGAATCGAGACCTAAACTCGCAAGTCGTTGAAGAATTTGAAGAACGGAGAGTTTACTAAATCCTTAAAACAAGAATCAAGAACGAAAAAAAATAACATGGAAACCTGAGATTTAGTGAAAACTTAGGCGATTTGAAGAAAGGAACTCGATCTGAATGCAAATACATGAAAAAGATCAGAATCAATTCAATCGACTGATCGTTGGATCGATAATGATAATCGAAGAAGGAAACGAGAGCCTACCAGAGAGAGAATCGATCTTTCGTTCGTTTGAGTGAATTACAGCGAGAGGAGAACGAAAGAGAGACCACACGTTTTTCAAAATTTGAATCTTTCCCGGGTAGTTTTGGCTGTCTGATGTGTTTATAGAAAATATGCTATGCGCATCCACATTTCCTCTCTATTGGTCAACGTGAGGAAAATGTGGATGGACATAGAAGCTAGGGGTGGGCACGAGATGGGATGGGACGAGATATACCCATCCCTATCCCATCCCGTTCATACAGGATCGGGACGGGACGGGATGGGAAAAATCTCATCCCAACCTCGTCCCATCCCAAATAGGTTCGAGACGGGACGAGATTAGCGTGCTGCCTGTGACTGCTGCGAAGATTATCATCATATAAGAGCGTGAAAAATAACTTTCTTATAATTAGATATAGATGTGGCATGCAAATATAAGGGTAGCCACTAAATCCCTTAACAATGAAGTCGAGTGGGCTGACTTTTAGAAAATGACATGATAAATGGGACCCACTAAGAGTATTGTGTCGTTGTAATGGCCTCCCAACTGATTTTACAATTTCATTACTGTGGGAAACAAAATTCATGGTTCCTTAACAAAATGACATTTCATCTTTTGTTAGGGAAGAAATATAGACATATTGGTGATGTTCTAACATATTCATAATGGTTTACCATCAATACATATATCGTAATTAAAAAAAATATTTTTACAGCCCGGAGCATCTCAAATTCTTGGCTCCGCCCCTGAATGTTCCCTTCTGAATATGTATTATTTTTCATCTTCACCTGGGTATTATCAATATTTGGAAGTTAAATAATTTGAGCCACTTTTATTGGGAATCCAAGCAACAGTCTGTTATCTTTCTCTTGCTTAATGAATATTTATTTTTTGAAGTAACATTTTTGTTACCACTGCAAACACCATGAGTTTATGTCAGTCATCTGTAAGTTTATATGAATAAAAATAAATAAATAAATAAATAATAAATATTAAAAAATTAGCTCGGGACGGGACGGGATTGAAAATCTTCATCCCATTCTAGATCAGGACGGGACGGGATCGGGATGAAATTATTCAATCCCATTAAGACCCGAAAAAATCGGGACGGGACGGGATCGGGATCGCGGGATGGGATGCCCACCCCTAATAGAAGTTGCTACAATTGAGACATTATTAGGCGAATCTGCCCACGAGAAAGACTCCTTAATTTTGTGACAAAAAAAAGTATGTCGGTGATGAGATGTCGAACAATCAGCCGATCACAGTCGTACATGTGGCGTGGGTCAAACCCGACGTGTAAAGGCTTAAACGAAGCCCCAAGCGGGCCCATTCTCAAAATATTGTTCAGCCCGTAAGTTAGGCGTTCAAGCACAAGTCACGCCAAACCCACGTGGAACAGAAATTGGGGATTGGCCCAGGACAATAAGGCTCGAACCCAGGTTTCTGAGATGTCATAGGCCCGAGATCCACTCGCACAAATCAACTCTTAACCCAAATAAAAACGACAAGTTTTCCTTGAAACAAACATATAAACTCTTTTTAACTAGCATAACATCGAGACATGGGGCCAAATCAATTCGATCGAGGAAGCTGAACAACCACACGGCCCAACCACTGGGACAACCGCACCAAACCCTCGCATAGACCAGATCCTACTCCACATGTATCATCTGGCACGAGTGATAGAAAGGCTCGCCTAGGATCGACAACAACCATCTAGGACCGGTGAAAATTCAGGGTGCAACTTATGAAGAATGACAATGATCATCGAGATCAAGGTATCCTCGACTTCTTTTTCACAAAGAAAAGATACCTTTGGCAGCCCTCGAAGAGCATTTGGGAGCACATTCAAGCTAACGGGCTCCCTCTAAGTGCAAATCCCATTAGGATTCATCATGGTGTAGGTCAAAATATGTGGCGAATTCATCAACATATCTTCCTCGTTTATTGATGACTCCTTGAGGAGACCAAGGCAGGAAAACGTTCAAGAACCGCCGCGTGCAATTGGGAAAGGCATAACTTTGATCTGGATAAAAAACAAAATGTAGCAGAAGCTCTGAAAAGCCCGAATAAGACCAAATCTAACCAAGCCAAGTCTATCTAGGCCCAGAGTTTGGGAAAATTAATCACCTAATAGTCACATCAACTTTAAATGCTACACAAAAACGGAAGAGGCGTTGAATTCACTCACCAGTGCACTACGCAAGCTCCTACTTGGTGAGTTAATGGCCTCATGCAACATCACTAACTAGGAGGGAGTAACTGATGTGACATAACACAGTCATCCGATCACAACCGAACATGTGACACATATCCACTCTAATGAAAAGGGCCAGTACATACCAGGTCCTAGTCAGGCCTAGTTCAGCCCGTAAGTTAGGTGATCAAGCCCAGATAACGTAAGCCCAATATGGCAGAAGTCTTGAAGCTTGGCACAAGACAATAAAGCCAGAATACACACCCTTGGACTATAGCATGCCAAAGGTCCATTTAGGCTACTCTAGGGTCAATTCAGCATTGAGTCCTAAAGAGAGCCAAGTGCCAAAAAATATTAGTCGTAGACGGGTAAACATAGACATAACTTGATAAGGGAAGATTTGGAGCGAGATGTCCTCCCTCCATTGCGCATTCAAAGGTACTACAATGAAGAAGTAAAACACTCTCATTATATAAGGTAAACAAAATGGATAAAAAAGGTACACATAGGCAACCCTAATTTTATCAATCTAACTCCATCATTGTTTAAGAGCCTAACTTTACCATCGGAGTGCCTTTAGTCACCACAAGGTCCACAACGGTGGTTTCTAGTTCACCACTGCTAATTTTTGAAGGTCAAAGTTAACAAGGACGGATTTGGATGCATTTAAGTGACTTTGTCCGACTAGAGGACCACGATGGAGCACAGAACCGAGTCTAGTCATATTCAGGATGACGAAAACTCACCGCATCTAAGTGACCTAGTATGTCTAAAGGATCAGAATGGCGCACAACGGCTAAGTCTAGTCCTATTGAAAATAATGACGACTTGTTGCATTTAAGTGACATAATCCGTCTAAAGGACCAAGATGGCGCATAGCGGCCGAGTCTAGTCCCATTCAAGATGATGAACACTTGTCACATCTAAGTGACCTAGTCCATCTAAAGGACCATGATGGCGCACAATTGCTGAGTCTCGTCCCATTCATGATGACGGCGACTTGTCACACATAAGTGACCCAATCTGTCTAAAAGACCAAGATGGTGCACAACGGCCGAGTCTAGTCCTATTCAGGATGATGAGGACATGTCGCATCTAAGTTACCTAGTCCACTCGAACCTATTCATTTTCAAGATTAGGTTGGCTTATATTATGAAGTCTAGTTCGTTCGGACCAAGATTTCTCTGTAGTTTAAGTCCTTTTTAGGATTAGGTTGGCTTATATTTTGAAGTTTATTTTGTTTGGATCAAGATGAATTCTGTGCAACTTAAGCCCTTTTCAGGATTAGCTTGGCTTATATTATGAAGCCTAGTTCGTTCAAACCAAAACAACTTCTCAAGATTAAGTTAGCTTATATTATGAAGTCTAGTCCGTTCGGAAAAGATGACTTTTCTACAACTTAAGTCATTTTCAGGATTAAGTTAGCTATATTGTCGAAGTCTACTTCGTACAGACTAAGATGACTTCTCTCAGCCTAGTCCTATTCATGATTAAAGTGGCTTATATTGTCTAGTCTGCTTGGGCCAAGATGACTTCCATCCAGCTTTATTGATTAAGCAAATTTTTTTTTACAAGGCTTAATTGACTAATCAAAGCGAATCCATACACAGTAAGCAACAATCATTTGATTTTGGTGGAAAGGACTTTGCGAACGAAGATCTAGCAAAACACATATTGGGAACCTGCTCCGCTAGTGTGTCTTCTGAAAGAGATGCCCAAAATGCAGCTGCCCCAGGTACAACTTTTATAAATGACAGAAGATTCCCTAGGTGCAACTTCTGATGAATGACAACGATCCTCGGGATCAAGATGGTATCCTCAACTTCTTTTTTTCACAAACAAGAGATGCCTTTGGCAGCCCTCGAAGAACATTTGGGAACACATCCAAGCTAACATGCTCCCTCAAAGTGCAAATCCCATCAAGATTCATCACAATGCAGGTCAAAATATGCACCGACTTCATCGACAAATCCTCCTCTTTCATCGAAAACTCCCTGAGATATCAAGGCAGGAGAACGATCAACAACCGTCGTGTGCAATTGGGAAAGGCACAACTTCTATCTGGATCAAAGACAAAATGCAGTGGAAGCTCTAAGCTACTTAGAAGTTAAACTGATGCATCCTAATTCATCCCTGTTGACTTTGATTTGCAAAATTAAGCAGTGGTGAACCAGAGACCACTGTTGTAGCGGCTGAAGGCACTCCAATGGTAAAGTCAGACTCTTGAACAATGATGGAGTTAGACTGATAAAATTAAGGTTGCACGTGTGTACATTTCTCATCCGTTTTGTTCACCTTATATAATGAGAGTGTTTTACTCTTTCATTGACTCTACCTTTGAATGCACAATGGAGGGAGGAAATCTCTCTTAGAATATTCCCTTATCAAGTTATGTCCATGTAGGGTTCTTTACCCTCTATGACTGGTCTTCTTTGACACTTGGCTCCCTTTAGGACTCAATGCTGAATTGAACCTAGAGTAGCCTAAATGGCCCTTGGGCCTGTTACAGTCCAAAGGTCTGTATTCGGGCCTTATTGTCTTGGGCCAACTCTAAGACTTCCGCCATATTGAGCTTATGTTATCTGGGTTTGATCACATGACTTATGGGTTGAACTGGGCCTAACTTGGACATGGCTTTGGTTTGGTTTGTCCTGGCCCTTTTTATTAGATTTGACTCGTGTCACGTGTTCGACTGTTATCGGGTGACTGTTTGATGTTTCATCAATGATAATGATTAAAGACTTCAAATTCTAATTTATTGAGTCTATTTTAACAAAATATGCTAATCAAGAACAAATTTCATACCAAATATGTTAGAACTAATCAAGAGATTTATACAGATAGATACTCTTTCATTTTGAAGACTTGAAGTTTAGAATTTAAAGCTTTGGTAAAGCTAAGAATAAAATTAGTTTCCATTGCCTAAATATATATATATATATATATATTTTTTTTCAATTTTGAAACTGAAAGAGACAAAGAGTGGGAAAACTCGCAACTCATTTGAATCAACTAAGGGTGTGTTTGATTGGATGGAATCCTATACTATGGGAATCATAAGGGGACCCTTACATTTAAGGCTAAATTGATGAGCACTCATCATTCAACATTGGATTTAGTGATTAATGGTGAGAATGAAAGTTTTATGAACATGAGAATCACACTCTTTGGTCCCCTCAAAGCATATGATCTCATGTTCATGGGACTCTCATTCCCATCATTGATTACAAAATCTAATGGTACATTGGTGAATAAACCTCAAATTAGCTTAGATTTTGGTAACACCCTCATGGATTCCCATGGCATAGAATTTCATGCAACCAAACACATCATAAACTTCTTTCTAGACTCTCTACCAGCAAAGGCTTCACATTCAACCTCACCACTCTGAAGAAAAAAAAAAAAAAAACAATATCCACATTCTTCTCATTCAAACGTGTTTCCCGGGAAGTAGAATGATGTTGAGCATCCGACACAAGTTTGTAAGGACCCTAGGTTGTCCCCAGTTTGAACTTTTTAAGCAATAGGGTAAATCACCCATGGGGGCAAAAACCCAGCCCTTGTTTAATAAACTTTACGAGTAATGACTTTTAAGGCCTATTTTTTTTTTTTACAAATAGATAATTTAGATAACGTAGTTGATGTAATGGTTAATTTGTGTCTACTTTTATGACTAACAAGGACTATTTCATTAACCCATGTTAACTCATAAACTTATATGACATATTTACCCTTCTTAAACAAATAGAAACCTAATTTTATACTTTTGTCATCAACAAAGACTCTTTTATTAATCATTCTATTATTTTAACTTTTTTTGTTACCCTTAACCCCTCCCACCCCATTAATCATTTTTTTTTTGTTTTTTCGTTTTTGTATATATATATATGTTATCTTGTTCTTCAATTGCAGTTTGAGCAATTATTTTATGAAATTTGTTAGCTACAAATGACTGCATTAATATTTTGGATGTTATCATTTTTTTTATTCTTGAATGTTTTGTCACTCTAAATGTGTTTGTATTTGACTGATTGTGAAGGTATATCTGAGTTTGAACAGCAATTTTAATTTTTTTTGTTTCAATTAATGGTTGCTTCAATTCTCTATCACTATTTAGTTTACATGAAATTTTTTTATTCAATATTGGTTCCCATTTTACTTCTGAGGCTATGATTATGCTCTGTGGTAGATAGTTGTGACTAAATACAACAGAGAATAACATTTATTACTTTACATGTACCCAAGCAATGAAGAATAGGAAATCAAATTTTGATAGTGAGAAATTTGATTTTATTAACTACATTATGGAATAAGAAGCAATCATAATTAAAACCAAATTTCTAATCATCATTAAGAAAGGTAATTCACGGGTACCTGTAAACTTTTCTAATCAAATTTATGACAAGTTAATCAAATTGTTTTATTAACTAATTAAAATCAAATTTATAATCATCATTAACTACATTATGAAAAATTCACCAAACTTTAACATAATAATTCGATTAATTTGTGAGTCAATGAAAATTTAAGAAAACTTATAATTGGTTGGTCATAATTAGAATCATTAATATTAATACCTACCAACGGCATGGGGTGGGATGGATTAAGTGTAAAAAAAAAGTAAAAATAGATTAAAAAAAATTAGAATTATTAATAAAAGAGTCATTGTTGGTCATAAAAGTATAAAATTGGGTTTTATATTTGTTTACAAAGGGTAAAGATGTCCTATAACTTTATGAAATAACCTACGTTAATAAAAAAGTTATTGTTGGTCATAAAAGTATAAAAGTAGGCACAAATTAGCCATTACATCAACTACGATATCTAAATGGTCTATTTTGTGAAGAAATATGCCTTAAAAATCATTTTTCGTAAAATTTACTTCACTGCGATAAAGTTTAGCTCATCTAGATATCCTCACCAAAATTTAGCTAATAACCCATACCTCCCTCTCCACGCGGTTTCCGTGATTTAACAACCTACATTAATATGATAGTTTGCCAAGTAGAAGGATTGATTAAAGTTTCTATTTTCACTTCACAGCTACAGTGGAAATTCCAGTATTCAACAGTCGGGGAAAAATCAAAATATTTTGCCCTGGTGAGTCTTCAGGAATTTTTTATATATATAAATAAATAATAAGAGATATCAATAAAATTTAGTTGTCCTTTTCCAACCCAAAACAATAAGAAATAACCATTGTGTATTTTAAACTTCTCAATATTCAGCAACAAATGGCTGATCATCTATTTGGCTGCATTAACCTGTACAAATTATGCAAACTACGATAATGTCAATAGAAGAAGTCTGGACATAGAAAAAACCATTCACAAATAGATTATCAGGAAGACAAAAAAAAGAGAGTATGTACAAGTGAATTGACTAAAAGTGTGGTGTTTTAAGCTACAGACCATAATTTCCTAGCAGATGTGTTGGGATTGCGGTCGAGTTACAGCCTGAAGTAATGCTCCACATCAGTGAAGACTAATAAGATGAATCGTGCCCAACAAAGTGGCTCTTTCTCATATTTTTATTTTATATACTGTTTCGACATGCATGAGCTTAGCTTATTGTCTCACCCAGACATGAGTGCTTAAAACTTCAATTGCGTGGACATTTTGAAGTAGTTGCCTAGCATCCTGCAGATGAGCATTGACCTTTTCATTTGATGTATCGAGCAATAGCAGCTCCTTGATCTGCTCTTCAAATTTCTCCATCCGTTCATGTTGTATTCTGCAGAAAGAGTAAGCCAATCACAATTAGCACGCATAAATCAATCAGGATAATCTCAATTTGATTTTTTATGCTAGATTTCTTTTGGCATTTGAACCTATATAGTCACCCGCTCTTCAAAATTGTTAATTAGATTCTTGAAATTGTTGTCCCTGCTTCCAGGACCTCTGCTACCTACATGAACATAAGCAGTACATTCCATATCCATATTCAGCTAGAATAAATAACAGAAGTAGAAATTCACTACACAATAGTTTTAGCCAATACATCTTTGTAAGATCCGCATCTCTGCTATCAGCGCGAGTCAAATCATATGATTCAATGTGTGGCCAACCTATGTTTGATCATTTGTAGTATCACTGGTTAGTTACTTTTATCCTCAACCAGGCCTTATCATCCAACACTTCCATTTTAGGCTTTTAAAACAATGAAATGTTCTTTTACAGTGCATTGTTATCCCGTTTCACAATACGATAGAGCCATAGTTTTCGTTAATGTTCTTTGAATCAAACAATTCCCTAGTCCACTATTCTGTCTTTCATTTCCCATGTAATACAACCTCATAAAAAAACATAAAATTAAGTCTTGAATGTTCTGTACATAAGAACATACAATCAGATGCATCGGACGTAGAAAATGTATTTGAATCCAACAACACTAAACAAGTAGAAAAGGCGAAGCCAATGGCATGACAGCTCAACGGTTAGAGCTTGGTAGATGGTACCACTAGGTCATGGGTTCAAACCCAGCTTGCGGCATCTTTATGGGTTCTGGGATCCTATAAAAACCCTGCTTGCCTTTAAAAAAAAAAGATAGAAAAGGCAAAAACTTATAAACCAAAATCCAGAAGCACCGATTTCCTCAAAATGATAACTTAATTTCACCATGAAAAACCCTGCCATGGCATATTTCAAATAAAGTTAATTTTCTTTTGATAAAACTAGAGCAATTTTTTTTTTTTAAAAGTGCCTCTGCTGCGTTATAACTACGTCTCTTCCAAGAGGGTAAATCATCTTTTTCCACTTGGTTAATCCTTTATCATCTTCTTCTATTGTTGATCTTTTAGTGGTTTGGTGGGTGTATGGACTTCTTTTGGTTGTAGATGTTGAAGAACACTTCTGATTTTGATTTCTCGTGGGATTTTTCTTTGTGGTATGAGATTCTTCTCCTTTAGTAAATTTTTTCACTATCACTTAGAAATAATTCACTAGATTTTGATAAGATTGTGTTCTTTTTCAATTATTGTTCTGCTTTCTAGGAGGAGTTTCTTTGTGTGTTTTTGTTTGTCTAATGCCAATTGTTGGACCAACACACTTCTCTGAAAAAGATGTTTATTTTTTAGAAGGATTATGGTGAAAAACTTTGTTGATGATTCATGTTCTCTTGGCTTAATGCAACATTTATAGTGTTTAAAGTCATTTATGTTTTATGGATTCTCCATGTTTGGAGAGTAGCATGGAGAAGCTCAAAAGCTTTCGAATCGAGTAGGGGATCGATTTTCATCTTATTCGAGTTGGAGTCTAGTTCTCCTTCTTATTTGCTCTATTTTATTGTTAATTCCTGAGTTGGGATCTTAATTGTTGTCAAGAAATCAGAAGCCGGCGAGGAGATTCATCTATGTCCTTCTAGTATACATTTTTTGGGGAAAAGAGTGGTTGTTTGCAATTGTTGGTAGTTGTGTCTGATGTATTGGCGTCGATTTTAATTGTTTTCTTTTCATTTTATGTCTTCTTTGTTGTTTAAGTTAGTATTTTGTGTTTGTAAGGGTTGCATCCTGGGTGTTTGTTATTTAAATAAAAGTTTTTTTTTTATGTATAAAAAGGGCAAAATTGACACAAACATTGCTCAAGACATTGCAAAGCAACTTGACTTGTAAGCAAGGAATATGATTTCGAAATCTGAAATATTTTCTATTTTATGTAGTATTTAAGAGTATAAAATGCGTAATTTATATTATTAAATTCAAAATTACACTCGAAATTTTTTTAAACAAAACGAAATATTTCTTAAATCAGGGAACTAAAATTAACTCAAAAAATGAAATCATAATCCTTGCGTGTGAGTTAAATATGTAATTCATCACAAGCTTGATCATTAGTCATTTGTTTGTTATTCAGAAAGTTCTAGAAAAAGGCATATCTTCAGCATCCGATGACAACAAAGTTAATTGCAAAAGTAGTATTCACTAACAAAGCATCAAATAGATCGAAAACAATATATCTCAATATGAACCCTAAAATCCGCAAGAAACTAGTGCAAATTGTAACGGAAAAAAACACAGAGTTCAAATCGAACAAGAAAATATAATTTCCAAAACAAGAATTGAGTAATTCAATTTCAAGAACCAAAATCTATACAACAAACTCTGTTCATGAGGAAATTGTGAATGGACACCCACGTAAACATTTGGATGTACACCCACAACGTAAAAAAAAAACTAGAATTCTTCGTTGTGGAGAAAACTATTGGCTTGGGCTTCAATTGATAGTCAGATTTTTCCTTTCTCCATATATATATATATATATATATATATATATGTGCCAATTAGTGATCTACTTAAATTAGGAAAAATTATGGTACGGTGATGTTTTGATTGAAAAGTTTTTTCTCAAATTAGTAGTTGAAGTTTCAAATTAGGAGTTGAATTCTATTAGGAATTTGTTTTCTTTTTGGATTAGAAAGTTTGTTTTCTTTGTTGAATTAGGAATAAAAAGATTGTTTTCTCGTTGATTTAGGTATTGTTGATTGTTTTCTTCTATTATTTCTTCTTCTTTGTTTCTCTCTAACTTTCTTCTGTTATGTTTTATTCCTTAGTTCTTTTTTTCGATATTAAGAACCCTCTTCAACATGTTATTAACATTATATCAGAGCTCTTTGAATCCAACCCAAACTAACAATGGTTTGGGCACAAGATATTGCTTAGGAGGCTCACGACGCAATAACGACTTTGAATCAAGAGTTAATAGACAAAGAGATCGCTTGGTCTTAATTCCAATCTTTCCGGAGAAATCCATAGCTAACTTACAAGCTGCTCAAGCACTTCCAGAAAACAAATTTGAGGAAACGCACAATATGATGAATTAGATGCTTGATCAAGTTATCTCTTTGGCCACTATTATCCAATGCCTCACCCAACACCGCCACTACCATCCAGCAACATCTGACCCTTCTGCCTAGATCACAAACACCTCATCAAAAATTTAACCAACATGGAAAATCCACTCCTCCACATCCGGCAGACTCGTTATACTCGTATTGATTTTTCTCGCTTCCATGGTGATGATCCTTTGAGTTGGTCCTACCAGCCCAATTATATTTTGCTTTTAATTAGATCCCAAACTACGAAAAAATTTCCTTGGCTTCTTTACATATTGACAAACAGGTTGTGCAATGGTTCCGATGGATGGGTGAGGTTGTTCAGTCGTGGACTTGGATGGAATTTCGCACAACGTTTTGGATCTACTGACTATACACGGCCAGGTGAGTTGTTGGCATGGTTACAACAAAAGGGAACTGTGCAAGAATATTTGGAGGAATTTGAGCGTTTATCTAATCTTACTCTTGCTTTTCCGAAACCTTTCATGGTGGATTTTTTTGTTGGCGAGATGAAAGATGACATTCATGGTGACGTGAAGCTTTTCAATCCTACTTTACTTTCTATTGCCATTGGATTGGCTCGTCGGGTTGAAGAAAAATTGTCTCTATTATGCAGGCAACCACATGCTCCCAATGGTCAATTCTTACCTATGTCTGCATCTTCTCCACTTGCTTCGTCATCGGGCTCCCAGACCTTCTTCCATTCTGATTCGTCACCTATCTCTAGCTGAGATGGCTGATCACCATAGCAAAACCTTTGTTTCAATTATGATGAGCATCTACACCATGGCCATCAATGCAAAAATAAACAATTGTTCCTAATGGACGGTGATTGGCCCATTGATGATGATGTCCTTGGCGATAATGTAGGAACTAAATTAGTGCATTTTGATGACCCCGAGGCCCTCCCTGATAAGGTTGAAATCTCTTTGCATGTTTTGCGATAAGCTCTCAAAACATCGATTTTTACGCCCCATTTAGCAATTTATTAGTTTCTAGTTGTGCTTAAAATTAATTAAATGTCTCTATTTATCTCAAATTTAATTATTGTTATATTTTTGCAAGAAACCGAGAAATGTGCGAAATTCGAGAAATTCTACCATAAATTTGCATGGCCAGGAACCATTGGAGAAATTATGAAATCTATGAAAAACAAAATTCGAGGCATTTGGGCACATTCATGGAGACATGTGGCATGTTTCAAGATAAGAACTTCAAGTTTGGAGCATGCAATCATAAAGACAAATAAAGCATCAACTCAAATCATATTCTAAGGATCAAATCAAAGAATATTTCATTGCATTGATTTTCTCTTACCATATTACCTCCAATTAGGTATCCCTTGATGTATCAATCCCTGGCTCCATTGATTTTATATAATATTGATGATACATAAAAATGGTCACATCCCTAAGCCATACATGTGTCATGACGATCTCGAGGAAATACGAGCCCTAGCGTCAGCCCAACACTTCTGGCCCAAGCGGTTTCAAACCTGCCTAGTTCAGTTCGCTAGACGGACACGAACTCTTACAACATGCTAGGCCCACACGTCTCACAACTATCCTCAATACCCGTAAGTCCTACTAAGGCAAATATCTCGAGGATCAACTTTGGACGAGCAACTACAACGGCTCTTTGCTTCTAACTAGGAAGAAAATACCAAAGTACATTCCACATAGGGAAACTCCCTTCTACGGATTGCTCTTGAATTGAGAACTATTTCCCGCGTATCTAGGAGCACTGGGCTAACATGGAACTTCCCTTCTACAACATGACTCCTAATTAGAGAAGGATCTCCACGAAGATCTCATTTCTAAACTACGTATTCGATGGCCTGATAGAACCAGGACTCTTGTACTATAAATAAGACATGACGTTGGTAAGCTATGGTACGTTACAAATTCCATGTTTACAACATTACGCCTTCCTTAGATCCTTGTCTGACTTTAGCATCGGAATGCCATCGACCACCAAAACGGTGGTCCGTGGCTCACACGCGTTATTTGTGCAGGTCAGCGGAACTAGGTCAAAGCAGATAACGGAAAATGGTTGCATAACTTTGGCGCCATCCATGGGGACGACAAAGTTCTTAACTTTTCACTAGCGTCTCATCTCCCTTCAAAACCCAGAGAGATGGTGACCACTAGGTCATGCAACAACAGAGAACAAAGGGACACGTCTAATGCTCAGGCTGTCATCGCATCGCTGCTTTCAGCAGTTTTGATCATGCACGGGCAGTAGACTCATGCCCCTGCGTCAACAACAGCAATGACAGACCCCAAAATCGATATGCTGTCATCTCAAATACAACAGATCACCAAAGCAATAGAGGCTCTCACGTGACAAAATCCACCACCTACTAATGGAGACCAAGAGTAGCACGAGCCTCCATCTCCGGAGGATGGTAGAGAGCAAGCACAGGAAAGCCAAGCCCCCGCTAGTTTTCATTGGACTAAGGGAGGCTGCGTGGCTAACGTTGAGCCTACTGCCAGGGCAACGAGGCTTGACCCTCAGAATCCCCTCTGCAGAAGAGCTCACGACCCAGACGTGTTGTATTGTCTCTCTGTCCCACCATTTGTGGACCGAATCATGAATGAGGCCCTCCTGAGGAAGTTCACTCCCCCGAAGCTCGACTTTTACGACGGAACCACCGATTCATTCGACCACCTGTGCCATTACCAACATGTAATGGCCCTCAAAGAAGGATCTGAGTTGGTAATGTGCAAAACTTTTCCTACCAGCCTGAAGAAGTCAGCACTGACATGGTTCTACAGCCTTCTACCGAGGTTGATCGACTCCTTCAAGACACTGGCATTGGAGTTCCCAACTCGTTTCGTTGGGAGCCATCGTTTTCGAAAAAGCCCACATTACTTACTTTCTCTCAAGCAGAGGTCCCACGAGACACTAAGAGAGTATGTCACGCGCTTCAACAATGAGTTGATCCTTATTGATGGATGCAGCGATGATACATCCGTGACTGCCTTCACTACGGGCCTCAAGGAGGGAAAACTTTACAAGACTCACCTTGGAGCCCCCTCTGGACATGACAGAGCTCCTCAAGAGCTCCCAGAAACACATTACCTTGGAAGAGCTGAGAACCGTGAAGAGGGAAACCGATGGCGAGAAAAAACCATCCATTCCTAAGGACAAGAATGAGGGAAAGAGATGCGAAGACGAAGAAAGGAGCAAAAGAAAGCACGGAGACAACAGGTCAGATCCTAGTCAATCCAGGCCAGAGAAAGCATCCAACTACGTTTGATCCAGAACTGTGTCGCCTCTCAATTCCAGCCTGTCGGACGTACTAAACTCCATAAAAAACTGGGAAGATTTGAAGTTGCCCTCAAAGCAACGCGGAGACCCCGCCAAGCGTGACAACGACAAGTATTACGCATACCACAAGGAGGGTGGCCACGATACCAATGACTGCAAGAGTCTGAGGTATGAGGTTGAGTACTGGATCCGTAGGGGCAAACTAAAAAAATTCCTGAACTCTGAGAAGCGGCCAGAACGAACCAGGGACCGGAGGAAGTCAGTTAAAGAAATAGAGAAGGAAACTCCAGAGTTAATCCGTGTCCTTCATGGAGTCAGACAGAATGAAGACCAATTGTACAAGTCTCACAAGCGGACCTTACTGAAGATGCGAACACAGCCCGCGGATGAGAACAAACGTGTTTGCTACTCAAGGGTCTAGAGCCCCATCCCCACCTTGACCTTTACGGACAAAGACCTCGAAGGAGTCCAAGTGCCTCACAATGATGCCCTAGTCATCTCGGTCTCCATTGCAAGATGGGAGGTAAATAGAGCTCCGGTGGACACAAGAAGCTCGCTCAACGTCCTGGTCTACAATGCGTTCAGTATTATGGACCTCAAGAAAGAAAACCTAACATCTGTAGATTACCCGCTGATTGGATTTAGTGGGGAGAAATGCTTTCCCGTCGAAAAGATAAGGTTGGCGATAGTGACCTGAGAGCTGCAGCTAAGAAAGATCATGTTTCTGGACTTCATGGTGGTAGATGCACCATCATCTTACAACCTTACATTGGGAAGACCATGGCTCCACCAGATGGAAGTAGTAGTCTCCACCCTTCACCAGTGCGTTAAGTACACAACTACCCACTCAGAAGGGACAATACGTGGAAACCAACCAACGACACGAAGCTGCCATTACGGCGCACCAAAATAGATAGAATGCTTCCAAATCCAACTACATCCTGCAGAGTAGCCTGAACCAGTACCAGGCCAAACGACGGCCTAGACGTCACATTCAAGTGATACAGGAGCAATATGCTCTTCCACCCGGCAAAACGGAGAGGCCATGGCAAACAGGAACACATCCCCCCGACATTCCGTCGGTGTGGAGATTAACCCCTCCATAAGGTTTACTTTTCAGTAACCTCTGTAACGCCACGAAAGTTCGTTGAACAATCCACAAGACCCGAATTCACTTCAAGGCCAGGATCAATTTCTCTCCGTCAATAGTTAGTCTACTTTTAGTCGTTTATTTCCCTTTCCATAGTCAATGTAGAGTTTTAATTCTTAAAGACTTATGTGATTTGCAATCATTTAAGAAATAAATGAAGAATTACGAAAACAAATTCTATTGATTATTGGAAAGATGTAACAACAAGCGCCTTGAGGCGGACACAAAAGACTACATACTACAAGCGTCTGAATACAGTGCGACATGAAGTAAAGACTAATTTAGACAATTCAATTACGAGAGGCAGCCGAAGAAGACTCCACTCCTCAACTTCTCCGCGAAGACTGGAATGAGCAATAGCAGGATGAAAACATCATGCACACCGCCTCTGCAAACATATCCCTCAAATATGGTCGGAGGTGGTACAAAATCGAAAACTAAGAGCACCGCAAAAATTTATGACCAACTCACACGCTCGATCCGATCAACCAAATGAACTTGGGACAAGTATCAAGTGGACTAGGAACGCATACACCCTCTCACGCGAGGAAAATGGGAATATTTGGGAATCAATGGCCCACTCCGACAGGCCATGTCCAGTTCCACCCCAACCCGGATGTCGACTTCCAGTGCAAGGCGAGGTGACAGAGCTAATCGAGAAGTGGTGGAGGTAGGTGCTTGGACAATGGATGCTGGTGCTATCTCTGGAATTAAACATTCAGGAACATCGATAAAGCACCGGCACATGAACAACAAACTCTTCCCTTGGGAGAGAATCAATACTACTTCTCCGTAATACGAGAATAAATTACGAGATCAACTACGTGCCCATCGAGAACAGGTGACCACGCATAACAACAACAATCGTTGTGCCTGATCAGTGCAAATGTCAGAACATTCGAAGACTCCAGAAATGGAGATCCACCTTCAGCCTTTGAAAAGTCCAAAACATTTTCTTCAAGCAAAAACATCAGGAGATAAGCTCTGTGAAAGATAATGCCTACAACGATTGGAGGACACTTTTATATAGGCATGATGGTTCACCAAATGGGCGCTCCAACATTAACTGTCAAGCATTGAATATCGTAGGGGAAACGAGGAGGTGACGGTTCCCGAGGAAACTGCGCAGACCACGTTCATTCAATTAATGGCACTACACACAATTCCATCAATTGAAGGGGAGTAACCGATACTCAACCATCACGCAGCCTATACTGTACATGTGTTACCGCGTGATCTACGCCGTACACATAACAAAACCATGCAGGAAACCTTAGTTCTTCCTTTGCGGGCCCATGGGTTCGACCTACCATTCAAGCAGTGTTCTACCACATGTCTGGCACGAGCACTAGAAATCCTAGTCAACTCCAACATACAGATCATTCTAAGGATCACTAGCCGATTTAAGGTAACTTCGTCCACACAGTGCACCATGCTTGCTGTCCACACAACGCACCGTGTTTGTGGACGTAGGTTTGCAAGCCCTGTAGGAGGTGGAACCCTTCTCCAACCAGCTTAGTCAGCCAAGGCAGATGATGAAGGTTTCTGGTTCACCCTGATACCCAGTCTGTCTAGTGCGGACCCCGATTGTTTAGGAAGTGGGAGTTTAATTAGCGCTATCATGTCTGGTGATGACGATTTGTCAGGGATCAATGCCCCCTTTGCAGTCAATGATTGCTGAACCCGATTAGGTAAGCTTAGTTGGTGACAACTGGCAACGAAAGCTTCTGGTCAAAGCCCAGACCTGTAGCACCCACTGCGCGGGCATAGATGGTTTGGAAGATGGGAACCTAGTCAGTCCCGAACTGATTCCGACGGCTCGCCACAAAATCACTGCTTTTCAGCCTGGCCGCCAAATTACCAACCCTGAACTTGTAGCCCCTACTATGCGGGTGTAGATAGTTTAGAAGGTGGGAGCCTAGTCCATCCCGAACTGATTCCAACAACTTGCCACGAGACCACTGCTTTTCAGCGTGGCCGCCAAATTACCAACCCTGAACTTGTAGCCCCTACTGTGCGGGTGTAGATAGTTTAGAAGGTGGGAGCCTAGTCAGTTCTAAACTAATTCCGACGGCTCGCCACGGGACCACTATTTTTCAGCATGGCTGCCAAATCACCAACCTGGACTTGTAGCCCCCACTGCAAGGGTGTAGATAATCTAGAAGGTGGGAGCCTAATCAGTCGCGAACTGATTTCGATGGTTCACCACGGAACCACTGCTTTTCAGCGTGGCCGACGAAAACTTCCAAATTTGTAGCTTGATGCACACAGGTGTAGATGATTTGGACGGTGGGAGCCTAGTCAGTCCCGAACTGATTTCGACGGCTTGCTACGGGAGCACTGCTTTTCAGCCTGATTGTCGAACCCCTTTACCTCGAACTTGTAGCCCCCACCACGCGGGTGTAGATGGTTCGAAAGTTGGGAGACTAGTCAATCCTTGACTGATGTTGATGACTCGCTACGGGATTACTGATCTTCAGTGTAGTCGCCAAATCTTTACTCCCCAAACCTGTAGTCCATATTGTTCGAACATAGATGGTTCAAAAGGTGGGAGCCCCAAGCAACTCGCCACGCGACTACCACTCTCATTCGAAACAGCGGCCGCAAAGATGAATATAGCTGAGTCAGTGTCTTGACACTCAAACAGACTGCTCATTCTAATATCATCAAAGGCCACTCGCGCCGATACATAGATCATACAGCCAGTGCCCGAGTGAATGCTACATAGAATGTCAACCCGAGCTTACGACGCCTGACTCGGCACAAACGCTCTGACACATACGCTCGACCATCGCAACTCGCTTATAGCAGCAGGTGCAGTTGACCAATCAGACAAGCAAGGCAAGCCTCAAGCAGCTTACCTTGGGGATAAGACACTAGAGGTGGGCATTTCAGACCGAAAGCCTGGGCCAAATCGAAAACCGAACCGACCTGATCGGTTCAGATCGTTTTTTTATCTGTTATTCAATAGTCGATCCTACAACCCGGCCCGGCCCGATGTTTCAGGTCCGGTCCTCGGTTACAATTTCTGAAACCCGTCGGGTAATTGGCCTGGCATGGCCCGAGTATTATAAAACCTAAATTTTTTTAGGGTTTTATACTCCCAAATCCACTCCTCTCGTGCGACTCCTCCTCATCCTCCTCCAAATTCCACTTTCATCTACCTCCCCATACGAGTCCTCCTCCTTCTCTTTTACCCATATGAAGACTAATGGAGAAACATACTTATTTCTTAGAAACTGCTGGCTACATCAGCTAGGATATTGAGCTAAAAAGTTGTGATTTTATAGAGAAACACACTCCTGCATAGCTTTGAACAACTTGTATATATCACTCACACAAGGACATCAGAGCAAGGCTACTAAACTTTATTGAAGCATAAGTTCTTTGTGTTTCTATGGCTCTTTTGGGGGATTTTGGTAGACACCACATTCAACTGAGAAGCATTCAAACATGTGTTGGTGGGGTTCCATTAGGAGTAGATGCAAAATCCCCCCTTCTACCTCTTTCACTTCTGCTATTATCTGCAAATTTTAAGCTTGCCTCATGAAAGCCTTTCTATTTTTCCTTAGAATTCCATTATGATGCATAGTACTCTTCTTCTGTGGCTTTTTTCACAGCTGATGGACCACAAAACATCCCACCCCACTATGGGAAGTAGATCAAACCTCCTGCGGCTCCTCCTCCTCCAAATTCCACTCTTCTTCTGCCTCCCCTACGACTCCTCCTCCTCCTCCTCTGCTACTCCCCTCCTCTGCTGTTGTATATTATGAATTTGGGTTTTGGAACAAGTTTGGAACAGTCTTTGGAGAAGTATGCATATGCTGATTAAAATTTGGGCATGTAAATTAATTCGAAAATAGTTTGGGCTTTGGACCGAGACCAGTCTGACCCGGCCCGAAATTCGGTTAACTGGGATCTCGGTTAACTGACCCAACTCGGTTCGGTCTCGGTCCTCAGAATTTTGGGCTTAAAAATGTCAGTCCAAGCTTCTGTTTTTAATTTTCGGGCCAGTTACTCGGACATGCTCAGTCCTACAAGACACAGCTCGGGCAACCCAACCCCCAGTTAAACTGTCCTCAACGTGCCTACTATATGACATGACTACGCAACAATGATCCTGAGTCATTTGCAATATAAAGCAATCAAGCTCTCAACTACAGACATACCACTCGACGTCCTATTGATTCAACCAGCCTATGTCAAAGCAAGACGACAAGGCGAAACGAAAAACATGCAATAGAGACAACAAACACAAAACTGATAAAATTGTTTTCATTAGTGGTCAAAACGGAAAGGGTACAAGTATACAAAGTTTACTCCTTATCAAGAGAAGGTATAAAAAAAAGAGCTAAGCCTATTGGAAGAGGGAGCAAGAGATGCATTCACAAGCACCACGGCCTGAACTGTCCTCCTTGTCCGATGACGCAAAGGCAATAGACAAGTCCACATATGACATCTTCTTGTAACGACCGAGGTCCCATTCCGGATGCTCCTCATTCATCAATGCCAGTAGCTCTAGCCTACCATGTATAACCCAACAAAACTTTCATTTGCCTTGTTCCTGCAAAAGCTCTTCCTCCCGCGCCTTCGAGTCAGCAAGGTCACGCTCCAACAACTCCAACTTGCCAGCCAGCGTGTCAACCTGAGACTGCTCTTCACAACACTGAGCTCATGACATTCCAGTTCGAGTTGGTCCTTGGCCTTCCTTGCCTCTCGAGCATTGAACTTCACATCGGATTCCAGTTGCTGCTCCTGAGCAGCCTAGTCGGCCTCCTTCGAAGCATTCTCTCCAGCAAGAGATCGCAGATCAGAACACGCCTTAACTTTAACTTCCTGCGCAACCTCTATGTCTCGGCGGATCCGGCTCAACTCTTGCTTGAGTTCGTCTATTTCAAACACCGCCTCTGCCAGATCACGCTCAAGGGCCTCCAGACGAGCCCTTTGAGTTTCAGTTGGCACGGTTGACCGATCCAACATCTTCTTGTTAGTCTGTTTTTGCAGGCGTTCAATTTCATAGAGCGCATCAGAATACATCGTGTACATGTGCAAGAAAACGCGTTCCATGGTGTATACTCTCTCATGAGCCACCTCGACTTTCATCCCAGCAATGACCACCTAGCTCAAGTGAAACATACCCAACATAAGGTACTTTAAATCCTTATCCATACACCCTTCCAGCGTATCCTCCTAGGGCTTCGAAGCGCAATCCATCAGCCAGTTGTGACGCCTTCTTATATGCTTCCTCGAAGCATACTCCACATCAACTTCTTGGTGTCAGACCTGAGAGCTCATCCTTACCAAGTTTGGTGCAAATAGGCTTATCCGCCCATCCAGATGAAGCCTTCCCAGATCAGGAATCACGCCGACACCACCCTTCACAGTTGCCACTGTTCCTAGGCTCTCCTCCGTGACCTTTCCCTTGGAGCGAATAATCGACTCCTTTAGTGCGAAATGGCTCGACAGGATCCGAAGGAAGAGGAGGAAGCGAATTATCCAAAGGACCCTCCAATACTTCTAGCTGTGGCCTGGAATGAGACGGTGAACAACGCAGACTACAAGAAACTTGGCATGTGCCACGACTACTTTTAGATGGCGCGCCAATGGGACGATCAGATTCTACAACCTCAGGCGGACACAGAAGCCTTCTACTGGAACAATCCCGCATGAATCAGCTCTGGCAGAAGTTGCCATTGCAACCCGCACTAGACGCTCATTCAATGCTTCAGAATGCGCATCGCTGAGATTCAACCTGTCTTCAACCCCTGCAAATTGCAGGTAATCCTTCTCCCAGCCGGACACATCAGTCTCCCCCTGACAGGCCGATTGGACTCATGCACTTTTTCCACTGGAGCGGGTCGTGCTGAAGGCAACATAGTCCTGACACGGGACCTCTTCGAACTCACAATGAGGCAAGCGTTTCAAACGACTCCTCCACGTCAGACAAAACGAGAGCTCTGGCCCCATCAACCTTCATCTTCCTAGAAGGGGCCCCATCTTCCAACTTAACTCGTGACTCTCGGTAAATAGTGGGGGCCACATGCCAATGTCCCACAGCCCACTACAGATGAAGTTGGAACACCTATGACGTCCATCGCGTTCTTCATTGATAACCCGCGAAACGTCTCCATAGTGTTTTGCTCCTCTAGGGTAAGAGGAGTAGTGGGAAACCTTCATGCAAAGAAATGCGAGCAACGATTAGCTAGCCTGAAATCAAGCATATCGAAGTCAAAAGAAAAAATTGAACTTACGAAGCGGCTTGAACTCTCGTTCAAGCGGACGACCCTTGCACAGAAAATACTTCGAATCCGCAGGAGCTAAGAAGTAGTACTTCTGCTAGAACTTGAAATCATCGGGCAAATTCACGAAATAGGCTAGTGACATCATCTTACAGACGACGTTACCCTTCAGTCGAGGAGAAGTCAGCAATTGGATTACTCGCGGAGTCACACTGATGCCAGCCTCTTTCGCCCTAATCAGGATGAGAAGAATGATCCTATATCCATTAGGCCTCAATTGGACCAGGGGAATCCCTAGAAGATTCAAGAATTCTCAGATCACGTCCAGAATGGGAAAGCACACTTCAGTTTGAAGCATCCCATGATGCAAACATATAAACCCCGTCAGTGGCGACATTGGCGTCTGGTCACCCTTAAGGACATATAGCAGCAGGTCTTAGGGACCCCAAACTTCGTACAGATTTCAGGAAGGCCAAGCTCAGAAAGCAACATGTCTTCGAAAAACTCCAGGCCCTTGGCCAAGGTTGCGACATCAAGAAGATTTTGTTGAGCCATGAAGAAGATGAACAATATTTTCTAATTAGAAGACGAGCAGAATAGTAGCTTCAAAAGCAAGGAAAATGGAAGAGTCAGACTCTGCACTACGGATAACCTAAATAGGGATTAGGTTCCCGCTTCTTTTTTGCTAAATCGACGCACATTCAATTAATGCAGCGCACGGCTCAAGTAACAATTCAGACTCAATCATCATCATGAGCGGCGTATCTTTTCAAGAGATGACTTAGCGAATCGATGTGACGACCCACTAACTCAGGGGGAGTAGCTGATGATCCATAAAAACGGTCACACCCTAAGCCATACCCGTGTCATGATAATCTCAAGGAAATACGGGCCCCAACGTCAGCCCAACACTGATCCAGCCCAAGCGGTTTCAAGCCCACCTAGTTCAGTCCACCAAATGGACCCGAACTCTTATAGCATGCTAGGCTCACACGTCTCACAACTATCCTCAATACCCGTAAGTCCTACTAAGGCAAATATCTCGAGGATTAGCTTCGGACGGATAACTACGACTCTTTGCTTCCAACTAGGAAGCAAATACTAGAATACATTCCACACAGGGAAACTCCCTTATATGGATTGCTTTTGGATTGGAAACTATTTCCCGCGTATCTAGGAGCACAGGGCTAACAAAGAACTTCACTTCTACAGCACGACTCCTAATTAGAGAAGGATCTCCACGAAGATCTCCTTCCTAAACTACGCCTTCGATGGTCTGGTAGAACCAAGACTCCTGCACTATAAATAAGACATGAGGTTGGTAAACTAAGGTACGCTACAAATTCACTGTTTACAACATTACGCTTTCCTCGGATCCCTATATGACTTTAGCATCGGAGTGCTGCCGGCCACCACAACGGTGGTCCGTGGCTCACGCGCGTTACTTGTGCAGGTCAACAGGTCAGCGGGACTAGGTCAAAGCAGGGAGTGAAAAATGATTGCATCAAATATGATTTGGAGTATAATCAAGGGATTTGTGAAATTTTATCCCAATATTAGCTTTGGAGGAGAACATTATAAATATTAAATAGCCTCTCAAACTCTTGGAAAAAAGACATCCGATTTTTCATACATCATTATCTTTCTAGCATAGCTTACATTAGTTTTCTTTCTTTCATTGGAGCTTTCGTTCAAGTCAAGTTTATTACATGTAAGTTTTCAGTTTTGATTTAATAAAAGTTAATATTTTGTAATGCATTAGTTATCTTTTAATTTAATTAGTTTATTTCCTCATCTACCTTTCTAGTTCCACTCTTAGATTATTTCAACACAATGACAATGGTAGGCTAAACCCTCTCCTCTAAAAAAGAGGAGATAAAACCTACTTGAGTGATGTAGAGATTGTTTTTTAACAAAAAAAAAAAAAAAATTTGTATAATTTCTATTAATCCTAGATTCAACCAATGAATCATAAATTTTAATCGAAAAATGGACAACAAAAGATTATGCGAAATAAATATAAGGACTTGGAAATAAGGATTATATTTGTTTTTCGTAGTTCTTCAATTCTTTGTAAATTATAATAATTTATTGAAAAATTGCCATCGAGATAGGGGTGGATTAATGATGGTCAAGGGATTTCTTTTATCATCGAAAAAGGTAAGTGAATTCTACTTTAGAAAAGAATTTTGTTTTGAGCAAGGGTTTTGATTTAAAAGTTAAATGATTTTGTGCACGTATTCAAAAAAAGATTTACAAAAATGTGTTAAATTAATCTTTATAAAGCTGAGAGGTGGATTCTCCATTCCTTGAGACATTTATTTTAATTGGTAAATTTGTTTAATAATTTTCATCCTCAACTTTTGGATATAAGTTTGTTATAAAAAAAAATCATCTTCTCTTCTGCAAATTTTATTTCTTTCTTTCCACCGACTCTTTATTTTATTTGATATTCTAAGGTGTTTCTAAAATATTAAGCTTGAATCCTTTTAACTTGGTGAATATAGGGCGATAACCCCTATGAACCACTTTACTTGTATTTTTCTTAGAATTATGCAGGTGATTGATTAGAAGGGAACAAACACAAAAGTGTTGATTTGCTTGGATTTTTAGGCCACATGAATTTTGAACAAATCAAATGGCGTCGTTGCCTATCATCAAGTGAAGAAAGGAAAGCTTAAGACATTAAAAACACAAAGAAGATCAATTTTTTCCCATCCCTCTTCTTCCCTCCCCTATATATATATAATTTTTTGTGAGAGAGTGACCACTTTTACATTTTATTGTTTTTTAATGCCTCGAAAAGCTGAGTGCAACTTGTAATAATTGAATGTTTCTTTTATTTTTAGTAGATTGTCAGTTTAGGATATAATTAATTCACTTGCACAAAAAAATCAATTGAAAATATATTGGAAGTCGTATTTATTTACGGTTTACAATATTTTTAATTGATTTATCAAAAAAATCTGACTTCTTTACCAAGACCAGTAAACTATCTTTGCATCTATAATTGATTGATTGTGAGTTTATTTATTTAGACACCTACTGAAGTAAAAAAAAAAAAATCATTAATAAAAAAAAGTAGGATAGTTTTTTTGAGTTAGACTAACTTTTTTTTTGTAGTGGACAACCAGTGGTATTGTGGGGGAGAGAGTAATTGCTTAAACCAATGAGGAGTAGCTCTCAAAGAACACTTCTCTCTACCCCCACGGTGGAGACCTTGTGTCCAAGCTCGCAAGTTAGTAAGTATCCCTTTCAGACACGTTACTTTAGTGGCTTGGGTGCTGAGTGAAATTTGATTGGACATTGCTTGGTATTTGTTTATGTTTCTGCATCTTAACGAAGTGCGTGGTTGCCTTCGTTAATAAACTACCATAAACAGAGAGGGAAAACCTAGCCCTATTTTTGAAATTGGTGGGATTTCATCACCCATCTCATCATTCCAGCTGTGTGAAACCAAGACACATAATAAAATAAACTAAGATTAGAACCAATTAGAACGGTGTTCATAGGACAACTAAGACCAAGGTGAATCTGCTAAATTTTATGTTGATCAAAGCTAAACATGACATTGGGTCTAATCATTCAATGAACTCCAAGAGGCCGTTGCCGCATGGGTAACTTACCGGGTACGCCGAGTCACTAGTAAGTTGTAGACCACAGAAGGACGTGGTGCAACTAACAGTTTTGGTTAGGAACACACACCCTAAGTGCGTATTTAAAACGCATCATTCTCATATCACTCAGTCAACAGAGCGGTAGCACAAGTACAGTTCTTAATTAGACCATGTGATCTCATGTAACTTGTGCAACAATCTGACTTCTTGCAAGCGTAACTCTGACCTCCTGATTTTGGACTTTGTACTGTTGGATACAAGCTTTTAGGATCACCCTTTAGCACCCTATCTAATTAGGTGATAAAAGATAACAGTGTGACACCCGCTGGTTTTAATCAATCTTGTCCCTCACAGATTCACAATATAAAATCCCTTTAAAATGTTGTTTTCTTAGATTAGGCATTTGTGTGGTTAAGCGGTAATTGTTGTTTGTGTATGCCTTCTTAGTAATCGTCTAGGGATACACGATCTGTGAGTTTTGTCACTATCATCATTCCATCACACTCTTATCCTTTTATGAAAGATTGGGAACGACCCAACAAGCATTTGGTTCGTTTCCAAAAAATTTCTAGCTACCCCATTCCTTAGGTTTTTCTAGCCACCCTAACCCACTCTTTACCTCTTCACCACACTCTTCTCCATCTGCTTCCCTGCACTCCTCTCCACCAGTCTCCCCATACTGTCAAATCAACATTGAGATGACAGAGCGTTCGATTTGGGAATATAATGTTCCCTCTGCCGCTAATGTGCACAAATGCATTGAGATGCCCCCTATCATGGCAGTTCAATTTGAGATCCGGCCAACTATTATCAATATGTTGCCGAAGTTCCATGGGCTTGATTGAGAAAGCCTGTATGTCCATCTTGGATAGTTTCTTGAAGTTTGTAGTACTTTTAAGAACCAAAACATAGATGAGGAACATGTCAGGCTTCGCTTGTTTCCTTTTTCCCTTGAGGATTGGGCCACTTCGTGGCTAAACTCCATTCCTGCCAATTCCATTAAATCATGGGAAGATTTAGGCATAAAGTTTTTAAAGAAATACTTTCCAAGAAGGACCCTAGAAATTAAAAGAAACATTGAGGAGTTTTCTCAAGCACATGATAAAACTTTTTATGAAGCATGCATGGGACTGCCTTCAAGATTTACTCATCAAGTGTCCTCATCATGGCTTTGAAAAACTAATTTTAATACAGAGTTTTTACTATGGATTGACTGTCGAGTCTCGAAATATGATTGAGTCCATGCACCAAGAAAAATTCATGCGTAAGATTGGTATTGTTGCTTATATTTTTCTAAGTGAACTTGCTGATGACTTTAGACAATGGACTGCCCATAGAGACTTGAAACCTAGTACTTCTAGAAAATCATGTCTATTTGAAACAAAAGAAGATTCAGAACCAGGCATCAAAATCTTATTCAAGGACTTTGCTAAGGAAATCAAATCTATTGTTATGAACTCCGTCTCTCAATCCAAAAAGCAAACTTCCAACCTTGTACCTTTTGTTTCAATATATATCATATCAATTATGATTGTCTTCTATATTTGGGTGGCAATGAACCTCAAAAGGAGGTGTTTGTGTGTTTAACAGTAAACATAAATCCAACACATTCGGTCAAACCTACACATCTGCAAATCGAAATCACTCTAACATTTCCTATGGTGGTGACTTTTATGAGAAACTACCCAGGCAACCTAGTGGACAAGCCCACAACTCACGCACTTACCCTAGGCACTGTCAACATGAATCTCAATCTAACCAGTGGCAACAAAATCAGTATCCACTTCAAGGAGGAAAACTTCCGCACTAGTAGCATCAACCTATGCTCCTCTCTATGGTTCCCTTCCCTCATATTTTCTATGGTCAACCTTAGCATAGAAACTCACGTGACTTGGTGAGTCAAACTCAATAAGGTGCTACTGTACCACCTCCAAAACCATCATTGAAGGATATGATGCACCAATTAATGGCCACCAATGCTACTAATATTCCCAAGCCATCCAACAGCTTCAGCAACAGTTGCAACATTTGACTGTGGGAAGGGAAAAAAGGAACATTTCCAAGCCAACCCATACCTAATCCAAATGGTACTACCCAAGCCCATGTCAATGAAATTGGAAGTAGTTCTGGCTCACATGGAGAAGTTAAAGCGGTTACCACCATTCGTTCTGGGCGAGCAATTGATAATGGTGTAGAACAACCTAAGAAAACTGATGTGATTTCCAAAGAAAGTGTTCCTAAATCTACTGAGAATGCTAGAGGTTATTCTAAAGCCAATTTAGACCGCCTTGGAGGGAGCAAAAAAGATAAGCAATTTCAAGAAACTCTAAAGGTTTTCAAAGGAGTGCACATCAACAATCCTCTTTTGTCATGTATCCAGCAAGTACCAGTTTATGCAAAAATTTTCAATGACATGTACATAAAAAAAAAGAAAAACAGAAGTCCTTGAAACTACATTCCTTGTAAGCGATGCCACATCACTTATTCAACAAATTGGAGTGGTTAAGTACAAGGATCCAATAAACCCTACTGTACCATGTTTCATTGGAAAATACTTTGAAAGTTGTGCCTTGATTGAGTTAGGAGCTACTATGAACTTCTTACCTTATCATATATGATGCATCCAAAAATCGTCCTCCTGTGAATTTGACCTGCAAAACAATCATTAAATTGCCAAATACCACCTTTTTGATGGCCGAAGGCACTCTAATGCTTAAGTCAATAACTCTGTTGGAAGAAGGAAGTAAATCTAGACAAAACTCAATTAAAGTTGCATACCTGTGTCGAATGTTCTCTTTACCTTTTATAATGGTCGCGGTTAACTCTCTGCGTGACTTAAGCATGTGAGGCGCAACGGAAGGAGATATTTCTCGTAACAACCTCCTCCTTTGATGGAGATACGTTCGTGGAGGCATAACTCCCTCAACGACTCTTTTATGGTGTAATGCTCCTATTCTTTATGGGAGAAATCGTGTTGGGCTTGGATTTGGGCTCTGATTCATTCAGGTTTTGATTCGGTCCTTGTTTACATCTTCTCGATGCTGGACCTTGTCTGAGCCTTTGTAATTGGCTTTATTCTTCCTGGGCCTTATGAGCTAGCCCAACAGATTGGGTGCTATATTCTCGTGACGTGTTTCTATGTCACGTGTACGATTGTGATGACCGGTCTATTTTGATGTATCATCAGCTACTCCCCCCTTAGTTAGTGAGTATGTTCACGTATCCACTAACTGTGTGACGGTAGGTGTTTCGATTGCGTTTTTGCATTAAACTTAATGTTTAATAACTTTTGATCGGTTAATTGTGTCGATTACTTCATTGTCTATTCGTTTTTGCACACATTTTCTGGGAGTTTAGTGGGTCATTATCTTCCGTATGTTGCTCCATGAGCAATCTCTTCGTTGTTCGGTTGTATAAAGGGTGATGTGGCTATTTTGCTCATCTTTTTACACCATCTTCGCTGTTAGTGTTATTTCTTTTCTCCTATTGCATTTTTTTTGTCTTTTCTTGCCTATCTGCGATGTCTACCGATGACCTACTGGATGGTGATCAGCTTGCTACCTGTGAGGCTCATTTTTCCCCAAAGAAGGCTTCTCGGGCTACTTTGGATAGTGTCTGTACCAATTATGCTTTGCCCCCGACCTTGAGATAGTTTTCCCTCATGAAAATACAATCCTTGTTGCCCGAGGAAGGGATAAACTATGCTTTACCCTTACATGTTCTATGCCAATCTTCGGTTTCCAATTTAGAAGTTATTATGGTCTTATTTAGATTTTCTAGGTATTCCTCCTACTCAGATGGGCTCGAACGGTTGGAGGGTTATGATTTCCATGTATGCCAAGGCCATCCTATCTGGTATTCCTTTAATCACTAGAGTCTTTCATTCTTTGGTGCGGGGTAGCATGAAAACCAACCGCACATGTTTCTTTCATTCTTTTGGCAATCTCAATGATGACATCAGAGGTTGGTTGTGGGATTGGTTTTATGTGTTTGTCGACTCTGGCTATTTCAATTTATGGGGTCTGCAGATAGTAAGGTCTTTCCGAGTTCCTATCAAGCGTCGAAATCTGCAATTGACCGCTGAAGAGTAGGTTATCTGCGAGCGTTTCCTGAAACTTCCGATAGTTTCCTTGGACACCTATCTTACTGATGATATGGTGAGGTGCAACGATTTATACAACATGAATGAAACCCAGTGAGCTTTGCTAACCGAAAGGCAAGTCGTGGAGATTGTTGCCCGTGCTACTGCTGTTGAAGGTGATAATGTTGTCGGTTGATCAAAAATTGAGCTCGAGCGTTACATATCTCAATGCTCCTATCAGTGGCACTATTTTTCGTCTTCCAGGAAGAGAAAAGTACTGAGGCTTGTTAGTCCGTCGAAGCAGTTGTTTCTGACTTCTGTCCATGTTTCGAAGAAGAAATGACTCGTTGACTCTGTGCGTCATACATCTTTTTACTCATGTTCTGTCGATAGAAAACCTTCAAGGGAAGACTGTTGTTCTCTATAGGAGGTGAAAGAGATGAAGTTGGCTTTGGAAAGGAGTGAGAAAGATACCATTCACCCGCTAAACGATGGGAAAAAGAAGCTATTCTCTACTTATGGCGGCCTTGATGCCGCTAAGTGTGCTGACGAGGACCCTTGGTCCTTAGATGACAATATGTTCCAGTTGGCTGTTGTCCAATCTAAGTAGCTTGGCAATCGTGATCAAGTTTTCGAGGCGCAGTCTCTTCGTTATTCTTCCCCTCCTGTTGATGGAGGGGTGGAGATCCTCCCTTCCACAACCTGTTTGGGTTCTTTTTCTCCCATTAGGACCACTATTTGTCCCGTTTCTGCTGAGCAATGAGAGGGTGATGGATATTCTCCTGTTGTTCCTTCTTTCCCGGCTGTGGGTGGTGGTTCCTCCATACTACCAGATCCTCACGTTCTTCATTCACGGGTCAGTTGGAAGGAATCTACTCCTGAAGAGATTCGTGTCAAATCAGATGGGAAATTCTGTTGGTTTTCCCATTTTGGCGTGCAAGATGGTGCACATAAGCTGATTAATGAATGGAACAGATGGTCGATGGAGAGGCCTTCGATGCTCATATTGAAACCGAATCTTCATTTTGAAAATGGTGTCAGGCTTGTAATGGATGGGATGACCCATCTTGCCTATGTGGGGGTGATGGGTTTGAGTCATCAGGTAAGTCAAAATCTTGTGATTTCTCTGGAGTGGAAGTTCTCCGTGTTGCTATTGGTAATTTTCCCACCTTTTATTTTATTTTTATTTATCGATATGAAGCGTTAAAAGCGCGATTCTTTGAACGGATTAAAGCGGCTGAGGTTGCTCAGACTCCATTGGTCGAGGTGGAGGGTGCACAAGATCGGTCTATGGTCGCACTTGAGTCCTTGAGAGCTGACTTAGACGACATTCACGCACGTTTGCATGATGTGGAGAAAGAGTTTTCCGCCGAGAAGTGCTTCATGATGAGGCCGCGTGTGCCATGATAGAGCACTCTAAAAATCGCGACATCGTTGAACAAAGGGTAGATCAATTACTGGTTTTTCTTGATGAGGTCAAGGATGATTCCTTTGCGATGCTCACTACTGCTGAGAGCCAACTCATCGCGGTAAGAAGTGAGCTTACTTCTATTAAGGATAGGCTCTGTGTTATGGAGGTGGCGGATTGGCAACACATTGTTTATGGTCGGACTGAGCTTCTAGATTATATTGAGGGTCTCGGTGTCGACTTGTCTCAATATCATCATTTGGTGTATCAAACCTTCAAGGATGAAGAGGGTGTTGAAGATCCTCTGGGTGATCCAATGGCTAAAGAGCCACCACCTCCTCCTCTTGAAGAAAGAGTTCATGTCGATGACTCGACTCTTGCTGATGGTATTGCTGAGGATGTTATAAATCTTCCCCTTTAGTCTTCTATTGCTACCTTTGAATGTAATAGAATAGATTTTGAATGAATGACAAGATGTATTTTTTCCTTTTTTTTTTTCTTGTTGATCGTTCGTCCGTTGTTGTCATGGTATTTGAGATTTGATGTTTTACAGTTGTATCCTTAGCAGTCATTTGCTGATTTGAATTTTCCTATGCTTTAACACACATGTCTGGACCTTGTGTTTGTTGTCTCGGAGCTTTTGTGGAAAGTTTTTTTGCTTGCCCGTCTTCTACTTTGTTGATCCGGTATGTTAGTTAATCCAAGGTTCTCCTAGGTTGTGCTAACTTTCTCCTCCATTTGTTTTCTTTGTTCGTTTGATCAACAACGGAGTCTATTTTCTTCGAGTTGGTTTGTTGATTCGGTTGTCTCGAAGTTTCTTCTGCTTTGTTGAATCGTCCATTCAACCTTTACTTTGCTAATTCGATGTTTTCAATTGACTCGAAGTCATTTTACTTAGTTGACTCGTTCATCGTCGTTTTCAATTAACTCGATGTTTCAGTCGACTCAAAGTTTTTACTAGGTTGACTCGTTCGTTCAACTTTTACTTCATTAATTCGATGTTTCAATCGACTCGAAGTCATTTTACTTAGTTGACTCGTTTGTCCAACTTTTATTTCATTGGTTCGACATTTTAGTCGACCCGAAGTCGTTTTACTTAGTTGGCTCATTCGTCCAACTTTTACTTCGTTAACTCAATGTTTCAGTCGACTCAAAGTCGTTTTACTTAGTTGACTCGTTCGTCCAACTTTTACTTTGTTTACTCGACATTTTAGTCGACTCGAATTTTTATTAGGTTGACTCGTTCATTCAACTTTTACTTCATTAATTCGATGTTTCAGTCGACTCGAAGTCATTTTACTTAGTTGACTCGTTCGTCCTATTTTTACTTCGTTAACTTGACGTTTTAGTCGACTTGAAGTTGTTTTACATAGTTGACTCATTCGTCCAACTTTTACTTCATTGGTTTGACACTCTAGTCGACTCGAAATCAGTTTACTTAGTTGACTCGTTCATCCAACTTTTACTTTGTTAACTTGACGTTTTAGTCGAATCAAAGTCGTTTAACTTAGTTGACTCGTTCGTCCAACTTTTACTTCGTTAACTCGACGTTTCAGTTGACTCGTTCGTCCAACTTTTACTTCATTGGTTCGACACTCTAGTCGACTCAAAGTCGTTTTACTTAGTTGACTTGTTCGTCCAACTTTTACTTCTTGTGTTGATCAGACCAGAAGTTTATTTTAAATATCCAATTTGCATCTTGATTTCTTTTGGGCTTTATACGCCAATTGTTTCACACAGCTTCGCTTTGAAGTTGTTTGTCTTTGTGGGATGTCGATTCCGAAATTGAAACTTTATTGATTCTCCTATTTGGGTGTCTTGACCATTTCTAGCTGTCATTTTTCTGGAGCAGTTCCGTTACACTGTGGAGCGATTCTTCTTTCACCATTGTGTGACTGATGTCTATCCTCGCATTGGTGTTTCGTGCCTCTGTTGTTCCTTCTTGTTTAATTTATGACCTCCTTTGCTTGGTCTATTATTGCTCCCCGTTTGGCATTGATTGTTAAAGCCTTGATAGAGTTTTTCCTTGTTAATTCCTTGGTAAGTAACTTTGGTTGGATTTGTATTTGCTGGTAGAGTCTTCAAGTTGGTCAGTGCAACCATCTTTAGGGTGTTGACCTTTCTGCTTCGATATAGATCTGCTCGGGTGGGAGATGCTTCTTTACTAGGGTGGATGTAGTGTAGAGTGTATCCAATTCCCTGGATCGTTCTTTTGATCCTGTGGCGGCAGTATCTACTTTTTCTTTTCCTTTGAATTGTTTGTCTGGTATGCCGATGAATTCATCCAGTTGTCCTCTTTGGATCCAATGCTCGATTTTTTTCTTTCAACTTGTAGCAGTCCTCGGTATATGCTTTTGTCTTGTCCTTTTGGGTCTCCTTTCATCCTGGGTGGCCAGTTGACGTTCTCCCAATTTGCTATGTGTTTTAAGATGTTGGTCCGACTAGTTTTTAGGGTTGTGTACGGTTTGTACTCCTTCATCACACTAATTATCCGTTCATGACTGGGTCGTGCCGATTGCAATTCATGGATTCCCGCTGGTTGGACTAATTTGTCCTTTGTTTCGATGTCTCTTTGAATGACTACTGTCCTCCCATGATCCATCATCTCGCCTTTTTTCTTTTTTCCTTTCTTATTTCCTCGAATGGTTCTCCCTTTCCTGCTCATTCTTCCTCGTCGCATCTTTCATTTCTTCAAGAGAGATGTGTTTTGTGCTATTTTTAGCAGAATCGCCATGCATTTTGGAGGCACCAGGTTAAGGGCATCGAAAAAGGGTTATCTCTTCAGTACGATGACGAAAGTTGCAGTGGCTGTGTCGTCGCTACATCCATCAATCATTGTTAACTCATTGGTGAAGTGAGTGACATATTCCCGTATCGTTTCTTCGGGTTTCTAACTGATGTGCAGGAGGTAGTGGGGTCCTTTCCTCATCCGCTGGCTCCCAATGAATCTGGTAATAAAAGCTGTTGCTAAAGCTTGGAAGGACTCCATCGACCTCGGTGGTAGGCTATTGAAGCAATTCATAGCTGTGGAAGTGAGGCTGGTTGGGAATGTTCTGCACATTATCGACTTTGTGGTTTTGTTTAGGGCCATCATGTGGTGGAAATGTCTTAGGTGATTTGTTGGGTCGGTGGTACCATCCTATACTTCGAACTTTGGCGGAGTAAACTTTTTTGGCATTGCCTTTTTCATGAGTGAGTCAAAAAATGGCGGCTTAGCTAACTCGTACAATATGTTGGGATTCGTGACTCCAATCTTGAACGGGATTTTAGCAATCATTTTGCCGTACTGTGGAGTCTTGTCTTGGGCGAGCTCGCTGCTCTCAAAGTTTTTCTGTTGGGGTTCTGCCAGGGGTTCATCGCTTCCTTGAGTTCGGTCGGCGAAATTTTGTTGGGGTCGTGCCTAAACAGGTTCAGTTGCCTGAATGCGTTCCTGGGTGATTTTTCCAGCATTTTTGTAATGTAGTTAATCTGGGCCATGAGCAAGTTCACCCGAGGGTCCGTGGCAGTGCCGCTGGATGCTTGGGTTGTCTGGGCTACTACGTGCTGTGGATCCACATTATCGGGTGCTATTGGTCCGATGATCCAGGCTATTTTTCTTCGAGAGCTGCCAGTGATGCATTGTTGTCAATGGGAGAGTTGTCCTAATCATTACTGAGGATTTGCAGACCACATCATTTTTTCTGATGGCTTGTTGATATTTTGTCAGGTTATGGTGAGCTTTGTCACTGTGTATTTTGTTTTCAGAAAGAAAACTTGTCGTTCCCCACGGACGACGCTAAACTGATGCGTCCAAAAATTGTCCTCCTGTGAGTTTGACCTGCAAAAAATTCGTTAGACTGCCACGGACCACCTTTTTGGTGGCCGAAGACACTCCAATGCTTAAGTCAATAACTTTGTTGGAAGAAGGAAGTAAATCTGGACAAAACTCAGTTAAAATTGCATACATGTGTCAAATGTTCTCTTTACCTTTTATAATGGCCGTGGTTAACTCTCTGCGAGACTTAAGCATGTGAGATACAACGAAAGGAGATGTTTCTCGTAACAGTCTCCTTCTTGATGGAGATACGTCTATGGAGGCGTAACTTCCTCCACAACTCTTTTATGGTGTAACACTCATCTTCTTTATGAGACAAATCATGTTTGGCCTGGATTTGGGTTCTGATTCATTCGACCATGGATTCAGGCCTTGTCTGGACCTCTGTAATTGGCTTTATTCTTCCCGGACTTTATTAGTTTGCCCAATAGATTGGGCGATATATTCTCGTGATGAGTTTCTATGCCACGTGTATGGCCGTGATGACCAGTCTATTTTGATGTATCATCAATATATATTTGGAACTTGGGTTGAATAAGATGCCACCAACAAAGGTAGTTCTTAAGCTAGTCGATGAGTCAAAACGGTACCTGAGAGGAATAGTTGTGGATGTGATTGTACAAGTTGCATATTTATATTATCCAATTGACTTCATTATCCTAGACACTAGCCTGAGCCCAGATAATCAAATTCTTGTCATCTTAGGGCGACCTTTCCTAGCAATTGCGGAGGCTAACACTAACTGTAGAAGCGGTAGCATGTCTGTTTCCTTTGGGAACCTTAAAGCTGAGTTGAATATTTTTAAGGCTATGCAACGGAAAGTTGAACTTGATATGATTGACGATGAGGAAAAGAAGAAGAAATGAGTTTGATTCAATCTTTTGAGTCTATGACTCAATCATCAGCAGATGATGCATTGCTTTGTTCTCTTTCACACTTTGGTATGGACCAAGATATTGACGAAGCTATTGAAAAAGTCAACAATATGGTGGATATTGTTCCTATATTGCATATACCTGAGACTGAGTCATTATCACTTTATCAATATAAGGAAGAGTTGTATTCCTCGTCTTCCTTCCCAGCTCAGTCCCTAGATAGTGAGTCATCCACAAGCTTTCCTAAATCATTATAACTTAAGACTTTGCCAAATGAATTAAGATATGCATTTCTCAGTCTTGAGGAGAGTTATCCAGTGATTATTACCTCAGATCTCAATGAGGAACATAGTAACATGTTGTTGGGAGTCCTTAAAGCTCACAAGTCAGCCATTGCTTGAAGTATTAATGACATCAAGGGTGTTGACCCTACTGTCTGTGAGCATCATATCTTTTTGGAAGATGAAACGAAAACCTCCATAAAACCCTAGCGACGTCTCAATCCCATTTTAAAAGATTAGTAAAGGAAGAAGTATTGAAACTTCTGGATGCAAACATCATTTATGCTATATCTGATAACAAATGGGTTAGCCAAGTCCATATGGTTCCTAAGAAATCAAGAATTGCAATTGTTGAAAATGAGAACAAAGAGTTTGTGCCACAAATAGTGAAAAAGGGATGGAGAGTATGTATTGATTATCGCAAGCTAAACTCTAATACTCGAAAGAATCACTTTCCCCTCCCCTTTATTGATAAGATACTTGAGAGGTTAGCATGTCATCCATACTATTGTTTCTTGGATGGGTATTTTGAATACAATCAGATACCCAATGCTTGTGAGGATCAAGAAAATACCACATTCATTTGTCCCTTCGGTAGCTACGCTTATCGTCGCATTTCTTTTTGGCTATGCAACGCATCCGCGACATGTCAATGTGCATGATTAGCATATTTAGTGATATGGTGGAAATCTTTCTTAAGATCTTTATGGATGATTTTTCAGTATTCATCTCGTCTTTTGACCAATGTCTAAATCATCTTTAACTTGTCTTAAAGCATTGTGAAGAAAAATGTTTCGTTTTAAATTGGGAAAAGTGTCACTTCATGGTGAAGCAGGGCATTGTTCTTGGGCATGTTGTCTCTTCAAAAGGCATTGAAGTGGACTAAGCTAAGATCAATGTCATTTCATCTCTTTTGATTCCCAAATCTGTTAAAGATGTGAGATCTTTCTTAGGGCATGCTGAGTTTTATCGTCGTTTCATCAAGGATTTCTCCAAGATAGCACGCCCTTTGAGTAGTCTCTTAGCTAAGGATGTTCCCTTTCTTTTTTACGACAATTGCAGTTCTGCATTTATGCATCTTAAGTCTGAACTAGTCTCAGCTCCTATCATTCAAGCTCCTGACTGGATGCTATCCTTTAAGATTATGTGTGATGCATCTGACTATGCTTTAGGTGCAGTTTTGGATCAGAGAGTTAACAAGCTTTCTCATATCATCAACTATGCTAGTAAGACTCTGAATGAGGCTCCACTCAATTACTCAACCACTGAGAAAGAGATGTTGGCCATTGTATATGCCTTAGATAAATTTTGTTCCTATCTCATTGGAGTTAAAGTCATTGTGTACAATGACATGCGACCCTTAGATACCTTTTCAATAAGAAGGATACCAAGCCTCGTTTGATTTGATGGGTCCTTTTGCTGCAAGAATTTGATATTGAAATACGAGATAAGTCAGGTATAGAAGATGCAGTTGCTGACCACCTGTCTAGGCTAATATTAGAGTCGTTTACTAGTTTCTTGCTCATTCAAGAGAACTTCCCAGACGAACAACTTCTCAATTTTTTAGCAACTGAGAAACTCCCTTCACACTGTTCTAAGCTAGATCATGAAAAGTTTTTGTTTAGGGTCAAGTATTATTTTTGGGATGAGCCATATTTGTACAAATACTGCCCTGACCAACTTATTATTAACTAAATAGTTGAGCATCCTCCCATTTTTCTATGATCAAGCTTGCGGTGGGCATTTCAGTTCTAAGAAATTCGGTTTTATTGGCCTACCCTTTTTTGAGATGCCCATGACTATTGTAAAGCCTATCACCGATGTCAACAACTTGGGCGAATAACTCGTCGACACATGATGCCTCTGAATCCTATTTTAGTGGTTGAAGCTTTTGATGTTTGGGGCATCAATTTTATGGGAGTGTTTCCATCCTCTCGTGGGTATCAATACATCCTTCTTGCAGTGGATTACGTCTCTAAATGGATAGAGTCAATTGCCACTAAGACCAATGATCACAAAATTGTTGTTTCATTCATAAGGGAGTTTATCTTTAGTAGACTTGGCACCCTCAAGGGTATCATTAGTGATGGGGGGGGGGGGGGGGGGGGGGTAGCATTTTTGTAACCGCGCATTTGAGCATCTTGTTAAAAAGTATGGGGTTACTCACAAACTTGCGTTTTCTTACCATCCTCAAACAAGCAGTCAAGTTGAAGTCTCAATCGTCAAATCTAGAACATCCTCAAAAAGACTATAAATCCAAATCGGAAAGATTGGTTTTTACGCCTTTTAGATGTGTTGTGGGCATATCGAACTACATTCAAAACTCCTTTAGGGACATATCCCTATAGATTGGTCTTTGGTAAACCTTGTCATCTTCTTATCGAATTCTAACATAGAGCTTATTGAAATACAAAGAGTCTAAACTTTGACCTCGAAATGGTTGGTCAACAACGAAAGTTTTAGCTTGATGAGCTAAAAGAATTGAGGTATGATGGTTTTGACTTATCCAAGAACTACAAAGATAAAATAAAGTGGATACATGACAAAAGCATCATGAGAAAATAGTTCCATCTTGGTCAGAAAGTCCTCTACAATTCTTGTCTTCACCAATTTTTAGGTAAGTTAAAAACTCGTTGGTCTGGTCCATCATTGTTCTTGAACATTCAGGAACAAACATTTTTGCATAATGGCCACATATGTAGTTTGGAATAAATAAGTAATTTCTTGAGAATCTAGAAAAATAATAGTGGAGACTTTTACCTTGTGAGCTATCAGACCTTTCATTTATTCAAAGGGTTTTTACATAACTCTGAGTCACATGATGACTCAAATTTATTGAATCCCACATTAACTTATTGTGAAGTCTCATTATTCTTCTTTTTGGTTGATCACTGCGGATGACATCTTTTTCGAGTTAAGAGAAACATAGGTCTTATAATCTATTTGAGACTTATAACCATTACCAAACCTTAGAAGGTAAAAATTGGGCATCTCGTTCATCCATACCTTCTCAAAACCTCCTTGCTAACCATTTCATCCAAAACCAATGTGAGCATTTTTGTTCGTTTATTAGACAAAAAAAACCCGTTGCCCATTTATGTTTCTGAAAAAGTGTTAGGAAGTTTATGAAGAAAATGGGAGAAGTGCAAAGTGAAAATTCAAGGTCCAAGGTATTTAAAAAAAGGTTATGAAGAAGAAAGAAAAATAAAATGAAGTGATTGATGAGTTCCCTATTAAGCTACTTGAAGGCCTGAAAAAGAAAGGAAAATAAAAGGAAGTGATTGATGAGTTCCCTATTAAGCTACTTGAAGACCCTGCATTTTCTGAAACATTTTTTTACTTACCATCTACCCCACTCTTCCTCATCCAAAAAAAAAAATGCTAGATTTTATTCCTTAGAAGTCTTATTAACCCTATGGTAAGCTATGGTAAAGGGTGGAGAGTAAATGAAAAGTTTCTATGGTGGGTAACTCAACATTCTCGCAAGTGATCAACATTCCTTCCATGATACTATTATTCTTTCTCATGTCCGTTTGTTCTTATGTGTATGTGAGACATTCAAATTTTCACACTTACTCTTTTCCTCACATGCAAGAGAGAAAATATTTAATCAATCTTAAAGTGATCATTTCAGAGAGATACACTAGTGAGTTTTGAAGTCAAGACGACTATTCTAAATGTGGATTAGGATGTACTTTACTTTGACAGGAAAAATTGCAACTTGTTCCAAAGTTTCTCAGTCGTAATGTGCATTTTAATAACTAACTATATAGGGCTCTTGTTTTCTATGTAATTGAATAACAATGATATTCTCTGAGAAAAATAGGGAAAACACCAATTTTTAATTTTTTTTTTAAAAAAGTTATGTTTGTGGGTGTTCATCCTTGATAACCCTCAGGAGGCTAAAACTCCTCCTTTAGTGTCATGATTGAGGTTCAAGGCATTGTTGCACATTGTAAATGCAATTGAGTCGTTCCAGCGAAAGTGGCCATGAGTTCTTGTAAAGTTTAGCTTACATTAGTGAATAAAAAAATAAAATTTAACCTACTTGGGTGATGTAGAAACAAAATTTTAACAAAAAAAATAAAATTTATATAATTTCTATTAATCCTAGATTTAACCAATGAATAAAAATTGTCAAATCAAAATATGGACAACGATGGATTATGCAAAATGAAGATAATGAGTTGGAAACAAGGATTATATTTGGGGTTCTTTTTTATAGTTCTTCAATTTCTTTTTTGTAAATTATAACCATTCATTGAAAAATCACCATCGAGAGGGGTGGATTAATGATGGTCAAGGAATTTCTGTAATCATCAAAAGAGGTTAGTGAAATTTTTTCTTAGAAAATAATTGTCTTTTGAGCATGGGTTTTGAATTAAATTTAAAGCAATTTGTGCAAGTATTCAAAAAAAAAAAAGATTTACAAAAATATGTTAAATTAATCTCTATAAAGCTAAGAGGTGGATTCTCCAATCCTTGAGACATTTCTTTTAATTGGTAAATTTGTTTAGTAATTTTCATCCCTAATTTTGAATCAAAGTTTGCTTTTAAAAAATATTAAAAAAATCATCTTATCTTCTCCAAATCTTATTTCCTTCTTTCCACCAACTCTTTATTTTATTTGATCTTCTTAGGTGTTTCTAAAATTTTGAGTTTGAATCCTTTTAACTTAGTGAGTAGAAAGATTGCCCCTATGAACCACTTTACTTGTATTTTTCTTAGAATTTTGCAGGTAAATGATAAGAAGGGAATAAACACAAAAAAGAAGTGTTGATTGTTTGGAGTTTTAGGCGACAAGAATTTCGAACAAATCACTCTGGGTTGTGTTTCCAACCCCTAAACTATTCGTGTCTATGGTATCTTAAAATGGAAGTGTGTTTCAATTTTGCTCGACTCTGGTAGTACCCATAACTAAGGATTGTGATTTCACGAAATTATACGAAATTTCTTCGAATTATTCATTTTTTTGAAATTACGAAAAGAAAAAGGGAGAAATAAAATTACATTTTTTCGAGGGTTTTTTTTCATAAAATACAAAATCCAATTATAAAATTTACATTTTTTGAGAATTTTTTCAAAAAATTTCGGAATTGTTTTCTGAAAATTTGAGTTTTTTCTTCTAATTATCATTTATTCTAATTATTTATTGATTTTTGAAACCACCCCCTAAGTTCCTAATTATCATTTCTTCTACTTATATATTGATATTTTAAACTTCCCCTTGATTTTCTAATTACAGATATTTTGATTTCATTTAATGTGTTTAATACATTTATTTACTTGCATATTATTTTTTTCACATATTTAATATACCTTCGAAATTCATTATCTTCATTTATCCTCGAAAATTTGTACATTTTTCTTTACACACCGAAATATTTCTTAAAAATAGGAAACCAAAATTAACTCGAAAAACGAAATCACAATCCTTGCCCATAACTTTGTTAATCCAAGGGTTGTAAAGCATATTCAAGATACTATTCCTTTCCCAACTACTTTATGGTTGCTGATGGTGGTGAACGAGCATGTTTGGGTACATGTCCTCAAGTTCCGTTCAAAATTGTGCGGTTTGCTTTTGTCACAGACCTCTTTGTTCTTCCTCTTAGGGGTGTGATGTTGTTTTAGTGCACAATGATTGCATACACTTGGACCCATTACCTTTGATTTTAGTGATCTTTGGTTTTGATTTACTCTTAAGGGGCACAAAATCATTTACAAGATGTGCGCCATCAACCTGTGGTAGCGGTGAGGTTTCAATGCATCTCTAAGGCTCTTAGTCGAGGTGATAATGGGGTTCTTTTGCAACTGCATTCCCTTGAAGTGACTCCTCCTAATGTGTCTTCTCAAACCATTGCTTTACAACTCCTTTTTGAGGACTATGCTGATATTTTTGCTACGCCATCTATTTTGCCTCCAACACGAAGTAACAATCACTGCATTTCCTTGGTTCTTGGTGTAACACCCTCAAATAAGCGTCCATATCGACATCCTCATGCTCAGAAAGCTGTCAATGAGCAAATGATTTATGAATTATTGCCGAAAAGGTTCATTCGTCTTAGTACTAGTCCTTTATCCTCGTCGGTGTTACTTGTCCATAAGTCTCATGGTTCATGGTGAATGTGTGTCGACTACCGTGCTTTGAATGCCCTTGCGGTTTAAGATAAATTCCCTAATCCGATTAGTGATGAGTTATTGTATGAATTATATGGTTCCACTTATTTTACTAAGTTGGACCTTCGTTCAAGCTCTCACCAAATTCATGTTCATGATACTATATTCCGAAAGCTGCCTTTTCTAATCATGATGGTCATTATGAATTCTTGGTTATGCCATTTCGTCGTACTAATTCTCCTTCCACATTCTAAAGTCTTAGGAATTCAATTTTTTGGCCTTATCTTCGAAAGTTTGTTTTGTGTTTTTGACGACATCTTGGTCTATAGTTGCTCTTTGAATAAACATTTTGAGCAAAGGTGCTATGCACTCATACCTATTTGTTAATTTCAAGAAGTGCTTGTTTGCTTCCACAAAGGTGCACGATTTGGGTCACATCATTGCGTCAGAAGGGGTAGCCACAGATCCTACCAAAATTGCAAGCATGGTTGATTGGCCTGTTCCTAAATATCTCAAGGAATTGTGTGTTTTTTTGGGACTCACGAGATATTACCGCAAATATATTTGTCATTATTGGTCCATCAGTGCACCATTGATGCAACTTCTCTATAAAACTCTTTTGTTTGGTCCTTTTAGGCATCTTTCGTTTTTTACGCTTTAAAATTAGCGATAACTACAGCTCCAGTTTTATCATTTTCAGACTTTTCCAAACCTTTCACTATCAAATGTGATGCTTCTGGTTTTGGTCTCAGTGGTATTTTGAAGCAAGAAGGGTGTCTTCTCGCATTTACTAGTCATGTCCTTGCTTTGCAACATTGTGGGTTGTCCATCTACAAGAAATAGTTGATGGCTATTCTTCATTGTCTCGAAATGGCGATATTATTTTCTTGGTCTATTATTCACTTTTGTTACTGATCAACACAACATTAAGCATATACTCGAACAACCTATCTCTACCCCTATTTTTTGGGGTTTTATTTTAATATTGAGTATCGAAAAGAGATTGGAAAATGTAGTTGCAGATGCCTTTTCACGTATTCCAGAAGAGCAATTTTTTTGCCATTTCGCTGCCTATTTCTACTTGGTTGTCAGACACCAAGGCTTCTTATGTTTATGATGATTCTCTTACTCAAGTTATCAAGGATCTCCAACAAAATCCAAAGTCTCATCACAATTACACTTGGTCGGATGGAGTTTTCCGTTACAAACAACACATTGTTCTTTCAAGTTCTTCCCCACTTTGTACTTAAATCATGCACCTTATGCATTCTTCTCCATGGGTGGGACACTCCGGGCCCCTCCTGGCTTATTGCAACCCCTTCTTATTCCTGCTGGTGTTTGGTTGGAGGTATCGATGGATTTATTGATGCCTTCCTCGTGCCAATAGAAAATTTGCATTATGGTTGTTGTTGATCATTTTTCCAAGGTTGCCCACTTTGTACCCTTAACTCATTCGTAGATTGCTGCTCAAGCCTATGTAGATAATGTTTTTAAGCTTCATGGCATGCTTCTATTGTGAGTGATCGCGATCCTATTCTTACAAGGTGGTTTTGCCATGAATTATTTCGTTTGAACAATGTGGACCAACACATGAGTTATGTTTGTCAACCTCAATCAAATGGACAAACGAAAGTGGTTAAAATATGTCTTGAGACTTATTTGAGGTGCTTTACTGGTCTACAACCTTGTAATTGGGTTCGTTGGCTTCCTTGGGCAGAATGGTGGGATAACACCTCTTTTCATACTTCCACCAAAATGACTCCTTATGAGGCTGTTCTTGGTCAACCACCTCCTACCATTACTACGTATATGCCAGGGTCGACTTTAGTACAACATGCTGATACAACTTTATGGGATCGTGATCGTGATCAAATTCTTCATTTATTGAAGGATAATCTCAATGTTGTTTAACATCGTATGAAACAAAATGCAGATAAGCATCGAACTGAACATGAGTTTCAGGTCATGGTTTTATTTTTTCTTCGTCTTCAGCCCTATCGTCAACTTTCAGTTCACTCACGTGCCTTTTTCAAGTTATCACCTCATTTCTATGGTCCTTATAAGGTGCTTGAACAGATTGGACAAGTTGCATAATTGCTCGAATTGCCATTTTGTCATGCCCCGATTTTCAAGAAAACGAAATCCTTACAACCACGTAGGATTATCCGTTTCCCCCCAAATTTGGGACATGAAATCCATTCACTAAAAGTAACAGTTGACATCTACGAGAAATAATCAAATGCACAATTTACCAGAATGGAGAGAAATAAAATAATTAATCTAAATAGTCATCAAATTGGAGGAAACTATTATTAAAATCTTGTAAAGTCAACTCTATCAAGTTCAACTAAACATGAACATAACTCTCCCAAAAATAAAAATGCAACTCAAAGTTCTACTACAATAGAATAACTATCACCTAACAAATAAAAGAACTTAGACTCTGGTGCAACTCTCCAGCCATGCTCGTTCCGTATGAAACGAATTTCTCTAACCTCGTCCGAAACTACTAATCCTGAAACATAACTAGTCTGCTACATTCCCAAGGGTATGTACCCAAGAAGCCAAAGGCCATTTGGGTCAGCAATAAAGCTGGTGTGAAGATTCTTTATTCTAAAATCAATAAATTTGCAAGTGATAACATAAAATTAAACACAAACGATAAAAAAAAAAACTCAAACAGGTAGTTCCTCAACGAGTCAGACATTTCATTCTAATAAGTTTCTATTGTACTTAAAATAGATATTCATTTTACCTGTACTTACTCTGTAGTGGTTGACCATGGCAAGCCTGACCTGCAGAAATGTTAGTAGACTTGACATTTTGTACTGACTGATTAGAAAACAAATAAATAGATAAAATACATCAATAGATCAAAATTTCACCAGTTAAAACAGTTATGACGTAATCTTATTTGTCTTAAACAAATTATCCATATTTAGAGAACTGATCACTAAGACTATACCACATTCGAACCACTTCCATGTCGAACATACATGTTTGTATGCCTCTCTCATATAAAGAAGAACTTCTCCGTCATCTATGTTTAAGTGGGGACACATCACATACGGGCATGCATCATCGGATACTCCTAACTATATAAGTAATATAAAAGCCACTATTGGGCAATCAATGCACATAAATCATGTAACATTTTTTAAGGATAAATAATCAAGCTTATTTTAGGCATTTAAAAAACCACTCCCTTTCTGCAACACCAAACCCGAAGGTTACTTAGTTTCTCTATAAGAAAGGGGTGCCCTCCTCAAGACCCAACCCGAAGGTTACTTAGTTTCTTTATAGGAGAGGGAAAAATCATAAACATTTAGAGGTGTGGTAGTTATAAGTGATATAATTATTTGTGAATTATGCAAAATTAATCAATGTCGCTTATTGTGTATCTCCAAATTCTTATGCGGTGACACTTTGTCAATCATAAAAAATATCCACCAATTCTTTTGAGTTTCGATCAACCATTTCCAATACTCACAACTGATATACCAATAAGAGAATTCATAACCCTTTGATGAGTCAAAATGTTCAAACTTACCAATTAAAGCTCATGATACGAAATTTAAGAACTAGCAACCAAATTGAAAGAAAAATATATCAAACCAATGGTTCTAGGAAGCAAAAAGACAAACCTTGGATAGATTCTTAAAGCAACACGAAAATCACCTAGAAATAAGAATCACGATGGAGCCTTCGATACATGTTCTTGCTCTGTTTCCATCCACTCCAGTTTTAAGCTTGAAGGAACTTATGAAATATTCCTCATGCAATCAAATCTTTCTAGAACAACAAAAATTTATAGAATCCATATGCAATCATTCAAAATGTTTATACCAATTGAAGTCAAACTGCTCAAAGCAAAACTCGTGTAAACAAGATTAATTGCCAATAAACTACTTCAAAATCTTCATATCATCACAATTCAGACCTTATCCCCTACCTACTCATCAAACATCTAAAGTTAAACAAGTAGAAACAACTCAACCACATGCCAGAACCCATCCTTTCAATTTCAAGAACCCATGAAAAGAAACTCAAAGAAAACCACTAATAAGCCGAATTCCATTTACTGAAATTTATAAATTATGATCTTATTCATTTTAGTTATAAATATATAATGAACAAAATACTATAACCCCTCAAAACATTATTAAATGATAATTTTATCCACATCTAAATACTTCAAATAAAAATAGTATAAGGATTGGTAACCCAAAACAAAAAGTGAGAAATCTTCAAATTCCCATGAAAATTGGACAATTAAATAGGATAACAAAATTAGTGGTGCTTTCACCACGAAGTCGTATATTTCTTATCAAACAAAATACCCAACCCGACACAAAAAAGGATAATTGGGTCCTTAAGGCGACCAACCATACATTACCGACATGAGAATTGATAACAAAGTTACAAATGGACTACTGCCAAGATGTTTAACACACCAAATGGTACCAATCCAAGATTGTAAATGTCACCCAATGGTATCAAGATTATAAATGGAATTTGGTGAACCTCGTCACTATGGATCTTCTTTTTAGAAAGGAAAATTGTCGTTCCCCACAGACGGCGCCAAATTGATGCGTCCAAAAATCGTCCTCCTGTGAGTTTGTCCTGCAAAACAAATGTTAGACTGCCAAGGACTACCTTTTTGGTGGCCGAAGGCACTCCGATGCTTAAGTCAACAACTATGTTTGAAGAAGGAAGTAAATCTAAACAAAAATCAATTAAAGTTGCATACGTTTGTTGAACGTTCCCTTTACCATTTATAATGTTCGCGATTAATTCTCTGTGTGACTTAAGCATGTGAGGCGCAACGGAAGGAGATGTTTCTCATAACAATCTCCTCCTTGATGGAGACACGTCCGTGGAGGCGTAATTCCCTCAACGACATTTGTTTTGTGCAATGTTCCTCTTTTTTATGAGAGAACTTGTGTCGGCCTGGATTTGGTTATGATTCGTTTGGGCCTGGATTCATGCTTTGATTATATCTTCTTATAGTGGGCCTTGTTTGGGCCTCTATGGTTGGCTTTAACCTTCTTGGGTTTTATGAGTTGGCCAAATAGATGGGACGCCAGATCCTCGCGATGGATGTTCTTTGCCACGTGTATGTTCGCGATGATCGGTCTATTTTGATGTATCATCAGCTACTCCCCCTTTAGTTAGTAGGTACGTTGTCGTGGCCACTAACTTCATGACGGTTTGTCTTTCAATTCCATCATTGACTTGTATTTAATGTTGTCAGTAACTTTTTGCAGGTTGGTGTCTCGATTTTTTGCTTGCCTGTTTGTTTTTAGCACATTTTTGGGATTTCATGTAGCCATCATTTCTCGCACGATGTTCCATGAGCATTCCTTTCATTGCTTGGCACTATAAAAGGGAACGTGACGGGTTTGTTTTCCATATTTACGCTATCTTTGAAATTAAGATTTATTTCTTCCTTTGCCTTCTTCATTCTTTTTGCTTATGTTCCTTAATGATGTCTGCCGATGATAAATTAAGCGGTAAGTCTCTAGCTATTTGCGAGGCTCATTTTTCTCCCAAGAAAGTTTCTCAGGCGACGCTGGACAGCCTTCGTTCTGACTACAATCTGCCGCCCGACCTCAAGATTATCTTGCCTAGACAGAATGACAGTCCTTGTCATCCAAGGTCTGGGTACATCACGTTGTATCCGTGCATGTTTTTTTGGCCTTCGGTTCCCAATTCTAGAGCTGTTTTGGGAGTATCTAGACTTCTTGGGCATTCCTTTTGCTCAGATGGGTCCTAATGGTTGGAGAGTAATGGTTTCTTCTTACGTGAGGGCTATTCTATTATGTATTCCTTTAACTGTGAGGGTTCTGCACTCGATGGTTGGTCTGATGGTGACCAAGGATATCTGCTTCCTCCGTTCTCCTGTTTGCTTCGTGCAGCTTAACGATGACATCCGTGATTGGTCAAGGTCTTCGTTTTATGCTTCTGTTGACTTTGGCTACTTCCAACTGCAAGGTCGTCTGATTTTTCAATCATTCCGAGTTCCCGACAAATGGAAGAATCTTTAGTTAACTACACAGGAGCAGATGATCAGTGACCAATTCTTGAAGCTTTCCCAGTTTCCTAGAGCCTGTTGAGTTGGAGATTTCTGAGGAGTTGACGTATCCAGTGAGGCTAGTAGCCATTGTTGATGATGATGTGAAACAACTTCGACGGAGGACAGTGAAGTTAGTAAAGGTTTAGTGGAGCCACCGAGAGGGTGACATGACTTGGGAGCTAGAGGACCAGATGAGACAGAAATACCCTGAGCTTTTCGCCTAAGTTTTCTTGGTGTGGCTTTGTTCGATCTCAAGGACGAGATCTCTTTTAAGGTGTGCAAGATGTAATATCTTTTTTTTTAAGTTTGTTGGAGGGGTTGTACTCAGTAAATGCAGTGGGGGCACATAGCCACCCACCCTTTAAAAACAAACCACCCTTTCTTTCTTCTCCTTATTTTTCTTTTTTTCTTCAGTGCGAGTTTTTCTCTCGCAACGACGTTGTTCACCGGAGTTCGTTCGAGTAGATCGAACGATTCCTTCGTGGAATCTCGCCCATTGTCCTTCATTTCTTCCCCTCTTCGGGGAGTTTGCCAGATTTTTAATTGCCTGTAAGCTTTTCTTTCAATCACGCCCCACTTGTAATTTTTTTTTTCAGTTTTCGGTTAGTTTGCTCACCTTTGAGTCCCCCTTGCAGTTTTACAAATTTCCGTGGTTCCGCATTCGCTGTTTTGCGAGTTGGGAGCTTCGACCGGTAGGATTTGGGTTCTGAAAACCCATTCCGCTCAGGTGAGTGTAACTATAATATTTATTTTGAGAAATAATTATTTGAAATCCTGAATTTAATTTTTACATTATACCGTCGATTTTGTATAATTGAATCCAAATTCGAAATTCGGGGTTTTCAGATATTTCGATGATTGTGTTGGTTCTTTGTGATGAATTACGTATTGGATTTTCTGAAAGCATGATATACTTGAATGAAATTGAATAGTGGATGGATTTTGGTGTGATTAGGCTTTGGTGTAATGACATTGGGCTTGTATGCTTCGTTTTCGAGTGTGCATAGTATGTCATGTTTTACCGTAGATTGTCGAGTCTTGAGCATGTATGATAGTTCGACTCGAATGAATTTATTGTGGTGAATTGGATCATGTTGGGACCCTAGCGTAGTCGTGATTTATGAAAATTGCCGAACTAATTATGGTTACACGTCTGTTATATTTGATTTTATACAGACTCGTAGTTTGTGCATGTTGATATTAGTGTAAGTGTCTTTACCCCGCTATAATGCATGTTGTGCTTATGCTTAGGAGCTTGCTCGCATCGTGAGTTGGATGGTGCTTGAGATGACTCGCACCAGACATTGAGGACGCTATTGCATGTGGCAAGCTTGCTGAGGTGCGGCGAGCTCCCACACGCACTTGCCACTAGAGAGTGCAGTAGGACGGGTCCCGAAAGACGTGTTTTGGAGATTACTCGCTTTCCCTCCCAGCGCGCTTGAGTTTGATTTGTGTTAGGTTGGCCGTGTTAGGCCAGTCATTCGGGATGTTTAAGTTTGTATCCTAGCAGATGGCACCCCATTAGGATACAAACCACCCGAAGTGGTACTGGTGCACGTTGTGGGATGTGTCTGGGTGAGACACATTCGTAGGGTATGTGGATACCTAAGATATGAGACACTTATACAAAATACTTGGTTTCGACTTGATTGTTATACCTAGGAGACTATTAAGAATTATGAGATTGTCTCTATTTTCATCGCTTGATATTTACCATGTTTGAATCACGTGTAATGATTGGCATATCTCGTAAACTTGTAGTTATTGTTGAATCTGAAATGCTTGTGTTGTTGCTTGAACTTAGAAATATTATCCTTAGAGACACGGTGTGATTTAGACTTTAGAACTTGTTACTTATCCATTGTTGTGTGGCATGAATTTTCCTTGTATATTATTCTGTTATTTGTATTTAGTTCACTCGCACTAGCTAGCTTTGTGCTTTGCTGACCCCGCAATGGGTGTGCTTCTATTGGAGTGCAGGCAGTGTTGGCGCTCCTGCTGATCGTGGCGCTTAGGCTCAGTTTTTCGTTGTAGGCGCGTTTTGTGCTGTTTGGTCGTGTCCACCCTGTACAGGTATGTTTTGCTTCCTCTGTATTATCAGGTGTATTATCTTGTTATACTAGATGCTTATATACTGGTTTTGTCGCTATGACTCTGGCGGGGCGAATCAAATATATATTTATTTTGTTCAAAATTTTATCGTAGTTTTTATTTTCGTTTCATTCTCGTATCAAGAATGTGTTATATTATGATGTTGTGGCCGATTATGATCCACCTGTATTACGGGTTAGTTCACGCATTGGCACACTGCGATTCCCGTGGAGGGTTGGGGAGCGGGTCGGGGCGAGGCATTTATTTCTGAGAACATCCTGGATCGTAGTGGTTTGTACACCATGGACGGAGCGAAGCGGGTCTTGCTTACTAAATTTCGTGCTGAGGGTATCACTGCTCGCACTACTCGTGTTGGCATTAGTTGTGCTAGCATTGATTGAGAAGTGAGCCTAGACAGGTGCGTTAGGGGTCTTGATGCTGATATTCACATAATTATTACATAATATATCCCTTAATTTATATATGTTAGTGTTTCGATTATTATATTTTATAGTAATTATTTTGTTTTCATGTCTTTGTAGGAATTTGAGCGTGAACGATGAAATCTTATTAAGGCGACAATTTAAGGAATGACAATTGGTCGATTCTAGCGGTGGTACAAAGCAGATGGTCACATATCCAAACCCTTAAACCCAAAACCAAGCCCATAACTTAAACCCAAAACCTAACCCATAAATCCAATGCCAAACCCAAGCAAACCCAAAGGCATATTCCCTCAATTATCTAAGATTATGATTTGTTTTTGCCTTAAATCACTCATTGAACCCTCCCCTTAACTTATCCATATTCACTTTCTTAATTCTCTATAAATACAAGATAAATTAATGAGAAAAGGGGAGGAAGAGAAGGGAAGAAAAAAATCATTAGAAAATCAAATCCTCTTCCTTCACAAAAGGGAGGAAGAGAAGGGAAGAAAAAAATCATTAGAAAATCAAATCCTCTTCCTTCACAAAAGGGAGGAAGAGAAGGGAAGAAAAAAATCATTAGAAAATCAAATCTTCTTCCTTCACAAAAGGGGAGAAGAGAAGGCAAAAGAAAATACAGAAAATTAAAGCCTCTCCTCACAAAGTGATTTTCATCACAACCCCTCGATACCATCTCTCACCGTATCCCTTCACTGTGATTTTCATCACACAACACCATCCACAGACACACATCCTCACCTGTCTCGCTCCACCTCGCCACCACTGAGCTCCGCCACCGTCACAACCGCCACCACCACGAAACAGGAGCATGACAACCCTGTCTCGTGTCAAACTTTCACTCCGCCACCACTATCTGTCCCTCTCCCTGTCCATCATCCATCAACCACCGTCATCCGATCACCACCACCATCTCCAGACAGCACCTCGCGATCCACCACAGACCGCCTCGCGACAGAACAGATTCAGCCACCATCATCACCGCGACTCTGTTCCGCCTCGCCACAGAGCCAAACAGTCGCGAGCCGCCATCTCAGCCTCTCTTTGTCTCGACCTCCTTCCTGTCTCCATCTCTCACGGCCACCAGCACAGAGTGGCTCGTCCGCGACGCACCACCACCGTGACAACCTAAACAGGGCCGCGACATTTCTCTGTTTTTGTTTTTTTTTCGCATCTCTCTCTCTCGTTGTTGTTTCCTCACATTCTCTCTCTTTTGCAGGTTCCAGATTCATTTGGAGGACGAGGACGCTCGCGAGGAGCACAGAGGAAGGCGGAGCAGCGCCGCTGCTCGCTGGAGACGAAGGCGGAGCGCGGACGCACTGTGCCATTAGCGGGAGACTGAGTCAAAATTGTTTTTGGCTATTCACACCCCGGATCTGTTGAGTACCACCACAGAGCGTTTTGGACATTTTCTCGGGATTCGTGTTCGGACCACCTGCTGATCTGCTCAGTACCACCACATCGAGTTTGTGTCAAACCAAAGGGATTGCATAATTCATTTTGATTTATTTTACTGAATTGTGTGCTTAATTGTTAATTACAATTTATTTCTGAATTTTTGATAAATTACTTTCACCCTTCATGTTCGAGAAATTAAACTTAATATGTTTGGTAGTTAGAATTATCCTTTATCAATATTCAAAGCAGTGTTAAAAATATTAAGCTTAAACTTTGATTAAGTGTGCCGTAAAAAGACACTTAATACTTGGTAAGAGCGTATTTGCTTGAAATAGTTTGTTAATGTTTGATAGAAACATGATATAATTTGAATTGGATTTTAACGATCACATATTCGGTGTAAGCAAGGGATTCTCATCCCTAAAACTTCTTGTTTAAATTTTCAGTAATTTAGATTTAAAATATTTTTGCTAACTCATTGGTGAGTCCAAGCCCACAAAATCCATCTTTTCTTTTATTTTATTTTTCTAATTTTTTTAATTTATTTTTAGTTTAGTTTTAAAAACACTGTAACCCCATTGTTCTCTAAATTAGTTTAGATAATTTCTAAAATTCAATTGCACCCACTTTCCTCGTGGGATCGACCCGTACATGCCGTTGTCTACCAGTTAGGCACCGTGCACTTGCGGTTATTACAAGTGGGTTAAATTAACCTATTTATTTAGGTTAGTAAAACTCGCAACAGATGCTCCTGTTGATGTCGTAGTTTCGGCTTCCAGAAAGAGGAAGCTTGCAAGGCCCATTAGTCCATCAAGGCGATTGTCGGTAGATCCTGGTCGGGTTCCAAGGAAGAAACAATTTTCTACTCGTGGTTCTGCTCGGACTGCATCCCATTCGAGTCCTGGTCGAGATGTTACGAAAGCTACCTCTCGTCCAAGTCTTTTATGCGAAGATGTCGTAAAAGAGGATCGCGCATCTCTCGAAAAGGCTGAAGAGATGAGGCTGGTGTTGGGAAGGAGTGAGAAAAAAGACTACTCGTTTGTTGAATGATAATGAAAAGATGCTTATTTCTGCCTATGGTGCTTCAGACGTTTCTAAATGGTCCAACGATGATCCCTGGGCTATTGATGATAAAATGCTTCAGTTGGCAGTGGAGCAGTCTAAAGAGGTTGTCGGTGGTGGTCAAAATTTCGAGGTTCACTCTCTTCTTTCTCTGTCTATTATTGTCAGTGATGCGGCCGGATTCTTACTTTCTTTACCTACCCGTTTGAACTCTCTTGCTCCCACCACCACTATTGGTCTTGTTTCTGCTATGGTTGCTCCTCGCCAGGAGGGTAAAAGTGGTGTTTCCGTTGTCACTGATGTTCCTTCTGCCCTACCGGCTATTGGGGGTGGTTCCTCAGTGCTTTTAGATCCTCGTGTTCTTCATCGGCGAATTGGCTAGACTAAGCCTAGCCCAAAAGATATCCGTATCAAGTCAGGCGGCAAGTTTTGCTGGTCAGCTTGATGTGCAAGATGGTGCGCGCAGGTTGATAAATGAATGGCACAGGTGATCAGTGGAAAGACCTTCGAGCCTCGTATCATATTCATGTGATCACCTTGATTACGGTCTTGAGCAGATAATGAACAGGATGAATCATCTCACTATGCAGGGGTGATGGACTCGGTCTATCGAGTCGGTCATGATCAGGTGGTTTCTTTGGAAAAAAGGTTGGCAACACTGTTGCTGGTGTTTTCTCACATTCTTTCCCAAATGTTCGTGTTGAGAGCGCAATGCATAAAGTCGGAGAAAACTGCCAGGGCTGCTCAAACTTCGTTGATTGAGGCGAAAGGTATGCAAGATAAATCTGCTGCTGAGCTTGAGTCTTTGAAAGCCAAGTTGGATGGGGTTTATGCCAGTTTATGTGATGTGAAGAAGGAGTTATCCAACGAGTAGGCAGCTTATGATGAAGCTTCTTGTGTTGAGATTGAATAATTCGTTAGTCGCGATATTGCTGAGAGGCGGGTGGAACAGTTGACGGTTGTGATCGATGAGGTCAAGGTAGATACTTCCATTATGTTTACCATTGCCGAGGGACGGCTTGCCGCGACCAAAAATAAATTCACTACTGCCAAGGACAGACTCTGCATTGTCGAAGCTGAATATTGGAAGCGAATTGTTGATGGGTGGGTTGAGCTTCTTAATTATATCGAGGGGCTCAGTGTAGATTTACCACTTGGTTGAACAAGTTTTCGAAGATGATGTCGGTGAAGAAACTGCTCAAGTAGTTGAAGAGCCATTGCTTCCTCCCCCTTCGAACGCCCCACTGGTTGAAGAGCCATTGCTTCCCCCTTCTGAAAAGAGACCTTCGCCTTCACCCGTAGATGATGATCTAATTATGGTTGCCTCCATTTCTTCTCATACTCCTTCATCTTCTTCTCTGGATGTAACAGAAAAGTATTGTTAATGAATCATTTTTTTTGGTATTGCACATTTTTTAAGTTTATCTTATCGACTCATTGTATGTAGCTTTCTCCTTTTTAGTCCAGTTGTAGTCGTATCGTACTTTACTTCGGATTCCTTTAAGGCTACTTTCATGCTTTGACTCACTGATTGTCTAGGGATGGGTTGACTTTATCCTTCTTGATGCGTTGGAGCTTGCACGAAAAATTTGATTTTTGGTCTCGATCTTTACCTTGTTGGTTTGGTCGATCCATAGTTTATTGAATCATGTCATTCCTTCAATTTGACTTTGTTGGTTTTACGTATCGATCGACTCAAAGCTTTCCAGATTAAGTTGACCCATTTGTCCAACTTTTACTTTGTTGGTTTGACATCTTAGTCGACTTGAAGTTTTCCATGATAAGTTGACTCGTTCATCCAACTTTAATTTTGTTGGTTTGACGTCTTAGTTGACTCAAAATTTTCTGTGTTAAGTTGACTCGTTCGTCCAACTTTTACTTCGTTGGTTTGACGTCTCAATCGACTCGAAGTTTTTTGTGTTGAGTTGAATCGTTCGTCCAACTTTTACTTCGTTGGTTAGACGTATTAGTTGACTCGAAGTTTTCTGTGTTAAGTTGACTTGTTCATCCAACTTTTACTTCGTTGGTTCAACGCCTTAGTCGACTCGAAGTTTTCTGTGTTAAGTTTACTCGTTAGTCCAACTTTTACTTCGTTGGCTTGACATCTTAGTTGACTCAAAGTTTTTCGTGTTAAGTTGACTCGTTCGTCCAACTTTTACTTTGTTGGTTCTATGTCTTAATCAACTCGAAGTTTTCCGTGTTAAGTTGACTCATTCGTCCAACTTTTACTTCGTTGGCTCAACATCTTAGTCGACTCGAACTTTTCTGTGTTAAGTTGACTCGTTCGTCCAACTTTTACTTCGTTGGATCAACGTCTCAATCAACTCAAGTTTTTTTTTTAAGTTGACTCATTCGTCCAACTTTTACTTCGTGGTTGATTAGACCAGAAATTTTTATTATATATATATCTGACTTTTGTCCTGATTTCTCATGGCTTGGTATGCCAATTGCTTTGTGTGGCTAATTTTAATCGTGTTTATCTTATCGACCACACATAAAATGGGGATTCCGAGTTTGTAATTTTATTGATATTCCCTTTCGGATGCTCTGACCAACCCTAATTGTTGTTTTTCTGAAGCATTTATGCTAGATTGAAGAGCAATTTGCTTTGTCTTCTTTTGCTTGGTTGTGTCGATCCTCATATTAAAGATTGATGTTTTTGTTGTTTTGTCTTCTTGTTTGATGTTGATCCTCGTATTAAATATTGATGTTTTTGTTTCTTTGTCCCGTAAGCCTTTATTCCCCATATTTGCTATGGGTTATGCTTTACTCGATCGTCGTATATGTTATCGTAGCTAACAGATTTCGGGTGTTTTTTTATTCGGTAGCTGAGCAGTGTTGATTTGTACAATCATTCACATCAGCGCCAAACTGTCCAATCATGCTCACGTCAGCTCCAAACTGTCCAATCATGCTCACATTAGAACCAAATTGTCCAATCATGCTAATGTTAGCTTCGTGTTCGGTGTCAACTGCCTAGGTTTGGTCGAGTCCGCTGCTATCAATTTTGTCGTTGGTAATTTCGGTCGAGCTTGCATACATTGGTAGGGTCCTTGAATTGTGTTAGTTGATTGCTGCAAACTTCTCCATGTTTTATGCATTGGTAAAAGGGTTTATATGGCTTCGTTAGTACTCCTGTTTTGATATAAATCAACTCGAATGGGAGGTATTTCTGGTTGCTTCTTTTGTTGGGTTGATTGATTTGTTTCCTTCGGCCATGCGATGTAAGGCATATATTTTAGTGATCCATCATCCCGTCTTCTTTCTTCCTTTATTTCCTATTTTCTTGAATGATTCTCTCTTTCCTGATCACTTTTCCTCCAGGGTTCCTTCATCTCCTCAAGAAAATGTGTTTTTGGGCCGTTTTCAATAGGATCGCCATGCCTTTTGGAGGTTCCAGGTTGAGAGCATAATAAATAAAGGGACTTCTATTCAATCCGGCGATGAAAGTTGCGGTGGTTATGTCGTCGTTGCATCCATCAATCATCGTCAGTTCGTTGGTGAAACAAGAGACGTATTCCCGTATTGTCTCTTTGTGCTTTTGCTTGATATGGAGGAGGTAATGTGGTCCTTTCCTCATTTGTTGGCTTCCTATGAAGCTGGTGATAAAAGCGGTTGCTAACTCTTTGAAAGAGTCTATCGACCTCGGTAGTAGGCTGTTGAACTAATTCATTGTTGTGGAGGTAAGGCTAGTTGAAAATGTTCTGAACAAGATCGACTTCGTAGTCTCTTTCAATGCCATCACGTGGTGAAAATGTCTCAGGTGATCTGTTGGGTCGGTGGTACCATCGTATACTTCAAACGTTGGCGGAGTGAACTTTTTCGGCATGAGAGTTATCAAGAAGGCGTCGAAGAATGGTGGCTTGGCTGATTTGTACAACATATTGGGATCAGTGACTTCGATTATGAATGGGATTTTGACAATCATTTTGTCGTAATGCGGAGTATTGCCTTGGAGGAGTTCATTATGCTCGCGGTTTTCCTATTGTGGTTTTCCTGGAACTTCGTCACTCCCTTGAGCTTGGTTAGTGGAGTTTTGCTGGGACGGTGCCTGGACAGGATCAGCTGGCTGAATGCACTCCTGGGTGAGCTTTTGTAGCATCTTCATCATGTAGTTCATTTGGACCATAAGCAGGTCCACCTGAGGATCCGTGGCGGCGTCAACAGATGTCAGGGTTGTCTGGGCTATTGTATATTGTGGATCTTGATTCTCGGGTGCCATTGGCTCGATGATTTGGGCTACGTCTTGTTCGCAAGCTACTTGTGATGCATTGTCACCAATAGGAGAGTTATTGTTATCATCGACATGTTGAGGATCTGTAGGGTGTGTCATTTGTCCTAACAGCTTATTGATCGTTTATCGAATTTTGATGAACCTCGTCACTGTGGATTTTCTTTTTAGAAAGTAAACTTGTCATTCCCCATGGACGGTGCCAAACCGATGCGTCAAAAAATTGTCCTTCTGTGAGTTTGACCTGCAAAACAAATGATAGACTGCCAAGGGCCACCTTTTTTGGTGGTCGATGCACTCTGATGCTTAGGTCAACAACATTGTTTGAAGAATGAAGTAAATCTAGACAAAACTCAGTTAAAGTTGAATACATTTGTCGAATGTTTTCTTTACCTTTTATAATAGTAGCGGTTAATTCTCTGCGTGATTTAAGCATGTGAGGCGCAACTGATAATCACATAATTATAACAGTTTTTTACCTCTTATTATATTTTTGTTAATCCTTGTTTTATTTTATTTTAAAATAATTATTAAAATTTTGTGTTTTTGTAGAATTCGGAGCAATAACGAAGAAATCAAAGAAAAATGCAATGAATAAATCACAGACGGTGACTTCAGAGGAAGTGGATGTGAGAATAGCCTAAGTCCATAACCTAAACTCAAAACCAAACCCAAAACCAAACCCAATGACAAACCCAATCAAACCCAAAGCATATTCTCTTAATTATCCAAGATTCTAGTTTGATTTAAGCCTTAAATCACTCATTGAACCCTCCCCTTAACTTATCCAAGTTCATTTTCTTAATTCTCTATAAATACAATAGAAATGAATAAGAAAGGGGAAGAAGAGAAGGGAAAGAAAAAAAAAATACAGAATACCAATACCTCTTCTTCACAATTTGTGATCTCATCACCATCCCAACCAAGCAAAATCACCACCCACAACCTATCCATCTCTGTTTTCTCTCATTCACTCCACCGAAACAGGGGCGTGACAACCCTGTTTCACTTCATCTTCAACCACCGTCACCGGCTGCACCACGCACCACCACAGAGACTTAAATCAAGTTGACGCTACTAGCACCCAATAGACCTTGCTGAGAGCACATCGGCTAAGAAAGATCAGAACTATTTGCACCCACTGGGATCTGCTGAGCCACACTGGATCTATTTCTGTTTGCACCCTGCTGAATGCTCTGTAACATCACAGTGAATTAAGTCTCAAACTCTAGAATTAATTTCATTTTACTTTATTATTCCATGATTAATATTAATTGATTCGCGATTTATAATATTTTACTTTCACCTATTATGTCATGCATCTTAGGTTGTTAGAAAAATATTATGTTATAAATCAAGCATGTTTTAATTGAATAATTAAACTTGTGATTAATTGTGTCATAACAAGACAATTAATGCTAGGAGTTTATACATTGCTAGAGTCATTTATTTGAAATTGGAATAATAAGAAAAATTGAATATAATTTTAGGAGCTTGAAAAATATTTTGCAAATTGTGGTTTCCCTCCAACTCTTTTATTTTATTTATTGTTATTTTTATTACTTTTGTTTAACTCGAATTTTTAAACATTGTAACCCCCATTTTCTCCAAATTAGTTTAGGTAAATTATTAAATTCAATTTAATCCACCTTCCTCGTGGGATCGACCCGTACTTGTCGTTGTCTACCACTTAGACACCGTGCACTTGCAGTTATTACAACTGGGTCAAATTAGCCTGTTTGTTTAGGCCAGTTAAACCCACAACAAGTTTTTGGCGCCATTGCCGGGGAAGGTAGCGGTGTAATTGAATTTAAGATTTATTTTCACTAATTTAAAAAAAAATTCAGAAATTTTTATTTTTATTTTGTTAAGTTCTTTTTACACTCATTTCGTGTTATTTGTTTGATTTTGCAAAATACACGAGGAAATTGGACGATCCTGCAAACATCAAACAAATTTTAATTAAATTTTTTTTTGTGAGGGGAGTTTTAATTTTATTTTCACCTCGTTTTACGAGTGTGTGGTGTAATAATTTTTGTAAACTCTATTTTTTCCATTTTTAATCACCTAAAATAAAAAAAAAACCCCAAAATTTTCCAATTCAAAAGAAATTATAGGAAACAATTTTAATTGTTACCCAATAAATTTTTTTTATGATTTAGAAATCCGACTTCTAAGACCAAGACCAGTAATTTGATTGCATATGCTTGTGTGCTGATTGAAACGGATAAAATGAAGTTGGACATTTTTTTTAATTGTGCTAACTTTTTGTGCAGAACGGAATACGCACACTGTAAGTACTTCTATCACACGCAATGTATTAGCGACCCGGGTGCTTTGTGTAATTGTTTGAAATTGTGTGATTGATTGTTTAATTTCTGTAATTGTCAATGCTAAACTTTAGTAATTCATAATAAGCAGACCCAACTTCTAAATAGAAATGGGTGGGACTTGATATCCCCACCTCATCACTCCAGCTGTTTGCAATCAATAGCCAAACATAATTAAAATCAATTAGCAAGTTAGATAGAGCCATCTTTTAGGTACGGTGTTCATAGGACAACCAAGACCAAGGTGAATCCAATATTTTGTGTTGACCAAAGCTAAAAGTGACGATGGGTTTAATCATTCAATGAACTCCGAGAGGCCACTGCCACAAGGGTAATTTACCCGATACGTCGAGTCATAAGTAAGCTACGATCCACAAGAAGAATTGGTGTAACTAACCGTTTTGGGTTAGGAACACAAGCCTCAAGTGTACATTTAACATCACATTGTTCTTACATCTATTGGCTTACAGAGCGGTAGCACAAGGAAGTACTTAATTGGACCATTGTGACCTCCTTCTCTTGTGCGATAATCCGGTTTCTTTGAAACAAAACTCCAGCCTACTTATTTTGAACTTTGTCGTGTAAAGTATACACTCTTAGGATCATCTTGTAGCACCCATTGCTCTGATATAAAGATTATATAAGAAATAATCTGTCCCCCAAAGATAAAAAGATAATTAATCTCAAAAACATTGATTGCTTAGGGAGGCATTTTTTCTTGTGCATCAATTGGTTGCTGATTATGTTTGAGTCTGTGCATGATTTTTTTTAAGGTTAGTAAACATTTCAAACCTCACTTGGTGTAGACCTGTTTATGCGTCTTTGGGAACGGGATTCGAGAGGTAGACTAATTCGAGAGGATCCTGTAGAGTTGTCTGAAGTTCCCATTGACCTTCTAGAATCGTTTTCCTTGTCGAGTGAGACCATTGAAATGGCTAGAGAGAGAGTATTTAAGGATTATTTCTCTCCACGTTCCAATAACACCCCATCTTGCATTGTCTTACCCGAGACCACTACAAGTAGCTTTGAGCTAAAACCATCAATTATCCACCTTTTGCCTTCTTTTATGGTTTAGAAAAAGAGGATCCCTATCTTCATGTCAAAGAGTTTCTTGACATTTGTGCTACTCTGAAATATCCCAATTTTTCTGATGATTCAGTTCGTCTTAGGCTAGTCCCCTTTTCTTTAAAAGATAGGGCGAAGTCATGGTTAAACTCCTTAGAAGCTGGAACCATCGACACTTGGGATGCCCTATCAGGAAAAGTTTTGACAAAATATTTTTCTATTCATAAAACAAATGCCATCCGAAGAGATATATCTAATTTTCAACAGAAAGAGGGTGAGCATTTCTATGAATGTTGGGAAAGATTCAATGAACTCATTGCTAGGTGTCCCCATCACGGCTTTGAAAAGTGGCGCTTGGTTCAATACTTTCAAGACGCGTTAACCCCTCAAAATCGTCGAATGATTGACGCCACTAGTGGTGGGTCACTTATGAAGATGAGTGCTAATGAGATTTGGGATTTCTTTGAAGCTATTTCTGAAAATTCTCAACAATGGGATTATTCAAGAAAAGACTCGGATAAGCGAAAGGGTGGTTTGTATGAAGTAAGGGATACATCATCTACTCCTCATCTTCCTCCTTCTTCAAGGTTGGAAGCAATTGTAATGACAATGGCACAGAAGATTGATGCATATCTAGAAAAGTCTCAACCATCAGTCCAAACCAATGTTCCATCCGAGGTTTGTGTTGCATGTTCAAGTTCTAGTCATTCCATATCAGACTGTCACTTGAAAAATGAGTACCCTGCTTATTTTGCTGAGCAAGTCAATGCATTCAATACCTTTAGGCAATCTGGTTATAATCCACAATCAAATTTTTACAATCCAGGTTTAGCCAAACACCCTAATCTCTCATGGGCCCATGGTCAACATCAAGGAGGCCCAGTTGCTATCCTTCAAGCTCCTCGAGCTCCAATTCCTGCTAATAGGCCTCAATTCAATCAAGATGTACCTCTCTCTAACACTCAGAGTTTACAGGATACAGTGAACCAATTTATGCAGAGAACGGGAACCATGCTCGAACAGAACTCTCAGGCTATCATCGAACTAAGAGCTACTTCTCAACAACAATCTCAAGCCATCCAAAAGCTTGAGATGACTGTGAGTCAAATAGCAAAATCCTTTCCTGAAAGAGAAGCAGGAAGATTCCCTGGTCAACCCATTCAAAATCCTAAGGGCCAATTCGAAATAGGCAGTGCATCTCAGCCACGCAATGAAGATGTCAAATCTATCATCACCCTTAGGAGTGGAAAACAAGTTGACAACCAAATTAGAATGCCTAATTTGATTGATCCTGAATCCCAATCCACGCCAAAGCAAGTCACACCTCCATCTGAGAAGGAGGCTGATAAAGCCTCATCTTCTCAAGAGGATCATCATCTTGACTCGGATCCCACCAAGGCATCCTATATGCCTAGAGCACCATTTCCATCGCGGTTAGATCCGGTGAAGAAAGGAGCAAATGCCAACGATATAATGAAAATTTTTAAACAAGTTCAAATCAATATTCCATTACTCGAGGCCATTAAGCAAGTTCATTCTTATGCCAAGTTTTTGAAGGATTTGTGTACACAAAAGCGAAAACTGAATGTGCACAAAATAGCCTTCCTAACTGAGCAAGTCAACTCCATCCTTCAACCCAAAACCCCACCTAAGTACAGAGATCCTAGTTGCCCGACTATTTCATGTGTGATTAGTGATCATATGATTGGGAAGGCACTGTTAGATTTAGGGGCAAGTGTTAATCTATTGCCATAATCAGTATATGTGCAATTGGGTCTTGGTGAGTTGAAACCAACTCAAGTGACACTGCAATTGGTAGACAGATCTGTCCGAGTCCCCCGCGGTGTGATAGAGGATGTGATCATTAAGGTTGACAAATTTTATTTCCCTGTGGACTTCATAGTCCTTGACACACAACCTGTTCACAATCCCTCTAGTCACATTCCAGTTATTTTGGGTCGTCCATTTTTTGCCACATCCAATGCTATCATTAACTGCCAAAATGGAATCATGAAATTATCATTTAACTGCCAAAATGAAATCATGAAATTATCATTTGGTAACATGACCGTCGAACTCAACGTATTCAATGTAAGTCAACAACCTCCCGAGTCTGAGGATTCCTTTGAGGTTAACATGATTGAGAGTTTGGCGGAACATTCATTTCCTCAGTTTAATGATCCTTTAGAGGCTTATTTGACTCATTTTAATTTAGACTTCGATATTAATGATTCCATCAGGGAAGTCAATGCTTTGCTTGACTCTACCCCTATAATGGAAACCAGTTATAAATGGAAGCCTAGGGTGGAACCTCTTCCACTCAGTGAGTCAAAACAAGTCCCTTCCGTTGAAAAACCACCCAAGCTCGACCTAAAAGTATTACCTGACAACCTCAAGTATGCATTTTTAGGTGTTGACAATACCTTACCTGTTATTATTTCATCTGCATTGATTGAAGAACAGGAAGAAAAAATGTTAGATGTTTTAAAAGAACATAAAACAGCACTTGGGTAGACTATCGCAGATATTAAAGGAATAAGTCCAATTGTTTGCATGCATCGCATTCATATCGAAGATAATGCCAAATTATCGCGTGAAATGCAACGTAGACTTAATCCTAATCTAAAGGAAGTTGTCCGAGCCAAAGTGCTCAAATTGTTGGATGTGGGTATAATCTACCCAATTTCGGATAGTCCTTGGGTCAGTCCTGTTCAAGTTGTCCCAAAGAAGTCAGGGGTAACGGTAATCAAGAATGACAAGAATGAATTAGTACCAACCCGCATGACCACGGGGTGGCGAGTATGTATTGATTACCGTAAGTTGAACATGGTCACAAGGAAGGATCACTTTCCTCTTCCTTTCATTGATTAGATGCTTGAAAGGTTAGCCGGACATGATTACTATTGTTTTCTTGATGGGTATTCCGGTTATAACCAAATCCCCATTGCACCCGAGGATCAAGAGAAGACCACATTCACTTGTCCCTTTGGTACTTTCGCATATCGGAGAATGCCCTTTGGATTGTGTAACGCACCCGCTACTTTTCAGCGGTGCACGCTTAGTGTTTTTTTCGATATGGTTGAGAGGTTCCTCGAGGTGTTTATGGATGATTTCTCTGTATTTGGTGATTCATTTGATGAATGTCTACATCATTTAACTTTAGTGTTAAATAGATGTGTGGAGAAAAATCTTGTCTTAAATTGGGAGAAATGTCATTTTATGGTACGACGGGGCATTGTTCTTGGACATGTAATTTCACACAAGGGAATTGAAGTCGACAAAGCCAAAATTGATTTAATTTTGAGTCATCCACCTCCAAAGACGGTTAAGGAAATTAGATCTTTTCTAGGCCATGCTGGATTTTATCAGAGATTCATCAAAGACTTTAGCAAAATCGCTCGTCCTTTATGCAATTTACTTGCTAAAGACGCAGTTTTGTTTTTGATGAAGATTGTTTGAAAGCTTTTGAGAAGCTTAAACAATTATTGACTTCAGCTCCAATCATCCAATCTCCTAATTGGAACTTTCCCTTTGAGCTTATGTGTGATGCTTTCAACTTTGTACTCGGAGCTGTCCTAGGACAACGATTGGACAAAAAGCCACATGTCATTTATTACGCTAGTAGAACTCTACAAGACGCACAACTTAATTACTCCACCACTGAGAAAGAGTTATTAGTTGTAGTCTTTGCTCTAGACAAATTTCGGTTTTACCTTATAGGATCCAAAGTAATTATTTTTACTGATCATGCGGCGTTAAAGTATCTTTTCTCTAAAAAAGATGTTAAACTTTGCTTAATTGGATGGGTCCTATTGCTACAAGAGTTTGATATTGAAATTCGGGACAAGAAAGGTTCAAAAAACGTTGTAGCTGACCATTTATCTAGACTTCTGGTAGAGTCATCTAGCGAATATTTACCATTGAATGAGTCATTTCCTGATGAGCAATTATTTGTTGTCTCCCAATTACCTTGGTATGCAGATATCGTGAACTATCTTGTTACAGATCAACTTCCTTTTAAGTGGTCTAAACAAGATAGATCCAAATTTCTTGCTGAGGTTAGACATTAATTCTGGGATGATCCATACTTGTTCAAGTACTATCCTGATCAGGTTATCAGGAGATGTGTTCCTGAGAGTGAATTTCACAGCATCATCTCATTTTGTCATGAGGAAGCTTGTGGTGGTCATTTTAGCTCTAGAAAGACAGCTGCAAAAGTTTTGCAGAGTGGTTTTTATTGGCCTACCCTTTTTCGAGATACTCATGCCTTTTGCACCACTTGTGATCGATGCCAACGAATGGGTTCCATTTCTCGTCGCAACATGATGCCCCTTACTAATATTCTTGTGGTTGAAATTTTTCATGTTTGGGGTATTGATTTCATGGGACCATTCCCGCCTTCGTTTGGCAATCTTTTCATCCTTGTTGCTGTGGATTATGTGTCCAAATGGGTAGAAGCGATACCATGTAAAACGAATGACCACAGGGTTGTGGTAAGATTCTTGAAAGATAATATCTTTTCTTGTTTTGGTATTCCGCGTGCCACTATAAGTGACGGTGGTTCTCATTTTTGCAATAGACCGTTCGAGCTATTAGTAAAAAAATACTCCATCACTCATAAAGTTGGCACCCCCTATCATCCACAAACAAGTGGGCAAGTTGAGATTTTCAATCGGGTGATTAAAAACATTCTAGAGAAAATAGTCAGACCAGATCGTAAAGACTTGTCTCAACATCTGAGTGATGCTCTCTGGGCTTATAGAACAACATTTAAGACCCCGATTGGAATATCTCCATATAGGCTTGTTTTTTAAAAAGCATGTGATTTGCCTGTGGAATTGGAACATCGTGCATATTGGGCCATCAAGACGTTCAATTTTGATATGGTCAAGGCTGGATCGCATCGTAAGCTTCAATTTAATGAGTTGGAAGAGATCCGAAATGATGCGTACCACAATGCCAAAATCTACAAAGAACGAACGAAGATATTTCATGATAAATCCATTCTTCGTAAGTCCTTTGAACCGTCTCAAAAAGTTTTGTTGTTCAACTCTCGGTTACGACTTTTTCCTGAAAAGTTGAGATCTCGGTGGTCTGGACCTTATATTGTGAAAGCAGTGTTCCCACATGGAGCTGTGGAGATCGTTAACCCTAAGGATGGCCATGTATTTAAGGTAAATGGTCAACGACTTAAGCCATTCTTAGAGTTACCTCGATTAGAAGTCGAGGTTGATGTGATTCTATTAGAGGACCCTGTGTACATGAATTGAGGATCTTTTGGGTTTTGTCGAGCTGATGACGTTAAACCAAGCGCTACTGGGAGGCAGCCCACCTTTTGTTGTAAGAGTGCATGTTGAGTGTGTATTTTATCTATTTCTATTAACTAATCCACAATTCTTTTGTCTCTGAGCTCTCATCGGTGGATTACTAGTGGAAATTGGTAAAATCTTCACCGCGGTAATACTGTTCTGACCTCCTCTCATGTACTTATTTCATTCATTTGTAAGAATTATTTTGTTAAACATTGAGGACAATGTTTGGATTAGGTTTGGGGGTAGGGTTCATGAGTCGGTGAATTTTTCGTAGTGTTTTCTTTTCTTGTTATTAAAAAAAAATATGTGCGATTTTCTGTCAAGAAAACTTGGTCTTTTGCAATTATGAAAATGGATTTTAAATGTTTTATGCTCAATAAAATGCAAGCCAACTTGACATATTGGTATATTGATAAAGACTGAAAGTTTAGTATGATCCTCAAGTTAGATCTAGTTCATAAGATTTTTCAACTCGATTATCTTTGCACCATGAGCCATGTTAGCATAACTTGAAGTTGATGAGTGAAGTATATACTAGAAAACCTTAGAATAATAGTGGAGACTTAACCCTGAAAGTTTTGAACATTTCTATTTTTTCGAGGGTTATACATAAACTCTGATTTTTCTTGAGTCCGTATTATCTCGTTGATGATCTCATTATTCTCATTTTTCTGATCAATTGCTTTGGGAATGACATCAAAATTGAATTATTACACTAGAACTTCTTGGCTTATTCAATTGAGATGTCATAATACTGACCAGAATTTAGGAAATGATCTAGGCATTTTTTTCCTTTTCTTTCTTTAGACCATTAACTAGCATTTTAACTTACCCATAACATTAACCTTTTTGTAGCCTTTTGAGCCTTAGAATAACTTTTATTTGTTAACCCATTAACCTTTACCCAACTTTTTTGGGAATGTGTATGGATGGATATACTTGGTGTAAAAAGGGCATTAAAGAGCAAAATATGAGATATTTCATAAATCCTCTATGTGAAAAAAAAATGATTCCTCAATGAGGATAAAGATGTGAAAATGAAGAAAAAATTGATGGTGCGCAACATTGGTTTATTCTTGACAGCCCTAATTGTTCGTGAATGGGTGTATACATTCCTAGAAATTTTTGTTAGAATCCTTTGACATTCCTTATTAACCATTACCCAAGCCCCGTTACAACCCAACAAAGTCTTAGTTGATCTTAGGCAAAGGTTGGTTCCGTAGATGTGGAGATTTAATAACCAAGACCTATGGTGTTTGATTCAACATTCCCAAAAGTAATTGATATTCCTGTCCATGAGATCTTGTTCATTCCATTCTTGAAAAGTTCGTTCTTCATAATACTATATGTGAGATGGTTGTTTTCCATTATTTACTCTTTCCTCACATATAAATTGAGTGAAATACCAAATCTCTGAGTGCTTTATTGTGAGTGACATGAGAGGTTTGAAATCAAAACAAACTTTCTACAGAAGATTTAGTCATTATTTTACTTTGAAATGAAAAGTTATGTTGATAGTGTTTTTCTCACACACACATTGAGTTAAGGATGATTATGAATCTTTTCTAACTTTTGGAGAATATTAAATTATTTGGAGATTTGTTGATACACGAAAATGACACTGTTGGTTTCTTGCATATCTTGAAGTTTTAAAATAAACACTGTTTGATCAAGTTTTGTTGAGTCAGTAATGTTTGTGGGTAACATTTTCTGGAAACCCTCATGAGACTATAACTCGTCCCCTAGAGGTAATCTAGGGGTTCAAAGCCTTGTTGCACGTTTTCAAAGGCAAGTGCAATCGACGATGCCTGCGAAAGTGAGTTAGGGTTTTCTTTTCGGTTTTCTTCTTTGTTTTGCTCGAGGACTAGCAAAATATAGGTTTGGGGGTATTTGATAATCACATAATTATAACATTTTTTTACCTCTTATTATATTTTTGTTAATCCTTGTTTTATTTTATTTTAAATTAATTATTAAATTTTTGTGCTTTTGTAGAATTCAGAGCAATAACGAAGAAATCAAAGAAAAATGCAATGAATAAATCACAGACGGTGACTTCAGAGGAAGTGGAGGTGAGAATAGCCTAAGCCCATAACCTAAACTCAAAACCAAACCCAAAACCAAATCCGTAAACCCAAACCCAATGCCAAACCCAATCAAACCCAAAGCATATTCTCTTAATTATCCAAGATTCTAGTTTGATTTAAGCTTTAAATCACTCATTGAACCCTCCCCTTAATTTGTCCAAGTTCATTTTCTTAATTCTCTATAAATACAATAGAAATGAATAAGAAAGGGAAAGAAGAGAAGGGAAAGAAGAAAAAAATACAGAATACCAAAACCTCTTCTTCACAATTTGTGATTCTCATCACCATCCCAACCAAGCAAAATCACCACCCACAGCCTATCCATCTCTGTTTTCTCTCCTTCACTCCACCGAAACAGGGGCGTGACAACCCTGTTTCACTTCATCTTCAACCACCGTCACCGGCTGCACCACGCACCACCACAGAGACTTAAATCAAGTTGACGCTACTAACACTCAATAGACCTTGCTGAGAGCACCTCGGCTGAGAAAGATCAGAACTATTTGCACCCACTAGGATCTGCTGAGCCACACTGGACCTGTTCCTGTTTGCACCCTGCTGAATGCTCTGTAACACAGAGTGAATTAAGTCTCAAACTCTAGAATTAATTTCATTTTATTTTATTATTCCATGATTAATATTAATTGATTCGCGAATTATAATATTTTACTTTCACCTAATATGTCATGCATCTTAGGTTGTTAGAAAAATATTATGTTATAAATCAAGCATGTTTTAATTGAATAATTAAACTTGTGATTAATTGTGCCCTAACAAGACAAATAATGCTAGGAGTTTATACATTGCTAGAGTCATTTATTTGAAATTGGAAAAATAAGAAAAATTGAATATAATTTTAGGAGCTTGAAAAATATTTTGCAAATTGTGGTTTCCCTCCAACTCATTTCTTTTATTTATTGTTATTTTTATTATTTTTGTTTAACTCGGATTTTTAAACACTGTAACCCCCATTTTCTCCAAATTAGTTTAGGTAAATTATTAAATTCAATTTAATCCACCTTCCTCGTGGGATCGACCCGTACTTGCTGTTGTCTACCAGTTAGACACCGTGCACTTGTGGTTATTACAAGTGGGTCAAATTAGCCTGTTTTTTTAGGCCAGTTAAACCCGCAACAGCAACAGAAGGAGATGTTTATCTTAACAGTCACCTCCTTGATGGAGATGCGTCCGTGGAGGCGTAACTCCCTCCACGGTTTTTTTTGTGTAACGTTCCTCTTCTTTATGAAAGAACTCTATCGGGCCTGGATTTGGGCTTTGATTCGTTCGGGGTTGGATTTGGGCTTTGATTATATATTCTTATAGTGGGCCTTGTCTGGGCCTCTATGGTTGGCTTTAACCTTCTTGGATTTTACGAGCTGGAGATAGTGTTGGCTTTAACCTTATTTATAGTGTTGGAGTCCTAGTTCAACCAGGTCATCGATGGCGTAGTTTAGGGAAGAAGATCTTCCTGGAGATCCTTCTCTAATTAGGAGTCGTGTTGTGGAAGTGAGTTTTTCCATGTTAGCCTTGTGCTCCTAAATACCAGGGAGATAATTCCGTTCAAAGAGTAGTCTATAGATAGAAGTCTCCATGTGTGACGTATACTATGGAATTTGCTTCCTAGTTGGAAGCAAATAGGTGTTGTAATTGCCCGTCCAAAGTTGATCCTCGATATACTTACCTTAATAGGGCTTACGGGTATTGAGGATAGCTGTGAGACACGTGAGCTTAACAGGTTGTAAGAATTCGAGTCTGTCTGGCAGAATGTATTGGGCAGGCTTAGAACCGTTTGTGCCGGATAAGTGTTGGGCTGATGCTAGGGCCTGTCATTCCTCGAGATCATCATGACACGTGTACAGTGCAGAGGAGATATCGTTTTGGTGTAACATCAGCTACTCCCCTCGAGTTAGTGGGTCATCACATTGGTTTGTTAAGTCACTTCTTGAAAAGATACGCCGCTCATGATGATTGAGTCTGAATCGTTGCTTGAGCCACGCGCTATGTTAATTGAATGTACGTCGGTTCAGTGGAGAAGAGGCGGGAACCCAATCCCTATTTAGGTCTTCCTTTATGCGGAGACTGACTCTTCTATTTTATTTACTCTTAGAGATTTTGTTTTGTTCATCTTCTAATTTAAAAAATTGTTCATCTTCTTCATGGCTCACCAAATCCATCTTGATGACATGACTTTGGCCAGGGCTTTGAGTTTTTCAAAAACAAGTCGCTCTCTGAATCGGGCCTTGCTGAAATCTAGAAGAAGTACGAGGTCCTTGAGGACCTACCAATATATGCTCTAAAGGATGATCAGGCGCCAATGTTTCTACCGGCGGGGTTAATCTGTTTGCACCACGGGATGCTTCAAACTGAAGTCCACTTCCCTAATCTTGATGTGACTTGGGACTTCTTGGATTTTCTTGAAATCTCTCCTGCCTAGTTTCTACCCAATGGTACATGACCGTTCTTCTCATTTTGATCAGAGCGAAGGAAGCTGGCATCCCCGTGACTCCGAGGGTGATCCAGTTGTTGACTTCTTTTTGGCTGAATGATCACATCGTTGGTAAGATGACGTCGCCAACTTGCTTTGAAAATTTTTCGGATGACTTCAACTCCTGGCAGAAGTATTGCTTCTTGGCTTTTGCAGATTCAAAGTACTTTCAGTTTACGGGTCGACCGCTCAAACGAGAGCTCAAGCCACTTCCTAAGTATAGCTTTATCTTCCTATTCCATTGTGCTGATTGTATGCTAACTGTTGCTCGTGTTTCTTCGCAGGGAGGTTCCCCACTACTCCTCTTACCCCAAAGGAGCGAAACATTATAAAGAAATTTTGTGACTTGCCGAAGAAGAGTGTGGATGAGGTCATATGTACCACCAACTTTATTTGCAGTGGGTTGTGGGACAACGACATGAGGCCCCCACTCTTTACCGATTGTCGCAAGTTAAGCTTGAAGTTGGGGCCCCTTCTAGGAAAAGGAAAGTCGCCGAAGTTAAGGCACCTGCTTTGTCTGACACGGAAGAGCTTTATGAGATGCTCGCCTCCTTTGTAGGTTAGAAGAAGTCCCATGTTAGGACTGGGTCATCTTCCAAATGGTCCGCTCCAGTAAGTGATGAGCGTGAGCCTAATCGGCCTGCCAGGGTGGAGGCCGAAGTGTCCGGCTGGGAGAGGGACCACCTGCGATTAGCAGGGGTTGAAGATGCATCAAATCTTACTACCGCGCAGGCATAAGCTCTGAGCGAGAAGCTGATGCTGGCTACTGTGGATCCTAACGAGGATTTGCCTAAGGTTTCAGAATCCAATCGTTCCACTGGTGGGTTGTCTGATAGTGGCCGTAGTGACACATGCCAAGTTTCTCATAGTCCGCATTGTTCCCCATCTCGCTCCAGGCTGCATCTCAAGGTGATGGAAGGTCTGTTGGACAACTCACTTCCTTCTCTTACTTTGGATTCCGCTGAGTCGTCTCACAATAAAGGGTTGGTTGTTGATGATAAAGGAAAGGCCGCGGATGAGGGTCTGAAAGCAGTGGCGCTGGCTTAATTCCTCATCCGGGAGAGCTTCATCCAGATGCGCGGATAAGTCTATTTGCCCCGGACGTAGTGAAGATAAGCAATCATGTCTGGCACCAGAAGGTTGATGTGGATTATGCTTCGAGGAAACATATAAGCAGGCGTCATAGCTAGCTGATGGATCACGCTCCAAAACCCAAGGAGGATACGTTAGAAGGGTGTATGGATAAGGGTTTAAAGTACCTTATGCTGAGAATGACTCACTTGAGCCAGATGCCCTTCCCTAGGATGGAAGTTGAGACGGCTCATGAGAGGGTGTACACCGACGTGCTTTTTGAAATTGAGCTGCTGAGGAAGCAGGCCGAGGAGAGGAGGCTGCAATAGTCAACCATTGAGTCTGATTTGGCAGAGGAGGTGTCCGCAAGGGACACATTCAAACAAGAATTGGATCTAATCCGCTGTGATTTGGAGGTTGCGCAGGAAACTGTGGCTGAGGCACTTTCTGAATAGCGGTATCTCGCTGAGGAGGAAGCCAGGAAGGAGATTTGCTGGGCTGTCCAAAGGCAGCAATTAGAGGCCGACGTGGAATTCAATGCTCGAGTAGCCAGAAAGGTTGGAGAACAACTTCAACTGGAGCAACATGAACTCAATATTGTTAAGAGAAGTTTGACCATGGAGCAATCTCAGGTCGATGCGCTGAGAGGCAAGTTGGAGCTGTTGGAGCGTGAGTTTGCTAGGCTAAGGCGCGCGAGGAAGAGCTTCTCCAGGAACAAGGCAAGTGTGAATTCTGCTAGGTTGTACATGGTAGATTGGAGCTGCTGGCGCTGATGAAGGAGGAGCATCTGGAATGGGACCTCGATCACTATATGAAGATGTCATATGCAGACTTATCGTTTATGTGTCATCGGATGAAGAGGGCGATCCGGATCACGACACTCAGATTGCGCCGCGTACGGACACAACTCCTGCTCCCTCCTCCATTAAGCTTAGCTCTTTTGTTTTTGTACCCTCTCGTGATGAGGAATAGACTTTGTACACTTGTACCTTTTTTGCTTCAACTGTTAATGAATACAGATTTATCTTGAGTATGTTTTGTGCCCGTATTATGCTTGGTTTCCCTATTGCGTGCTTTCCGTTTTGCCTTGTTGTTTTACTTAAGCATGGGCTGGTCAGGTCGGTAGGAAGTCAAGTGGTCTGTCTGCTGTTGAGTGTTTGACCATTGGCGTTGCGAGTGATTCTGAACTATTTTGTTGCGAGGTCTCAGAGTCACTGTTGCTTAGTTACATCCAATAGTGGGCATTCCGCAGATGGTTTAGAAGCGAGCTATGTTACTCAGTTGTAGCCCATCCTTAAGGTAAGCCACTGGGGGCTTGTTTCGTCCACCTGACTGTCGGTTTTGGTTGCTGGCATGTGTGAACTATGATAGTCGAGCACATGCATTGTCTTTGAGCTAGAGTGCTTGTCCCGAGTCAGGTTTCATAAATTCGGGTTGGCTTTCCATGTAGCACTCGTTAGCGTGTTGGCGGGACGATTTATGGGTCGGCATGAGCGGCCTTTGCTGATAATAGAATGTCAACCCGTGTGAGCGTGAAGACATCTGCGACCGCTATTTTGAAAGGGAACGATGGTCACGAGGCGAGCCGTCTAGGGTTCCCACCTTCCGAACCATCTATGTCCGAGCAGAGTGGACTACAGATTCGAGGAGCAACGATTCAAAGATCGTGGTCTGTTGAAGAGCGATAATCCCACGGTGAGCAGTCGACATCAGTTCGAGGCTGACTAGGCTCATACCTTTCAAACCATCTACAACTGCGCATAGCAGGTTACAAATTTGAGACGAGGGGATTCAGCGACCATGGTCTGTAGAAGAGCAGTGGTCCCGTGGCAAACCGTCGAAATTAGTTCGGGGCTGACTAGGCTCTCGCCTTACAAATCATCTATACCCGTGCGCATCAAACTACAAATTTGGGAGTTTTCGGCGACCATGGTTTGTAGAAGAGTAGTGGTCCCGTGGCAAGCCGTCGAGTCAATTCGGGACTGACAAGGCTCCTACCTTTCAAACCATTTACACCCGCACAGAAGAGGCTACAAGTCTGGGGTTGGTAATTCGGCGACCATAGTCTGTAGAAGAGCAATGGTCCAGTGGTGAACCGTCGATATCAGTCGGGACTGACTAGGCTCTCACCTTCTAAACAATCTACACCCTCGCAGTAAGGGCTACAGGTCTGGGCTTTAATCAGAAATTGTTGGCTTACCTGATCGGGTTCAGTGACCGTTGTCCACGAAGGGTTTTCCATTTGAAGAACATGCATAAGGTTTTCCTATAATTTCTTCATCCTTGTAGGCATTATCTTCTGCAGAGCGTACCCCCTATCATTTTCCTATTTGAAGAACATGCATAGGGTTTTCCAAAGGCTGAAAGGGGATTTCCATCGTTGGAGTCTTCGAATGTTTTGACATTTGCGCCCATGAGTTGCGATAAAACTTGTTGTTATCCATGGTCACCTGTTTTAGGTGAGCACCCAATTGGTTTGTGAGATCTCGTAATTTCTTCTCATATTTCGAAGAAGAAGTATAGACTTCCTCCCGAGGGACAAGTCTGTCGTTCATGCGCTGGTGCCTTATCGCTGCTCTGGAGCACCTAATTTCAGAGATAACATCAATAGCCAACTCCGGAGTGGTCACCTCCATCACTTCTCGATTAACCACGTTGTCTCGCTTTGCGATGGAATTCGGGATCTCGGGTCGGGGTGAAGTTGGACTTGGTCTGTTGGAGTGGGCCATTGACTTCTGGATGTCTCTTTCATCCCTTCAACGGGAGGGTGCACTTGATCTATTTCAACCTGATACTTGTCCCAAGTTTGTCTGGTCGATCGGATCGAGCATGTGAGTTGGTTGTAGCCAAGGATTGTGATTTCGCGAAATAACACGAAATTTCACCAAAATTCTTTTTTTTTGAAATTACAAAATAAAAAGTTACATTTTTTCGAGAGTTTTTAAAAAAAAATCGAGATTTTTTTTTTCGAATATTTCAAGATTTTTTCAGGGTTTTTTCGTAAAAAAAAAACAATTTTGTAAAAATACAAAAACCAGCTACTAAAAGTTACATTTTTTTCGAAAAATTTTGGGATTTTTTCCATAAATTTTGAGTTTTTTTAATTATCATTTATTCTAATTATTTATTGATTTTTAAACCACCCCATAATTTTCTAATTATCACTTCTTCTACTTATATATTGATTTTTGAAACTACCCCTGATTTTCTAATTATAGGTATTTTGGTTTCATTTAATGTGTTTAATACATTTATTTACTTACATCATATTATTTTTTACATATTTAATATACTCTCGAAATTCATTACATATTTTTCATGTATCCTCGAAATTTTACGTTTTTTCTTTACACATCGAAATATTTCTTAAAATCAAGATACTGAAATTAACTCGAAAAACGAAATCACAATCCTTGGCTAGCATTTCACGGGGCCCCCGATTGCCGATTTTGTACCACCTCAGACCATATTGGACATGTTATTTCATCCTGCTCTTGCTCATGCCAGTCCTTCGTCCTACTGCTGCTCGCGAATAACGTTCATGGGAGAATTCACGGAGCCTACTTTGGGTACCTTAGCTACCTTATGGAGTCGAACTATTTAGGCAAGTTTTTATTTTATATCACATCGGATTCATATGCTCGTAGTATGTTGTATTTTGTATTTGCCTCAGTGCGCTCGTTGTTACATCTTTTCAGTAATCAATAGAGTGTGTTTGCGTAATTCTTTTTTATTTCCTAAATGATTGCGAATCACATAAGCTTCAAAGAACTAAAACTCTACATTGACTATGGAAAGGAAAATAAACAACTGAAATAGACTAATCTGTTGGCAGAGAGAAGTTGATCCGACCCTGAAGTGAATTCGCATAGCCCTTGCTGGATCATTGATACTTTCAGCGAACTGCCAAGCTTTGTTGATGTCTATGAGGTTACTGAAGAGTAAACCTTGCGTGGGAGTTAATTTCCGCGCCGACAAATTGTTGGGGGGTTGTACTTCCGTCTGCATTGACCTCTCCGCTATGCTGGGTTGAAGAGCAGATTGTTCCTTTACTGCTTCAACACCCTTCATTTTCGAAATTAGCCACTATTATTGGGATCTCGTGTGAGTGGAGTGATGCGTCCACAGTCACTGGGTATGGCTCTAATTCAGATATCGTTGTGGGATCTAGTTGGATTTGGAAACATTCTATATGTTTCAGTGTTGCATAATGGCAGCCTCGTGCCACAAGCTGGTTTCCACGTATCGTTCCTTCCGAGTGATTAGCGGTGTACTTAACGCACTGGTGAAGGGTGGAGACTACTACTTCCATCTAGTGGAGCCATGGTCTTCCCAAGATAAGGTTGTAGGTAGACGACACGTCTACTACCATGAAGTTCAAAAGCATAACCTTTCTCAGTCGTGGCTCTCCTGCCACCACTGCTAACCTTATCTTCCCGATCGGGAAGCATTTCCTTCCGTTGAATCAAATTAGTGGGTAGTCTGAGGACATCAGGCTCTCTTCCTTGAGGTCCATACTGCATACCACATTGCAGAACAAGACATTGAGTGAGCTTCCCGTATCTACCGAGGCTCTCTTTACCTCCCACCTAGCAATGGAGACCGATATGACGAGAGCGTCATTGTGCGGTGGTCGGACTCCTTCGAGGTCCTTGTCTGTAAAGGTTAAGGTGGGAATGAGGCTTTGCACCCTCGAGTAGTAAATGCGTTTGTCCTCATCTGCGAGCTGTGTCTGCATCTCTAGTAGAGTCCGCTTGCAGAACCTGTTTGACTGATCTTCATCTGGTCCGACTCCTAAAGGATATAGATTATGTCCGGAGTCTCCTTCTCAATCTTCTCCCCTCATCTCTGGGTCATTCTGGTCGCTTCTCAGAGCCCAGGAATTCCTTTAGCGTGCCCCTGCGGATCATGTACTCGATCTCGTATCTTAGACTCTTGCAATCGTTGGTGTCATGGCCACCCTTCTTGTGGTATGAGTAGTACTTGTTGTTGTCATGTTTGGAGGGGTCTCCGCACTGCTTCGGGGGCCACTTTAGATCTTCCTAATTTTTTATGGAGTTCAGGACATTCGTTAGGCTAGAATTGAGGAGGGTCATGGATCTGGATCCAACGTAGTTGGATGCGATTTCTGGCTTGGCCCAACAGAGTCTGATCTGTTGTCTTTGCGCTTTCGCTTGCTCATTTCTTCATCCTCGTGCCTTCTTCCTGTCCTTAGGAACGAAGGGCTTCTTCTCAACTTTTGTTTCCCTCTTCACAATTCTCATCTCTTTTAAGGTGATGTACCTCTGGGCGCCCTTAAGGAGTTTTGTCCGATCCAAAAGGGGTTCCAAAGTGAGGAAGTCAAAAAGTTTTCCCTCTTTTAGGCTCGCGGTAAAAGCCGTCATGGTTGTGTCGTCAATGAGTGTCAACTAGTCGTTGAAGCGCGTGACACACTCTCTGAGTGTCTCATTGGATCTCTTATTCAGAGAGTATATAGTGTGGGCCTTTCTGAAGGCGTTGGCTTCCAACAAAACGCGTCAGGAACTCCTTCGCCGGTGTCTTGAATAAGTCGATCGACTTTGGCGGGAGTTGTGGAACCATGTTAGCACCGACTTCTTTAGGAAAGTAGGGAAAGTTCTGCACATCACCGACTCAGATCATTCTTTGTGTGCCATTACGTGCTGGTGATGACGTAGGTGATCGAATGGGTCGGTGGTTCCATCATAGAAGTTGAGTTTTGGAGGCGTGAAGTTCTTTGGAAGAACCTCGTTCATGATATGGTCCACGAACAGTGGAACAAAGAGGCGGTAACAACATGTCTGTGTTGTGTGCCCCTCTACGGAGGGGTTTTTGAGGGGCAAGCCTTTCTGCCCTGAGAGTCGGTTACACGTTAGTTGCACCGCCTCTTCTAGTCCAATGAGAACTAGCAGGGGCTTTACTATCCTGTGCTTGCTCTTTGTTGCCTTCTGGAGATTGAGGTATGTGTTGCGGGTGAAGGGTTCTGTTGTATGAGAGCTTCCATTGCTTTGGCGATCTGCTGTATTTGAGACGATAGCAAATCTATCTTGGGGTCCATCATTGTTGTGGCTGGAGCGAGAGCATGAGTCTGCTATCCGTGAGCCACCAGCATCGCTGAGAGTGGCGGTATAGTGCCAATCTGAGCGTTTGACGTGCCCCCTTGTTCTCCATTGTCGTGATCTTGTGGTCACCATCTCTTTGTATCCCGAAGAGAATTGATGCTAGTGAAAGGTCAGGAACTTTGTCGTCCCCACAGACGACGCCAAGCTGATGCAGTCATTTTTCGCTCCCTACTTTGACCTTGACCTACAAACCTGCTGACTTATACACGAAACACACGTGAGCCACAGACCACTGTTGTGGTGGCCGATGGCACTCTGATGCTAAAGTCAGATAGGAATCCGAGGAAGATGTAATGTTGTAAACAAGGAATTTGTAGCGTAAACCTCATGTTTTATTTATAGTGCTGGAGACCTGGTTCGATCATGCCATCGATGTCGTAGTTTAGGGAAGAAGATATTCATGGAGATCCTTCTCTAATTAGGAGTTGTGTTGTGGAATGAAGTTTCCCTGTTAGCCTTGTGCTCCTAGATACGCGGGAAATAGTTTTCATTTCAAGAGTAGTTTATAGATAGAAGTCTCTATGTGTGACATGTAATCTGGAATTTGCTTCCTAGTTGGAAGCAAAGAGCTGTTGTAATTGCCTGTCCGAAACTGATCCTCAAGATACTTGCCATAGCAGAGCTTACGGATATTGAGGATAGTTGTGAGACACGCAGGCTTAGCGGGTTGTAAGAATTCCATTCTATTTGGCGGACTGCATTAGGCTGGCTTAGAACCGTTTGGGTCGGATAAGTGTTGGGTTGATGCTAGGGCCTGTCATTCCTCGAGATCATCATGACTCATGTACGGCACAGAGGAGGGACCGTTTTGGTGAATCATCACAAGATGAACGCTTAGATCCAATATGTGCATCGAAAGCCTTTCCACTGACTGCCTGTGCCATTCATTTATCAGTTTGCGCGTACTATCTTGCACATCAAGCTGCGTTAACCAACAAAACTTGTCGTCTGACTTGATACGGATATCTCCTGAACTAGGCTCAGTCCAGCTAACTCATGGGTGAAGAACACGAGGATCTGGAAGCACAAAGGAACCACCCCCAACAACCGGTAGAGCAGGTGGAACGGCTGTGACAACCAAAAAATCACTATTGCCCTTCCGACGTAAAACAACCATATCAGGAACAAGACTAGTAGTGGCAGCAGGAACAGGAGAGTCCAAACGAGTGGGAAAATAAACTAAGAACCCAGCTGCATCACTAACGTTAATAGAAGGAGACGAGCGAAGAAGAACTTCGAAACTCTGACCATTACCGACAACCTCTTTAGATTGCTCCACCGCCAACTGGAGCATCTTGTCATCAATAGCCCGAGGACCATCGTTAGACCATTCAGATACGTTCGAAACACCATAGGAGAAAATAAGCCTCTTTTCATTATCGTCCAACGAACGAGTAATATCTTTCTCACTTCTCTACAGCACCAGCCTCAGCCTCCTCGAGGGATGCGCAATCCTCTTTCATAACATCCTTGCAGGAAGGACTTGGACGAGAGGTAGTTTCCGTAATATTCAGAAAGACTCGGACGAGATGCAGTCGAGCAGCGCCACGAGTAGATAGTCGTTTCTTCCTCGGAGCCCGACCAGGATCTATCAACAATCGCTTCGATGGACTAACAGACCTAGCAAGCTTCCTCTTCCAGGAGGTTGGGCCTACAACATTGACAGGAGCATCGAGATCCAAAACGCGCCTGTCTGAACTCACTTCCCAATCAATGTTAGCATCGCTAACGCTAGTACGAGTAGCGCGAGCATTGATTTCCTTAGCATGGATTCAGTAAGCAAGGCTCACTCCGCTTCATTCATAGTGTACAAACCACTATGATCCAAGATCTCCTAGGAGATAAATGCCTCCACATGGAACTCGGGAAGCTTCAAGAATTGGCCACTGACCCTCCGCTCCTCCGCAATCAATTGTAGATTCTTCCATTTTTTAGGAACTCGGAATGACCTCAAAATTAGACGACCTCGCAATTGGAAGTAACCAGAGTTAATAAAAGCATAAAACCAGAACCTCAACCAATCACGAATGTCATCATTAAGATTCACAAGTATCTAGCGGCTTACCGCTTAGTTTATCGCCAACAAACATCGTTAAAAAACGAAGAAGCAAAGAGAATGCAGGAGACGAAGGAAGAAAAGAACCCTAATTTCAAAGATAGCGTAAAGAGGGATAACAAACCCATCACGCCTCTTTTTACAGAGCCAGGCAACAAAGGGACTGCTCACGGGACAATGTGCGAGATATGATGGCTACGTGAAATCCCAAAAATGTGCAAAAAAATGAACGGGTGAGCAGAAAATCGAGACACCAACACACCAAAAGTTGCTGACAACATTAAATACAAGATAATGATGGAATTGAAAGACCAATTGTCACGAAGTTAGTGGCCACATCAACATACCCACTAACTAAGGGGGAGTAGCTGATGATACATCAAAATAGACCTTCATCATAGCCACACGCGTAGCAGAAGACATCCATTACGGGGATCGGGCGTCCCATCTACTGAGCTAGCTCGTAGAACCCAAGAAGGCAAAACTGATCAAAAGCCCAAACAGGGTCTATTAAAGAATACGTAATTAAGCCCAAATCCAAGCCCGCACAAATTCTCTCATAAAGATGAGGAACGTTGCATAAGAAAAGAGTCGTGAAGGGAGTTATGCCTCCACAGACGCATTTTCATAAAAGAGGAGACTGTTATGAAAAGCGTCTCCTTCCATTGCGCATCACATGCTTAAGTCACACAGAGAATTAACCGCGGTAAAGGGAACAATCGACCAAGGTATGCACTTTAATTGAGTTTTGTCCAAATTTACTTCCTTTTTCAAACAAAGTTGTTGACTCTTAAGCATCGGAGTGTCTTCGGACACCAAAAAGGTGGTTTTTGGCAATCTAACATCTGTTTTGCAGGTCAAATTCACATAAGGACGAGATTTGGACACATCATATATGAAGAAAATTTTCGAAGGAAGAAAAATTAATGGTGTACAACATTCGTTTATTCTTTAGTGCCCCATGTGTTCATTAAAGGGTGTATCCATTCTGAGAGAATTTTTTTATATCATTTTTCGTTCTTGTTAGTCATAATATTAGCCTTATTAAAACCTAATAAATACCTAATTGATTTTAAGTAAAGGTTTGGTCCATAGATGTGGAGATTGAAAAACAAGAACTATGGTGTTTGATTCAACATTCTCAAAAGCAATTGATACTCCTATCTAGGGCTGGGCAAGTACGGGTAACCGGCCCAAAAGCTAAAAATTGAAAACCGGCCCGAACAATTCGGGCTCGTGTTTATGAGACCCGAAATCGGACCAAGCTGACCGAATAATCGAGGTCCCGGTTAACCGAATTACGGGCCGATTTTGGGTCGGTCTCGGTTCTGAGAGCAAAAAAATATCTACAGTAAAAAAAATACTAATCATCGTACAATAAATACAAAAAAATTACTGATCATCGTACAATAAAAAAAATACAGTACAAAAATTATATCAAAAAATTACAAAAAAAACAATAGAACAAATTAAAAAAACCATTCATTCATCGTAGATCAGATCTGATCAGATCTGATCTTAAGATCTGAGATCAGAGGCGGTCGATGCTTCGCTGTGAGAGGGAGAGGAGAGGGAGGCGGCGGTCGATGGGTTCGCTGGATTCTCAATTTTGAATCCTCAATGTTATTTAACCTATTTAAACTATTTTAAGTTAGCTATTTAAGCTGGGCCGGGCCGATTACCCGACGGGCTTCAGAAATGGAAATCGGGGCCCGGACCAGAAACTTCGGGCCGGGCCGGGCTTTTATAACCGAAATTTTTTTAATTAATTATAACCGATCGGTCTGATTGTCGGTTCGGTCCGAGTTTTCGGTCCTAAATGCCCACCCCTACTCCTATCCATGAGATCATATTCATTTCATTATTTAAAAGTTTGTTTTTCATGATAATTATTTGTGAGATGTTTGTGTTTCTATAATTTATTTTTTTCACACATATAAACTAAGTGATAAATACTCGACCAAAATCTATTTATTCTCCTTCTTGCTACACGCAAAACCCTTTTTTTCTCTTTTGGAGGTAGAGAAGAGCCGTCCTCTCTTCTCAGTCTTTTTTTCTTTTCACGCCTCCTTTTCTCCGGCAGCCACCATTGCACTCCATCACATCTTCCTCATCATAGATCTCCCTCGCTTGCTAGAGAGATCACCTCCACCAGCCATGCCCTATCTATTTCCTCTCGACCTCCTCTCACATCCCCAACCAACTAGCAGACTCTGTTATCTCCACACAGATCTCACCCAACAACCCACCTTCTTCTCATCACCATATCGCCTCCATTACTGAAATCGGTCCCTCTCCTCCATCATGCCATCCACGACCACATCTCATTTTCTTACTCTCGCTTTGGCATACACCATCATCCAGCACCTCCATGTTCCTTCTTCTCCATCATCGTCTTCCTCTGATTCCTCAGACATAGCCACCTTTCATCGCCACTAATTACAGCTACCTTGTCATCTCTCTCGCCTAGCAGATAAATTACCAACCTCCTCTCTCCTTATGTACACAACCTTGCAGCTGCATCACGTCCGAACATAGCCACCTCTCATCGCAGCCAATCTTGACCTCGCTCTCATCCATTGACGCCACCTCACCTTATACTTTCTTTATCTATCCCTTCTTCCTCTCTCTTGTTCTACTCATCGCAGCACATAGCAGGCAGCACAATTTGCAAAGAGAAGAAACAGAACATGCTGAAAATCGTAAGAAAGAAGAAGAAAAAGAGGGAAAAACTGATTTTTAAAAGTTTGGCTATTGGCACCTTGCAGATTAGTCTGTCCCACACAAAGCATAGCAGCCGAGATGATGTTCATCCACGCCTCTGCTACGACCACCACCACCATGATTTTCTAAATCATCCACTAAGGCATAGATAGTCCCTCAGGCTTAGTAGAATTTATTTTCGTTTTTATTATTTTTCGATGCATTGTATGATTTGACATTGTGTTGATTTATGAACAAATGCATATTACATTCACCATTTATGTCATACATCCATGGTAGTTAGAATCATTCTATGCTTTTGTTTAAGCATGTTTTATTCGTATTAATTAAACACGTGATTAGTTGTGCCTTAAACAAACAATTAATTCTAAGGATTTGCATATTTGCTAAAATCAATCAATTACATTGTTAGTTAAACATGTGATTAGTTGTGCCTTAAACAGACAATTAATGCTAGGGTTTGCATCTTTGCTAAAATCAATCCACTACATTGTTTGAAAAAATAATTGACATTAGTATAATTTTATGAACATGATGGATGATTCGAAAGCCTTAGCATCTCTCTTTGATTTTCAAACTCAATTTTTAATTGTTTTCTGCCTTCCATTAGTTTATAAATTTTTTATTGTTGTAACCCCCTTTCAAATGGGTTTAAATAGATTGTAGCGTTCGATTGTGTCTTCAATTCTTATGGGATCGACCCGTATTTGACATTGTCTACTTGTTAGACAATCGTGCATTTGCGGTATAACAATCATATTAAATTAGCCTATTAATTTAGGTTAGTAAAATTTGCATCATCTCTCCCCTAAGGACATATTTAAATGAAGGAGAAAACCGTTGTAAAAACGTCCCCCTTCATTGCACCTTGCATCCTTAAGTCATGCAAAGAGTTTATTGTTCTCATTATATAAGGTAAAAGAGAGATTCACGAAAGATGTATGCAAACACAACACAACTATACTCTGTCCAAGTTCATTCTCTCCTACAGTTAACTGACTTAAGCATCAAAATGCCTTCGGTTACCAAATAGAAGGTCTTTGGCAATCTAACATTGTTTTGCAAGTTAGATCTCGAGGAGAATAGATTTGGATGCATCACTTCGTGCACGGAAAACGTAGATGGTACAAGGTCTATATTTTAGAAGGAAAAAATATATTTGTCTAATTAATCCTTAGATTTCCTAAATAAAAACCACCACTAAGTTTTTAAGCATTTTAAGATACAAGATAGGGCTTTGCCAGGGTTAACGTAAAGATTTCCAAATGAAGTAAAGGATAGGGGTGGGCATCCCATCCCGGGATCATGTTCCCGTCCCGATTTTTTTGGGTTTTAATGGAATTGAATAATTCCATCCCGATCTAGAATGGGATGGGACGGGATGAATATTTTCAATCCCGTCCCGTCCCGAGCTAATTTTTCAATATTTATTATTAATATTTATTATTTATTTATTTTAGGATTGCAATATTTATTATCAATATTTTAGAATTGCCAACATTCAAGTCATATGGTCTTTCCATTTTTTCCTTCAACCATAATTATGACAAGAATAATGAACAAATAAGTGCTTAGTATCTACTGAAATACATCAATAGTTCACGGTTAGTCATACTTTGTGGTGTCAAAGAGCATTTTCTCTTGTGTCTATACACCCCCAAACCACTCCAGCATCTTTGCAATGTCTGACAAACGTATAACACACTTCACTCATCACTCAGTCAGTAGTTAGTACACAAATCAAAACACAAGACAACACAACACATTTCACTCCACCAAATCAATCTTCTCCATCTCCTCTTTACTTTTTCTTCATCTTCAATGATGGCAGAAAAACTTCCTTCTTCACTCCCATCTCTCATTCCTTGTAGTTCCATCAAAACCTCCATCCTCTCTCTTGCAACTCTAACCCTAATTTCCGTCACTTACATCTCCTTCAAATCCCTCCACTTCCCTCTCCAAAACACCTCCTCCATTTCCAATCTCTCTCCCTCTCCTCTTATTTTTCAGGTACAATCTCCTCTCTCTTTCACTCTCTATTTCTTTTCGCTTCGATTTCTACTTCGTTTTTCCGGATTTCTCAGTGTTTTACGCAGGTTTTGATGTATAAAGGTGGCCGCTACGATGACAAAGAAGCCAGATCTCGAAGAATTATCGGACATCTACCACTCTTCCGAGGTTTTTCGATTGAATTATGCCGAAATGGAGGAGAATTTCAACTTCAAGGTTTATATCTATCCCGACGGAGATCCAAATACATTTTATCAGACACCTAGAAAGCTCACAGGAAAGTACGCCAGCGAAGGCTATTTCTTCCAGAACATTCACGGACCGAAGATCCAGATCTTGCTCACCTCTTCTTTATCCCCATTTCCTGTCACAAAATGCGTGGAAAGGTTCGTGCACTATACATAATAATTCTTTAGATCTATTTATGTTTCCAGCATATGTACCACTGTACCAGCATATTATGTTTACAGCAGTAATTTATAGTTTTATACCTATTAGATTATAAAAAAAAAAACTTGATCAACAAATAGAGCACGCTGATCCCGTCCCGTTCCTAACCCGTTTGGGATGGGACGAGGTCAGGATGGAGTCTATCCCATCATGTCCCGTCCCAATCCCGTATGAATGAGATGGAATAGGGATGGCTCTATCTCGTCCTGTGCCCACCCACCCCCAGTAAAGGAGACTTGGGAGAGAGTAAAGAGACCAAAGGGCATAGGGGCAGGAGCTCTTGGTGGCATTGAAGATGAAGAGAAGTAAAGGAACAAGGCAGGATAGAGCAGAGCAAAACAGAGCAGAGATATCTTCTCCACCAGAAGAGGTGATCTTCGAAATCCTCTGTTGCAAATTTGGCTTTTTAAAAATAAAAAACAAATCTGTGTTTACCTTGTTTTGAACCCTGGACCTCCCTCTCCTATTTTGATCTTTGAACCACTCTCTATTTTATAGTCCCATATCTACTATATATTTCTTTGAGGTAGAGTATATAAGAAGATAGTTAGGACTTGGGTTTGGACCCCTTGGGGGTACCACTCTTTTATGAGGAGGGGAGAGATAGGCCCTCGCGCCCGCCGCCGTCCGTCCGGTCGGTCGGTTGGGTTGGGTTGGGTCATTTAGAAAGCAAAACATTTTTTTGCTGAAATTTTATTTAAAACGAAAAATCGATTTCTGAAGAGGACTGAGTCGAAACGGTCTCTCTAGACCACGTCTTGGCTCCGTGATTTTTGGCAAAAAATCCGCCACCATATCTTCTCCACGACCCACGACTTGATCTTGCCAATGAATCTAGTCTTTATCTCTTTTTTCGATTGTATGTTTTCTACCTATAAATACCATCTCTTTGTTTAGAGTTGAAATACAAAAAGAAAATAATACAGTTTATGCAAACGATCTTTAGCTTTCAGTTTATGCTTTGTGAAGAGTTCTTGCAAACAGCTTTTCGAGTTTCTGCTTCCAGCAAACAGTTTTCGTACAGAGATTATTGCAAACAGTTCTAGCTTTCTCTGTTCATGCTTCTTGTTTGTTGCTGTTTTAATTTTCTGGTGATTCCGAGCAAATAAGGAGATTAAGGGTGATTTGTATACCGTTCAATTAGTGTGCAATTTTTGAACGAGACAGAGATTCTGGGCTGTTTTATCCTGGGGACGGCGGGGCTACGAAACTGCTTGCACAATTTTGGGCAGAGCCGCGAAACGTCTTAAAGAGAGCGACCTAGTCCGCGACTCAACCCAAGCAAAATTGGTACAATCGTTCCTTCCTTTTAATTCGAATTTACAGCATATTTTTCCAACAATTTTAAGACGTTTTTCTATGTCTGCCATGAATTCAATTACTGAAATTGCTGCAAAAGACCTTAATAGGCCCTTTCGTTTTGAGGGCCAACACTTTAAAAGATGGAGACAAAAGATGTTGTTTTTCCTTACAACACAAAAGGTTGCATATGTTTGTGATACTGAAAAACCAATATTGCCTGCTGAACCTACTGAAACCCAAACTAAAGATTTAGACCGTTGGATTGAAAATGATTTTTTATGTAAAAAATTTATCCTGAATGGTCTGTCTGGTGATCTTTATGATTATTACTGTACTGAACAAACTGCAAAAGATATTTGGGAAGCCCTTAGAAAGAAATATGACACTGAGGAGGCTGGCACAAAGAAATATGCTGTCAGTCGCTATCTGAAATTTCAAATGACTGATGATAAGTCTGTGGAAACCCAATCACACGAGCTTCAAAAGATTGCTCATGAAATTATATCTGAGGGAATGACTTTAGATGAGCAATTTCAAGTAGCTGTTGTGATCGACAAATTGCCCCCTAGCTGGAAAGATTTTAAGAATGTCCTTAGGCATAAAACTAAAGAGTTTTCCCTAGAAAGCCTGATAACCCGACTTCGCATTGAGGAGGAAGCCAGGAAACAAGATCAGAAAGAGGAAGTTCTGATTATTTCAAACCATAAGAAGTCTACCCCTGTTTCTCTGAAACCCAATGGAAAGACAATGAAAAATCAGAATAACAATAAAAACCGGAACCATCAGAATCGGAACCAGCAGAACCGGAACAATCAGAACTGCAACCATCAGAATCAGAATCCTCCGTGAAATCAGAATGGACAGAAACATCCCTCCAATAATGATTCAGCACAGTTCCTTTGCTACACCTGTGGTAGGCCAGGGCATATGGCCAGGAACTGCCGGAATGGGTCTCGCCCTGCACCTCAGGCGAACCTAACCGAAGACCAACTTATTGCCATGATCTCTGAGATCAATTTTGTTGGTGGATCCGAGGGATGGTGGGTAGACACTGGTGCTTCTCGACATGTCTGCTATGATCGAGGAATGTTCAAGTCCTATTCTGAAACTGAGGACAAGAAAGTGTTGTTGGGTGATTCCCACTCCACTATAGTTGCTGGAACTGGAACAGTTGAACTGAAGTTTACCTCTGGAAAGACAGTTATCCTGAAAGACGTCTTGCATACTCCAGAGATGAGAAAGAATCTAGTATCTGGTTTTCTTCTGAACAAGGCTGGGTTTACTCAAATTATAGGGGCTGATTTATACACCATTACAAAGAATAATGTATTTGTGGGAAAAGGGTATGCTACTGATGGAATGTTTAAGCTAAATGTTGAAGCGAATAAAATTTCTAGTTCTGCTTACATGTTGTGCACTTTTAATATCTGGCATGCTAGACTTTGTCATGTTAATAAACGTATTATTAAAAACATGAGTAACTTAGGACTAATTCCAAAATTGTCCTTAAATGACTTTGAAAAGTGCAACTATTGTAGTCAAGCAAAGATAACCAAAACACCACATAAATCTGTAGTTAGAGAATCTGAACCTTTAGATTTGATACACTCAGATATATGTGAACTCGATGGTATCTTGACTAGAAATGGAAAACGTTATTTTATTACGTTTATTGATGACTGTTCTGATTATACTTTTGTTTACTTAATGAAAAATAAAAGTGATGCCTTTGACATGTTTAAATTGTTTTTGACTGAAGTTGAAAATCAATATAATAGAAAGATTAAGAGACTTAGGAGTGATAGAGGCACTGAATATGATAGCAGTACTTTCATAGAGTTCTATAATTCTCAAGGAATTATTCATGAAACAACTGCACCATATTCTCCTGAGATGAATGGCAAAGCTGAAAGGAAAAATAGAACTCTTACCGAGTTAGTAGTTGCCATAATGCTTAACTCCGGTGCTGCATCGCACTGGTGGGGAGAAATCATCTTGACAGTCTGTTATGTGTTAAATAGAGTCCCCAAATCGAAAAGTAAAACATCCCCATATGAGATTCTGAAAAATAAACAACCAAACCTGTCTTATTTGAAAACTTGGGGTTGTTTAGCTTATGTTAGAATTCCTGATCCTAAAAGGAACAAGCTTGCTAGTAGGGCATATGAATGTGCATTCATAGGATATGCCATGAATAGCAAAGCTTATAGATTCTATAATCTTAAAGATCAAGTTATTATATAATCAAACGACGTTGACTTTTATGAAGATAAATTTCCTTTTATTTCGAGGAATAGTGGGGGTACATCATCAAACAACGTACCTTTGCTCAGGGTTAATGAAAATCTTAAAGCCACAGAATCTGAGCCAAGAAGAAGTAAACGGAAACGATCTTCTAAAAACCTTGGCCCCGATTACTATGTCTTTTCAGTCGAAGAGGATCCCCTTAGTTTTCAAGAGGCTTTATCCTCTATAGATGCCAATTTTTGGGAAGAAGCTATCGATGATGAAATGTATTCTCTTGAGTCTAACAGAACCTGGCACTTAGTTGATTTGCCACCTGGTTGTAAGACAATAGGATGTAAATGGGTATTTAAGAAGAAATTGAAACCCGATGGTAATGTTGACAAGTTCAAGGCTCGTCTCGTAGCCAAAGGGTATAGACAGAGAGAAAATGTTGATTTCTTTGATACATATTCTCCTGTAACCAGGATTACATCTATTCGAGTGTTAATTTCTCTTGCTGCAATACATAACCTAGTTTTGCACCAAATGGACGTTAAGACTGCGTTTCTTAATGGTGATTTGGAAGAAGAAATTTACATGGACCAACCTGAAGGTTTTGTTATTCCAGGACAAGAACATAAAGTTTGCAAACTAGATAAGTCACTTTACGGTTTGAAACAAGCTCCAAAATAATGGCATGAAAAATTTGATAATCTTGTTATCGCACATGACTTTAAAGTGAACGAAAGTGACAAATGCATTTACTATAAAGCTGAAAATGGCATTTGCACTATAATATGTCTGTATGTGGATGACTTACTTATCTTTGGTTCTAATATCCAGGTCGTGAATAAAGTGAAAGCTTTATTGTGTGCAAACTTTGATATGAAAGATCTTGGAGAAGCGAGTGTAATCCTTGGTATCAAGATTACTAGGTCTGAAAAGGGAATTTCTTTGGATCAATCTCACTATATCGAGAAGATCCTAAATAAATATAATTACTCTGACTGTAAACCTGCATGTACTCCTTATGACTCTAGTGTAAAGTTGTTCAAGAACACCGGTGACGGTATTAGACAATCTGAGTATGCGAGCATCATTGGTAGTCTTAGATACGCTACCGATTGCACTAGACCCGACATAGCTTACGCTGTTGGATTACTATGCAGATTTACAAGTAGACCTAGTATAGAGCATTGGCATGCAATTGAATGGGTCATGAGGTACCTGAAGAGGACTAAGAACCTCGGATTACATTATCAGAAGTTTCCCGCTGTCCTTGAAGGATATAGCGATGCTGATTGGAACACCCTTTCAGATGACTCCAAAGCCACCAGTGGCTATATTTTCAATATAGCTGGTGGAGCTGTTTCTTGGAAATCAAAGAAACAGACCATTTTGGCACAGTCCACGATGGAGTCAGAGATTATAGCACTAGCCACGGCTAGTGAAGAAGCGGGTTGGTTGAGAAACCTGCTAGCAGAGATCCCTTTATGGGAAAGACCGATTCCAGCTGTCTTGATCCATTGCGATAGTACCGCGGCTATTGCAAAAATACAGAACCGTTATTATAACGGCAAGAAACGACAAATACGTCGTAAGCACAGCACAGTTAGAGAGTTTCTATCTACTGGTGCTGTGAGAGTGGATCATGTACGAACTGATGCGAACTTGGCTGATCCTTTGACGAAAGGATTAGCTAGAGAGAAGGTTTTCAAAACCTCGAAAGGAATGGGACTAATGCCCTTAGTTTGATGAGTTATTCACGATGGTAACCCAACCTATAGACTGGAGATCCCAAGAAATAGGTTCAATGGGTAATAACAAGTCGTGAATGATATGATGTGAACCATGCTGACAAAATAGCAATCTCATTCCTAGATTAAAGCATGAATTCCTGAAGCGATAGTAGGATGAGTTAAAAAAACTCTTAATGAGGTCTATACTCTATGTGGAGTGGAGTACCTAGCTACAGGAGTACTCTTGATAGACTCACCTAAGTGATTGTGGAAGTTTGGCCGCTTCCTATGGAATTTGTGGGCAAAATTCCTAGCGCCTTCACTACACTGGGATATACGTGCATGGCCGTAAAGCACGGGCTTTTTAGACTTCACCCTGGTAAGGTTGTGCGTGTAATGTCTGTTAGAGATAGAGTTCAAAACTACGAGTTACTCTAGTATATTCTAAAGCATGAACACTACGCAAGAGTTCAAGTCGAAAGACACTTTTGTTTATGCACAATCTTATATTTTAAAGATTGCTCGATGAAAATTGTTTTTAAAAATCCAAGTGGGGGATTGTTGCAAATTTGGCTTTTTAAAAATAAAAAACAAATCTGTGTTTACCTGGTTTTGAACCCTGGACCTCCCTCTCCTATTTTGATCTTTGAACCACTCTCTATTTTATAGTCTCATATCTACTATATATCTCTTTGAGGTAGAGTATATAAGAAGATAGTTAGGACTTGGGTTTGGACCCCTTGGGGGTACCACTCTTTTATGAGGAGGGGAGAGATAGGCCCTCGCGCCCGCCGCTGCCGCCATCCGTCCGGTCGGTCGGGCGGGTCGGGTTGGGTTGGGTTGGGTCGTTTAGAAAGCAAAACATTTTTTTGCTGAAATTTTATTTAAACGAAAAATCGATTTCTGAAGAGGACTGAGTCCAAACGGTCTCTCTAGACCACGTCTTGGCTCCGTGATTTTTGGCAAAAAATCCGCCACCATATCTTCTCCACGACTCACGACTTGATCTTGCCAATGAATCTAGTCTTTATCTCTTTTTTCGATTGTATGTTTTCTACCTATAAATACCATCTCTTTGTTTAGAGTTGAAATACAAAAAGAAAATAATACAGTTTATGCAAACGATCTTTAGCTTTCAGTTTATGCTTTGTGAAGAGTTCTTGCAAACAGCTTTTCGAGTTTCTGCTTCCAGCAAACAGTTTTCGTACAGAGATTATTGCAAACAGTTCTAGCTTTCTCTGTTCATGCTTCTTGTTTGTTGTTGTTTTAATTTTCTGGTGATTCCGAGCAAATAAGGAGATTAAGGGTGATTTGTATACCGTTCAATTAGTGTGCAATTTTTGAACGAGATAGAGATTCTGGGCTGTTTTATCCTGGGGACGGCGGGGCTACGAAACTGCTTGCACAATTTTGGGCAGAGCCGCGAAACGTCTTAAAGAAAGCGACCTAGTCCGCGACTCAACCCAAGCAAAATTGGTACAATCGTTCCTTCATTTTAATTCGAATTTACATCATATTTTTCCAACATCCTCTCTTGGCTTCCTGTTACGTCTCTGTTATGTTTCAAGTGTGTGTGCAAATCATGGCAAAATCTACTCACAAACGACTCGAATTTTATCTAATCACACCTCAATCGATCAACCCAAATGGAAAATTTTGGTCTCTTCAGTGAATATGATAATGGATTCTTTAATCTCCACTACCCCATTGATTTCAACTCACCCCAAAAGGCTAGAAGGCTTGATTTCCTTCCCCAAGACCTCCCCACGTCACTATCACTCTTAACTTCTTCATGCAATGGGTTTGTTTGCTTACACTCTGAGAACAAAGTTTTACTTCTGAACCCATCAACTAGATCCTTCAAGCAATTGCCAGACCCACCTACACTTCACCACACAACCTCCTCAGAAGACTTGGATGCAATTCTAGTACACCCCTTGTTGTTGGGGTTCGGGAATAGTTCACTCAGTGACCAATATAAAGTTTTACGGATTCTTCGTTCGTCGGAAATCAAGAGCCACGAAGAGGAGAGGCTAAACATGAGTGTGAACATGCATGCAGTGTTAGATGTACAAACGAGTGATTCTAGCTGTCGAGGGAATGGGCGAGGAAAACAGCGAGGGAGAGAGGGAGGGAAGGAAGGGACCGTCCATCCCCTTGGGATGTGCACAAGAAAAATGAAGGCACGCATCCCGAAGGGGATGGACGGTCCCCTCTCTCCCTCCCTCGCTGTTTTCCTCGCCCATTCCCTCGACAGCTAGAATTTTCCATGTACACACAGTGGGTACAGATTCATGGAGAAGAGTGGGAGGTTTTCCTAGAGAAATTTATATTCCTGAGCACAAGTTTGGCACAACGCCACCTGGAGGGACACTCTTGAAGGAATCCCTTCATTGGTTTATAAAAGCTTTCAAAGTCATTGTGTCATTTGATATGGGAAATGAGGAACTCGGCAGAGTCTCAACGCCTGAATTTGGAGACTTTGTGGTTAACAAGACTTTTTGGGGTGTCTCAAATGGTTGCCTTTGCCTTTTTGGTAAATCCAAATCAAAGGTCATTAAGGTGTGGGTGATGAACAAGTACGGAGTACAAGAGTCCTGGACTCATCGATTCTCTGTTATGGATCCCGACCATGAGGACTTTTGGCTTTGCCCTAAGAATGTGCTGAAGAAAGGTCCCCCGTTCACATATTTTTTTAATACACCGCGCAAACATGTCATGTTTTTGCAAAATGGGGTGGTTCTGGTGGTGGCAGAATCTAGAAAGCTGGCCAGTTATGATCCAAGGAATGGAAGCGGAAGGGTTCTCGAGTTTCATGGTATTGAGGACTGGGATCAAACTGTTGGCTATGTGGAAAGTCTTGTTGGGTTTAACAGCGACTGATAGTATGTAAGTGGTACAACTTAATACTATTTCCTGTTGGGCAATCCTGTTTATATATGTATATTTTGTGCAGTACACGGATCGTTACTTTTGAGTTTTGAGTTGTATTGTTTGTTTTCATGGCCACATTGCTGCCATTTATTGTTTGCCTTTTGGGATACGTATTCTTAGCAAGCAGTGAGATTGTAAAGGACTAGGGAAGACATTTTGATTTGGATTGTTTGATGAGTACCATATTGTATGATATTGTTCCTTGTTTCGTTACATTTTAACTTGTTGGTACCATTGTTAATTTTTGCCTGTCCTGAAATACTTGGCTGTACATTAGCCTAGTATTTTAGCATCTGTATGATGAAAGGTGGTTTCAATCCATTTGATTGTTGCAATTAGATAGGGTAGAAATGAACCGTGTTGGTATGTTAGACAAGAAGCATTTCTTGACGAGTAAGTTTAACTGATGGGGGTTCCTACTAGCTGCTTGGTCAGCAAGTCACTTGCATATGTCCTAGTTTCTTGATGTGTTAAGAAGTTCCATTTGCACGTGTCGCAATTTTCATGAACATGTGATATGGGTTGATACTACTCAACCAGCAACTTGAAATTAGGACTTCAATTTGGTTTTGGGGGCTTTATGTTGGTTATTCTTTAGGGGGATGCCCTCTCATGAACGTTTTTTTAATTGGCCTCATCCTCATGTACTTCTACCGTAGTCTGGTAATGCTTTCTGTTCTCTCTTCCGAGTGAGCTTATCACTGACAAGGTTCTTATTTATGCAATATTATCTTATTGTTTCGCCGATCAATAATATTTTAGTTTCAACAATTTTCTATCAGAAAACCGATGATACTTGTTATTCCTTTGTTGTGAGGTTTTGTCTAATTGTAGGATTCTACTGATTTTACTGTTTAAGCATGCTCTTAGAAGTGAAAAGGATAGAGATCTATTGTTCATGGTTTAAAGGATGATGAGTGAAAAATTACTCTGGTATCCCCTTTGAAGTCCCCTATTTCTAACAATATGCGCTATAGACTTACTTTCAGTGTCATTGCAACGGTTGACTCCTTTTAACTTCTCATAACTGCATTATGTAGTTAGGGGATCACTAGTAGATTATGGCAGTTCATGTTCTACTGTTCATGGTTTTAAGGACGACAAATGGAAAATTACTCTGGTATCCCCTTCGAAGTCCTATTTCTAAAAATATGGGCATAGACTTGCTTTCAGTGTCATTGTAACTGTCAACTCTTTTTAACTTCTTATATAGCTGCATTATGTAGTGATAATGTTCGAATTTAGATTATCTGATTGTTTTCTTATGATTAGTTACTTCCATAATGCTTTTTTTGCAGGTAGGAAGAAAGAAAATGCTAAAGGAGATGATTAGTTATTTGCTTTTCAATATGTTTCTTCGACTTTGAAGGCTCAACAGAGCGCAGAAATCTTAATTTCATCTTGTCCTCAACCCCTGTGCAGGTGTACGAGTTTGAGTGTGAAGAACAGGTAGGTATGGTGGGGGTTTTGTATTGAGTTCCAAGAATGAATCTTGATAATTAAGTTACTCTGAATTTTTGTGGAATCGTGTTAGTTGTTTCATGTCTGTGCCTTATCGATGTGTTCTTTGTTATCCGTTAACCACTTACATTGAAATTTGACTATTTCAGTGACTATCACCTGCATTTCTGTAACAATTGTAAAGACCTAACATTCCCATATTACTACGGAAGTCAAGTAATTAGCGAAAGAGCTTAGAGTACACAGGCATTAGTTGTAAGTTATACAACATTCTAAGTGTAGCTTTGTTCAATCCATTGGTCAAATTCGGCACTTTTGACAATGTTGTACTTCTAATACATATACAACCAATTTGACCAGGAAATTGACATTAATAAACACCATGCGGAAAAAAAAAATGAATAGCTTATAACAAAATTTAAAAAAGAAAAATATTATCGTGTTTAATTGCCTACTGAACTCATTAATTCTTCAGAACTCTGAGTTTACGGAATTTTCTTAGTGGAAGTAAGCCTTCCTGTTGCTCACCATTGTTGATTTGGTGCCTCGTGATCATTAATGTGTAGGGCGTCTCAATGGAGGTGCCTCCCCTCCTGATCTTGGGTGCCTTTACAGCCCCCCAAGTCTTTTACCATTTGAAGGTACAAGATAGGCTTTTGCAGGGTTTATGTAAGAACTTTTCCAAAAGGGGTTCATGTAAGAACCTTCCCAAGATATGGTGGTATTATTTAGCAATAGAATAAAGAATGGTTATTTTGACTTTATTCCCTTATAAAAGTAGACTCTTGTCGCATTTTTAAATTAAATTAGAGAACGGTCATCAAAGTCACAGAAGTCATTAACACTATCACGTGTTGCTCACATGATGGACGAAAAATGACAAAAAAAAAGTTCTTAGGACATGCCTAGCCCCACGCACGCGACACTATTTAAAACCCTTCTTTTGTTTCTTTCCCATCCTGCCCCTCTTTAGATATGACCGTCTATCATAAAGGAAGGTTGCGTGGATGGTCTAGATGTCGACATGAATAGAGTGAGTGATCCTCCTCTTCATCATTGGCGTCCTCTTCTTCATTCCAAAACAAACTAGAGCACCTCTTCTTCATTTTCCATCTCCTCCACAACAAATTGAATTAATGCATGAGTTTCCTCTTCAAAATAATCCAAATGAAAAAATGAAGAATTGATGCAGAAAAATTGCCAAATTTTCACAAATCTCACTAAAAAGCTGGAAATTTCCCTTCACATATGGGTAGAGTGCAATCAAAATCATCGATCTTACTATTCTTTGCAAAATCCATTTGATAATTTTCCTTGAAATTTTCTCATCTCCTCCATTAAATCACAACCATCATCACCACTGATCTCTCCTCCATAACCAGATATCATCACCACCAAATCCGCCATTGCCATCCATTATCTCACCGCCTTTTTTTTAATTACGTTGACCGGGAGATGTTGAAGTTGCATAGATTATTTGAAAATTGCCCATTATGATCAACCACGACACCATCTTTTGCAACCTTGTTTCCATCATTCTCCTTCGAAGCTCAACAATCCCATTTCATTCTCCTTCCACACTCATCTCATCAAACGCTTTACAGAAATTCTAAATGTCGAGGAAGTGGGCGAGGAAAGGAAGGTGGCGGGGGGTGAACCGTTCACCCCCCTCAGGATGTGTGCCCACTTTTTTGGCGCGCACATCCCGAGGGGGTGAACGGTTCACCCCCTGCCACCTCCCTTTCCTCGCTGGTTTCCTCGTCACGTAGAATCACTCAACGCTTTAATTTCCCATTCCTTCGAAGTGCCTATTGTAAACATGGTTAGAGTTTGCATTAATTGATGAGGCTGTGGAGAAAATGAATGAGATGTCAGGGCATTAATGAAGAAATTGAGTGGTTTATGGGAGACGTGATTGAGAAGCAACTTTCCAATAAGACTAACACTCTCACTCCTTGAGGAAGGAACAATAAATGAAGGTGCAATTGTTGATAGGTTGTTGGGAAATGAAGTGGAACCAAAACTAGTCTTAGTAGGAGTAGAACTAGAAGTGGGGCATGGGCAAGAGATAACGGAAAACGGGTTGTGTTGAACTATAGTAACAGCTGGTGAGGTGGCAATCACACAAGGGGGCAGGTTGACTCATGATCAGAACTGGATGCTTAGCTGTTTGGGATTAGAATTTGAACATTTTTTTTTTCTAATGAGCCTAACTTCTTGAGTGACTAAATTGAATTACTACATTGAATGCCATTTTTGTCGTGCCTATTCGATTCTCCCCGGATTTATCTATAAAATGTAGTAATGATTAGTAACACCATTCCCTACCTCATTCTTCACCATTTTCTAATCATGTTTGACAATCACTATTATTGGTTTCTAATTTGATAAGTGTTGTCCACCCACTTAAAGTATTTTTGTAGGTAATATGATCGTGTACCAGTCATCATCATCTGGTAAACGGTCATATGCTGCTTGGTTCTTTCCACATGTTCCAACCAATGTTTTCTTGCTAGTTGGATGCCAAAAATATTTTTTTTCTAATTTATATATTACATTGTGCGGAGATGGCTTAAAAAGATCTACCTCCTCATTTGCTCAATGAAATTGCCGATTGAGTGGATCTACTTGATAGTCTCTAGATGAAACATGTTTTTCACAGTTGGCACCACCGGATCGACTTATCTCCTATGAGAGAAGTTGGGTTGAAAACAATCATGGGAATCAAGAAAGATATCTTCAAGGTGATAGAAACAACAAATGCAGTGATTGTCAAGATGAATGCTAGCCTACATCCTGGTGTATCTGTGCAACTCGTGTAGCAAACCGCAGTGAACATTGCATGTTAGTTGTCTGAGTGTCGCTTGGGGTTTTTCTAGGCTATATGGCAGCCTATCAAGGCCACTATTAGAACTATGGTCTCTGTACATTTTTTATTTTTTTGGTGGGCGTCTTGCATGGTTATAAAAAGTGAGGATATTTGAAATGGAGATGAACTGTTATTTTAAAATGTTGTTTATCTTAGGTGAGGAACATGAAAGTAGCAAGCGACGTTTGGATCGCGATCTTCTTATTAACTAATTTAATCTCCTCTAAACAACATTATCAATTAGACATAGCCCTACTTTAGCCATGTCAGCTTCTAGACCATTCACATAAACTTACTTTATGACAGATGGTCGGATCTAAAGAGGGGCAGGATGAAAAAGAAGCAAAAGAAGAGTTTCAAATATTGTCATATGCATGGGGCGTGGCATGTCCTAAAATGTGAGTGGTGTATGGAGCGTGGCATCTAAACATTTTTTTGCTCACGTGATGGTGTTAACAGCTTTCGTGACTCTGATGGCCATTCATCATCATCATCATCAAAGCCCATTCCCGAGATTTTCGGGGTCGGCTACATGAATTTTGGTTCTCCAAGCAATGCGATCTTCCCACATTTCCTCACCTAATCCAAGCTCAATGATATCTTCATTCACCGTCTTCATCCAAGTTTTCAACGGTCGTCCCCTCCGTCTACACCCTCCATTAACTTGCCAATCTAAACATTTTCTAATTGGCGCCGTGCTTGGTCTCCTCCGCACATGACCAAACCAAGTTAAACGTCTTTCTCTAATTTTTTCCTCTATGGGCGCTACACCTAAGTATCTCCTAATTCTTTCATTTCTAATTTTATCCTTACGAGTTTTACCACACATCCACCTTAACATACGCATTTCTGCTACTGCCATCCTATGCGTATGTTGTCCCGTAGTAGCCCAACATTCTGAACCGTATAGCATGGTTGGTCGAACAATTGTCTTATAGCATTTCCCTTTTAGCCTTGCAGGCATCCTTCTATCGCACAATACTCCTGACGTCATTCGCCATTTCAACCAACCAGCTTTAATCCTGTGGTCTACATCTGCTCCAATAGCCCCATTCTTTTGAATTATAGACCCTAGGTATCGAAAAGCCTCACACTCCGGGACCTCGACACCTTCGATCTCAATTGCATTACTTCTCCCTCTTGGTTCACACCCAAAGTTGCACACTAGATACTCCGTCTTCGAACGACTAATTCTAAAACCTTTACTCTCTAAAGCCTCCTGCCACTTAACTAATTTCTGACCTAAACCTGCACTAGTCTCATCCATTAAGACAATATCATCTGCAAATAACATGCACCAAGGTACATCTTCTTGCAGATGTCTCGTCAACACATCCATGACCAAAGCAAAGAGATATGGACTTAACGCCGACCCTTGATGTAGTCCTACTGTCACTGGAAATTCACTAGACATCCCACCTACTGAGCGAACACTTGTTACAACCCCTTCATACATATCCTTAATGATATCGACATAACATTGAGACATTTTCTTCCTTTCAAGCACCCACCAAATTAACTCCCTGGGGACCCTATCATATGCTTTCTCCAGATCAATAAAAACCATATGCAAACTCTTACGTGCCTCTCGATATTTTTCTACAGTTTGCCTAAGCAGGAAGATGGCCTCTGTAGTAGACCTACCTGGCATAAATCCAAATTGATTCTCCGAAATCGTGGTTAAACTCCTAAGTCTTTGTTCTATAACCCTCTCCCAAAGTTTCATCGTATGACTCATAAGCTTTATCCCTCTATAGTTCGAGCAATTCTGGATATCCCCATTGTTCTTATAAATTGGTACCACAATGCTATGCCTCCATGAATCTGGCATTTTTCTAGTTTCCAGAATCCTATTAAAGAGCTTAGTTAGCCATTGAATCCCAACTTCTCCCAGACATTTCCATGCTTCAATTGGTATATCATCTGGTCCAACGGCCTTCCCTGTCTTCATTCTTTTTAAAGCTTCTCTCACTTCTGTGGCACTAACTCTGCGATGGAACACGCGATCCCTCCCTTCCTGTGAAGCATACCCCTCCAAGTTTAACTCCCCTACATGTGTTCCATTGAGTAGGGTCCAAAAGTAATCCTTCCATCTATCTAAAATAGCTTTATCCTGCATTAAGACTCTTCCATCCTCATGCTTAACACACTTAACATGACTCAAGTCCCTAGTTTTTCGTTCTCTAGCCTTCGCTATCTTGAAAATATCCTTATCCCCTTCCTTCATACCTAGCCTATTATAAAGAGCATCATACGCTCTCTTCTTAGCTTCCCCGACTGCTCTACTACTCAACTTCTTAGCCTGCTTATAAAGCTCATAAGACTCTAGGCACCTATCTTTTTGCCACGCCTTAAAGCATCTTTTCTTTTCCGCAATGGTTTGTTGCACATCCGCGTTCCACCACCATGTCTCCTTATCATAGAAACCTCCTCTTTTGGCCTGTCCTAACTCTTCCTTCACACATCTTCTTATTCGGTTTGCCAAATGTTCAAAAAGATCCGCGCTACTAGTCTTATCCTTTGGTTCTAGATTTTCCCCACCCTCTGAAACTGACTGGCCACCCAAAATCCTCTTTCGAAATCTTTGGCACACATCTCCCTGTAAGGTCCACCACTTAATTCTCGGTCTAACCTGTTCTATAGCAATACGACCCCTACTCTTAAGACAAAAATCGAGAACTAACAGCCTATGTTGGGATGTCAGACACTCTCCTAGTATAACCTTACAATTTTTACACCTACCTAAATCGTGTCTCTTCACAAGAAAATAATCAATTTGACTTCTATTATGCCCACTCGCAAAGGTCACCAAGTGATCTTCTATTATGCCCACTCTGATGGCCATTAGCTAATTTAATTTAAAAAGGTGACAATAGTCTAATTCGTATTATGAAAAAGGGACTAAATTCAAAATAATTTAGAGATTGCATTTGAATAAGAAGAAAGGAATTAGAGCTAAAACATAGCAGGTATAGATGCTTTACCAGAAAGATACGAAAGGGTAAATTTCTCCACACTTTGAAGAGTGTTGGAGTTGTCTTTATATAGAGAATTTAGTTACAAGCTAAGTCTAATATGTTGTAACAAATGCCTTGAATCAAGATTAAGTATATCTACAACTCAATATTTGCCACAATATGGAAAATGATAAAATCAAGATCTAACAAAAGGTGTCAAATCCTCAGCTATCGCCACACAGCTAATACCACCTTTGCACTTCAGTTAACTCTGATAAGTCTTTGGGGCTACGCTCATTAAGAACACACCCAAATTTGTAAAACAATACAAAATTTGGGTCAGTATTTAATACTGGTGTGAGCAAACTTACAAATTAAGACACAACTATACAGGTAAATATCATTTAAATAATAAACATTTCACCTTAAGGAAGACATGTAGTTCTCATTCGAGGATAGAATGAGCTGTTAGCTTCCTTCAAGCCTATCCTAATACATGCTAAAATAATCCACAAACATTTTCATGTTATGATAAATTCAAGGTTTCCTTTATTTCCCTAGTTTTTGTTTTGTTTCTTTTTCACAATCACATTTTCCCTCTGTGCTGAACACAACTCACCCAAGTGTCTCCCTTGCCTTTGAAACCACTCGAAGCATACATGTTCCAAGTGGAGTGCCACCTCGAGGAACATGTCATCTCACCCGAAGTTCGATCCATGGCAAGCATTTCCTAAATACTACGCGTACTACCGAACTCACATGGAACGACATATTGATATACAAGCAAGTCTGCATACCCAAAATTATATCACACGTATAAAAGCAAGTTTGTATACAAAAATAATTTTTTTTTCACATTTTTTTTCGGAGTTGTGGAAATGAGCCTTACTAAATATTTATTCACATGTTGAATGCTTATAAAGTTTCTGAAATTTAAACAATTTGCTTTTTCCCAAATCAAGTAACAATAACATCACGGTTTCATTTCGAGAACCATGCACCATCCATAATTTATTTTGAATAAATAAACTAAATTATGGGTTAGGGGGTCCTTATTATAGATAATGTTATGATATAAGTCATAAATATCCTAAAACATGATGGGTAATTTTTCTTGAGTATCCACTAAAATAGTAACATTATATTGACAAGTAATTTGGCAGGTATTACATAAATAATCTTGACATTAGAGCCTATGATAATTATATCATCAACATAGACAAGCAAAAAAATAGTGAATCCTGGTCTTTTCATGATTACAAGGCATCAGTTATAAAGCTTGTAAAATCAATGTGAAGAAGAAAAAAAGTTGAGTTTATTGTACCAAGCATGTGATGCTTGTTTAAGGCCTTACAATGACTTGTGAAGGCGATATACATAATTAGGATGGTGTTTGTCAACATAGCCCAATGATTGCTTCATATATACTTCTTATTCAAAAAAGCCATGAAGGAAGGCATTTGCATATTAAGTTGATGCAATGGCCAACCTCTTGATAAGGCAATCGTGAGTATAATATGAATTGTGCATGATTTCACAACCGGACTGAATGTTTCCCCGAAATCAATGCATTATTGTTGATTAAACCCTTTTTTACCTCAAGTCACACTTTATACTTATCAATAGAACCATCTAGATTTCTTTTTATCAGAACACCCATTTGCAACCGACAATATTTTTATTTGGATGGGAATGAACTAAACTCCAGGTTTCGTTCACTATACCAAAATGGGTAATTAGTAACATCAATATTTTTTTATTTGTAACTCTTCACTGTGTTACAAGTCTTGTAACCCAAAAAGATGTTACTAATTATTGACTTAAGTTACTATTAGTAATTTTATAAATATATTATTTATAAAAATAACTAAGAAATAAAAAAAATTAGTTAAGTTACTAATTAGTAAAATGAGAAATAATAATTATAAATCCTATTTGAATATAATTTTTAGGAAAAAGTGGCAATTTGCGTAAATAATACAAGCCATTCAGAAACCAAGGCACTGTGTTAACCCGACAAAGATACAAAAGCCATTCAGAGAGTTAAAAAAGGCACTGGGTTCGTTCGTTTTCTCCCTCTCCATTAAAGACACTGATTCAATAAAGATCTCCCTCTCCATTCCAAGGAGATAGGTTAACATATCGATCTCAGTTCTTCATTTCACTCTCCGTCGATCCACTCTCCAATCAAACTTTACTCTTTCGATCTCGATCTCAAACTTCACTCTTTCGATTGATCTCAAACCTCCAGCAATTTGACGCAAAATCCCTAATTCGAAGATCTCTTATTCAGCCTAGATTGATCTCTCCATCGATTTCATCGAAGATCTCTTCTTCATTTTCGATTGATCTTTCTTGCTCGCTCCTGATCTTTCCTTTTCTCTGCTACTATCTTATCTAGAACTTAGTCTCAATCGAAGGAAAATAAGGTATGCACCTCTATAATTTCTCCATTTTTATGTATGAATTTCAACTAGATTTTAAGCCTTAACTTGCTCTCTATTCGTAATTTCTTTGTGTTTTAGGGACGAATTTGATTTGAGATCATTGATTGGTACAGTGGACATTGCGCGTACAAGGTCAATTTTTAGGTTCATTGAGCAACGCAGAAACATGAGGTAATTTGAATGTGGTGTTCAGTATTCACTGATTTTTCTTTTCATGTATAAAGGAGGGGAAGACAACAAACTCTATGTAACACCCCTACTTTTTCAATGACAATTAAAATTTATGCAACTAAAAAAAATTCAATTGAAATTTTTGTTTTAAAATCTTCTTTCGTTTGACAAGTTATATTTTTCGAAATTCGCTTAACTTTTTTTTCTTCCGAATCTCGGGACGAGATTCTTTTGAGTTGTATATATTGTAATACCCGCCTAATTAAATAAATATAAAATTTTCTTGTTCATTAATTGTGGCATATATTGTAATCTCAATTATTTGGAAAAAGATTTTTTTTTCTATTTGCCATTACTAAATAGAATAAGGTGTGTGTGTGCGTTTAGCCAAAAATTTATAAACCCTAATGTTAATGGGTTGTTACTCAATTGTATTTGGGCTTGGTTTTGAGCTTTTATTAAACTAATGATTAGGGTTTTATTTTGTGAAGTTAAAAGACGGACTGCCCTTTGAATTTAAATGGGGGCGAATAGCCACCCACCATATAAAAAAAAAAAACCTTTTTTTCTTCTTCCTTTTTCTTTTCTCCTTCTTCCTTATCTTGTTCTCCTTCTTGTCGTTTTCTTCTTCTTAATGGCGGCATGAGAGAGAGAAAAAAATCCAGCGAGAGACCCTTGATCAAGAGACCAAGAACTTAAAGATACGAGATCGAAAGACAGAGAGAGATAGTGATCTAAGATCCCAGATCTCGTCGTCCAAGTCCTCGAATTGAAGATTGTTGTTTTGTTCAAGCCGATGCTTTGACAGTGGAACGCCTTGCCTCCTTGCATAAATCGTCTTACCCCGTGCCTCTATTTTGGAGACAGAAACATAATAGCTGAACTCTATAACAGCTGACTTAATGGTTCAGATGTTGTCCCTGAAGCATGTGATCAACTGCTGAATACTGATGCTGGAATTCACTCCATTTGCGTCACCAAATTCAGCGCCAGTTGCTAGCAGGAAGAGGAGTTCGAGAGGGAAGATGGAAATCGATATGGCAAGTCGCAGGCAAGACGATTTGGGATGCTTGCGATGGTTGCGCAATCCTTTGCGATTTTGGTGAGTTTTCTTCATACTATTACATAGTTTTGTTGGAAATTGTTCTTGGAATCAAGGTTAGGTTTTAGTATTTAATCAATCTTCTTCCCCAATTTCATTCAATAAGTTTACTGATTTAGGTGTTTTTGCTAGTTTTATGTTAAAATTTTCAATGGGTTTTCCTTCCCCAATTTGCTTGGTGTTGTACTATTAATATCTCTGTTATTTTGTTTGCTAGTGTTGCTACAGATGATACCTATCATACCGATTCTAATAACAGTAGTTCATGTTGAGTATTTGAATATATTTAGGTAGTGGAATCTTTGCTTGTGAGTAATGAAATCCTTGCTTCAGTTATTGGTTCATTATATGATGCAATGAAACTTTCCTTCTGCATTTGGTTCCCACTCCTTCACTGTCCCTTGATTCTTGAATATGGATATGGTATGACAGTAAATGAGGAAGATGCTCACAACAAAAGCTCCCCAAATTTTCTACTTTGCTTGTTGTTGCAAACCCACAATAAATACAAAAGAAATGATGAGTAGGATGTTTATCCCTGAGGGGAAAACATGTTTAGGTGAAGGATTTTGACATTTAGAGGGATTATGCAAACTGAAAGTGAATTTGGTGAGGGGTTTTATCTCCTTCCATGAAATCTTTGTTCTAAATGAAGAACCAAAAGAGGGGCGGAAATTGGAGAAATGATATTGCAAGAGATTAATATTGTGGAGCAAGGTTTCTTCTTAGTCTTCTTCATTTTGGAAAGGCGTTTCTAGATGTGTTTTGTTTGAGAGGGTTTTGGCAGAGGGATTTGTTCATGATAGTTCTGTTAAAGGCCTTGAAAGATTTGTTCCAGTAAGTAAAATATGTCCACTGTTAGATTGTAAAGTTCAAATGAATCCCTTTGGAATCAGTTTATCTCCCATATAAACAAAAAGAGAATTGGAGGTTGGTCCCACAGTAGTAGATGATTCATATAGTCTTCATTGCAGGGTAGTGATGTTGAAATTTGGGATGGATTGTTGTTCTTGTATTGATAAAGTGCTCTGAAGTTTGAGAAGATATGTCCTTTTCATTGTTCATGAACGTATACTTGAGATGAAAATGCATGAAGATTGTCTATTTTCTTTGAACTCATTTCTTAATGAATAATGGTGGATACTGTGGTTGATTTATTTATGGTAGACAAAGAGTCACCATAAAAGAGTTTGAATTTTAGTTGATTTTTTTTATGTTCTTTTCCACAACTCCGAAAAAAAAAATGTGTGAAAAGAAAAGAAATTTTTTGCATACAGACTTGTTTGTATACGTGTGATATGATTTTGGGTATGCAGACTTGATTGCATATCGGTGCACCGTTCCATGTGAGTTCGGTTGTACGTGTAGATTTAGGAAATGCTTGCCCTGGATCAAACTTCGGGTGAGATGACATATTCCTCGATGTGGCACCCCATTTGGAACATGTACGCTCCGAGTGGTTTCGAAGGCAAGGGAGGCACACCTGGGTGAGGTGTGTTCGACACATGGAGGATATTGCGATTGTGGAAAAGAAGCGAGATTTCTTTTTTTTGTGTATGTGCATGATTACCTTAAAGGAAGAAACTAAATGCTCATTCGACTATTGAATGAGAACTATATGTCTTCCTAAAGGTAGAAAATGCGTTTTGTTGATGTTTTAATAATAGTCTAATATGACTATGATTTGTATCGTTGTTGCATTTATGAGGATTGATAACTCATAAATTTTATTTGTTTGTTTCTAACCGTTTTGTGCAGGATGGCAAGTCCACTCATATTTCTGCAGGTTAGACTTGCCATAGTCAACTTCTATAACGTAAGTACTCGTAAATGCATATTTATTTATTAGGATGATGACACTCTTGCCTCATTGAGGAACTACCTGATGTGTGGTTTTTTTTTGTTTATTATGATGTTGTCATGTGCGGATTTATTGATTTTGGGATGAAGATTTTCTCACACCAGCTTTATTGCTGACCCAAGTGAGCTTTTGCTTCTTGGGTACATTCCTTTTGGAATGTAGCCGATTAGCCTTTCAGGTTTAGAGACTTTTGAGCAGCGTTACTGGAGTTCCGTTAGTGGAGCTAGCAACGTCAGAGTCTCTCCAGGTTAGAGTTTTATTTGTTTCAGTAATTTAATCATGTTTTAGTTGTTGCTGCTATTTGTTTCTGTTGTTATTGAATTTTCACGTCCCGAGTTTTGGGGGGAAACGGATAATCCTACGTGGATTTTAGGATTTTTGTTTTCTTCGAAAATCGGGGTGTGATACTCTACGTTTATTTGTGTTCATTTAGGAAACTATCGATGAGACTATCATACGATATTTTGAGTACTTTCCAGTTAAATGCAATCAATCTAGCATATATCACTGAATGGATTTCTCAATAATCCAATCCAGAAAGTCTATGTATTCTACCATGAAAATTCAAGTCCTACAGGATATGGTGAATTTGTTTTAGCTAGTTTTTTCCAGGTAGCCTGCTTGGTTTGTTGGTGGTCAAATGTTGTTCAGTTTAATGCAATTGAAGCTCTATGCAGTAGTTTACAATTTCACTATACCACACTTCATGCGAGCTTTATGCATTTCGAGTTTTTTTGTGTTTGTTGTACTTCATTTTCCTTTCTCATTTGATTTATCTTATGAAGAAAATGACATTTCAAACATGATATTTGAATAATTTTCAGTTGAATGCGACCAATCTATGCATTTACCGCAAAATGGATCTTCTCAACAGTAGAGCAACCATTGAAAGCTATGCTATTATAGTTGATTCACGACTTTCCTGCATAGAGAAATTTATCAGGTTGTACAACACATGGTTACTTTGCTTGTCCTATTTGCGCGGAGAAGACTGAATCCATCAATCTTCAGCACAGTAAAAAGATATGCTACTTAGGTTGTCGAAGATTCCTTCCAACAAATCACAAACTTAGGGAGGATAAACACAATTTAAAACATGTTGAACATGGAAGGCCTCCAAGACAATTATCTGGTTCAGAGGTGGAACAAAAGGTGGCTCGTATCAGATACATACCTGGCAAGTATAAATTTTCAAAGCGGTCTGGTAAGAAGCACAAAAAATAGATGATGATGAGAAAGATGAAGAAGTTGAACAAAATAGGGCATGGTATAAAAGGTTGATCTTTTTTTATTTGCTATACAGGAAAGAACATAGAGTTAGACACAATTTGGACGTTATGCACATTGAAAAAAATGTTGCAGAACATTAATAAATCCTATATTAGATGTTAAAAAAAAAAAGATGGGATAAATGCTCGCAAGGATATGGAGGTCATGCAGATTCACAAGAAGTTGTGGTTGAAGGAAGATGAAGTCACTGGAAAGTTGGTAGTTCCAAAAGCACCATTTTCCTTGATTAAAGAAGAAAATAAACAATTCTGCCAAATTCAGATTGACTTGAAGTTGCTTTCGAAGTTTTCATCAAACTTGAGCAATAATGTCACCATTGAACCACCTAGTTTGAAATCAATGAAGTCTCGTTACTATCATGTGATTATGGAATACTTGTTGTTGGTGCATGTTCAACATGCAATTCCAAAACACAAAGAACTGAGATCATCCATTCATCATATAAGTCTATTCTTTAGATTGTTATGCTCAAAGGTATTGTGTCGAAGTGAGCTTATTGCAGCAAAAACGAGTTTGATAGAAGCAATATGCGTATTGGAAAAGTATTTTCCTTTATCCTTTTCGATACCAACATTTATTTCATGTTGCATCTAGTTGATGAAGTGTTGCATAACAGACTGGTCAGATTCCGGTGGATGTATCCATTTGATCGGTGAATTTTTTCACTTAGAAAACATATAGCTTCAATGTATGACAATAATTCATTAACATTTTCGTGGTTTGAAATAGGTTGATGAAGCGGTATAAGGACAAATCGGGAAATAAGAGATATGTTGAAGGGTCCATTGCGGAGGCATATATAGTAGATGAATCCATTCTTTGGTGCATGAAATATATGGAAAATTCAGCTTTAGGAACTCACAAAGGCACTCGTGAAACTTTCATAGATGAAGAAGATGAGTATGTCGACCAAGGGCCTTTGGCATATGGTAGGGAAATCACCTTAACCCATTTTACAATTCACACAAGTACGTAAATGGGTTTTGAAGCACTATGATGAAATTGATGAATATAGAAAGTGAGTTTGTTGAAGTTTACATAATACATAAACATTATATTTGGGTATTAACATTGGTATTTGAATATTTGAGTTTTATAATCTCATTGGATGTCATTCATTTGGTGATACAAAAATCATTTGTAACAAGTCGAGGTGTTGCTAATATTTGAACATTGTGACATGCTACAATGTCAACTATTACAAAATTTGAAGGTTGTAACACGTCGAGGTGTTACTAATATTTGTAATGCCCTAATTTGCAAGATTTTTGTGGTGTTACAAAATTTTAGGAACAAATCTAGTGTGTTACAAATTGCCTTTTATGGTGTAGTGTTTCGATCTTCACCACCATTATCCAATTGGTAAATATTAATCTTTTTATTGAGTAGATTCTCAGTTTTAGATTTGAAAGAAATAAAAGTTGGCAATGCATCAGATTATTGGACGAGAGGAAAAATCCAAACAAAGCGATTGAAAACATCCATACAAGTAATAACGGAAGCCATTTCGAGAAACAACGGGTGACAGACCCCACAAATCTGAAACAATTAAATGCAATGGTTCATTATATGAACTCAAACTACTAAAAAATTTCATGACAGAAATGACAATACTCAATTTTATTGCTAACAAATGGAAGGGAAAATTCTTGAACGACACGCTTCACAATATGCATCATGGGATGCCCAAAGTGCAGGTGCCAAAGATGCAAAGAAGATCGCTCACTTATGAATGTTGAGTAGGAAGGAGACAAGTCATTAATATTAGAGAAAGAATATAAACCACCTTTATTCACCCCGTGCAGAACCACCATGCTCTTGCGATGATCCTTCAAAAAAAAAATAAGATGGATGAAACTCAAAAAATACATTTTATCTTTAAAAAATTGAGATACTAAAAGTAGATTCACAGAGGATTTGGGCACATGAAAAATGACATTAAAGTGAAAATGCGATTAGAATGAGTAAAAGAAGCCTTACCAACATGAGCAATCGGAAGGGAACTACCATTACCTATGTGAATTTTATCCGAACCATCATACTATGTCTGAAGGCTCAGGTTTTGTAAGTTAGAAGTGACATTATATGTAGCCCCGCTATCAGGAACCCACATATTTTCAAAAAAAAAAAAAACGGGTACAGCCACGTAGGCGGCATGATTTGCATTGGAAAGACGAGTTGGAGGCTTATCCAGTGTAGTCAAAACCATCCAAAGCCACCGTTTAAAGCCAAAAGTCAAGCCATGACATCTCGCTTTGCCTTGGTCAAAGCCAGACCACTACCCTGAAGCCACAAAAGCTACCACTTTTAGTTTTTTTTTTGTTGAAGCGTGAAGCCACCAAAGCCATGGCTTCATTAAACAAAAGCCTTTTTTGCGCCTTTTGTCTTTCTTTTTCTCATTTTTTTTCTCTTTTTCCTGCTCTCTTTAGAGCTTTACGGCTGAATCAGAGAGTTTCAACAGAGCAGGAGTTGGAGATCTTATTCAAGGTACGAATCTTCTTACCTTCAACAGAGTTTCACTGGAATTTCCACCGTCATGACCTCGAAGAAGGAACCCACATCTATACATTGACTAACTATGTATTAATAATCTATACATTAATAATGTGTTTATTTTTTGTTTACTTAAGGTGATTGATTATGGAAGAAAACCGTGGGGTAATAAAGAGTAGTTCTCGGGAAGACATTGGTTGGAATTGAGGAAATACATTTTCTTTATGTATGTTAAACAGGTTCGATGGTTTCACAAGTGCTTTCTAGGATAAATTATTCAAGGGTTATGATATGGACATACACAATCAAATATTTTATACGACACTATGTTCTTGTATCCTGAGTTTAATTGGTGAATATCTACTTCTTTCTGAATATTTTTTTTCAATATTTACATATAAAAGTTTGCATCAGAGATTGTATGTGTTGGTTATGGATAAACGGAGGGGTAGGGGAAGTCTGGTAGCGTGTGTTGGTTTATGTTTGAGAACTTCGCAGAAGATTTCATTATGACAAGACAAGAAGGAATAAGGATAAGTACATTCTTACACCATGTATTTTATTATTAGCCTCCCTTCTGTTGTGTGATCCATAGAACTTATGAAATGAAGTTCCAAAGCTCATTCCATTATACAAAAAAAGGTTAACAATACAAGGTTTCCTTGGTCCAGATCCTATATACATCAACTTGAGATATTTTCAGATGTTGGGCCACATAAGAAAATATCTATGTAACAACGACAAGGACATGTCTATTAGTATCCGACAAGTATAGGAGGTGTTGAAACATCTGTAAAAAGAAAAAGCACAATACGAGACATGTTGGGGACACACCAATAGATTTTAGTCATATTCATCCACTTGTAGGTCAACATTGCTATGCATATCCTTGTAACATTTGTAAAGAGTCAAAACTTTTCAAACATCGTAACATAAAAAGCGATATGAACATTTACATTGACTTGAGCTAACACCTATAAATCTAGTAGAAAAGTAGAATGCATGTATTTACATTTTTATATAATATTAAAATCATTTTTTATGGTTGCTTTACTTGCATAAAGCCATCGCTTTACACTTCGCTTAAAGCCAAGCCGTGACAAATCATTTCGCCTTAGCTTCACGCTTTGACTACCTTGGGCTTATCATATCGACTCCAATACGTTCGAGTAGTATGAATACCATTGCAGATTTGACAAGGGCCAGTGGAAGGTCGGGTTTAATAATGATTGGAATTGCTATTTTGGTAGTGATTTAGATCGTGGTTTGTGTTTCGGTATGGATTTTGTTTGGTGGATTTGGACTAATAGTGGTTTGAGGAACCAGATATCTTGGTTGAACCAGAGTGTGCCACAATGTTTGCAAGAGGTTGAGCTAAGAAATAGCTTGTTGTGCTTCAACGCGCAAAGGAAAGGCTGTGAGGTGAGCTTGGCATATTTGCATGATGCGAGCTCAAGATTTTGAAGCATAATGCTTTTCAAGAGTCATCCACACAACATGAGAAGAGTCAAGGCCTACAACTTGTGCAAGCATTGTTTCAGATAAAGAAGATAGAAGATAGCCTAATAGGATCTGGTCTGCCAAGCAACACAACCTTGATTCAATGTTTGATCTTCAAGGGGTCGATGAGGACATTCATTTGTCCCATCGACAAAGCCTTCAAGGTCGTAGCCTTTAAGTGAGGGCAGGAACTGTGTCCACCAAAAAAGATAGTTGTGACGATCCAATTTGACAGAAATCAAATGGTGAATTTGGGTGGTTTGTAATATTGAAGAAGATGAGAGATTCCATGACTTAAGAGACATGGGATCATGACTGCTCTGATACCAAGATAGGAAAGGGTAAATTTCTCCACATTTTGAAAAGTGTTGGAGTTGTCTTTATATAGAGAACTTAGTTACAAGTTAAGTCTGATATGTTGTAACAGATGCCTTGAATCGAGATTACAGTATATCTACAACTCAGTATTTGCACCAATATGGAAACATCTAAGGGCGTGTTTGGTTGCTCAATGGAATGAGTTTGACAATTGTAATAGTAATGACTTGGTCTGTGTTTGGTTTGGCATAAAAATGGTGTAATGGGAATAACTATTACAAATTTCATTGTAATAGGCATTCTTTATCAAAACCATATTGCCTTCCTTACTTAACATAGATGCTTCCTTATCCACCATAGATTCAAAATTCATGATTAATAATTGAAGACATAACGGTAAAGATGCAAATCATTTTTATTCTCGTTCCTTCTAATAACCAAACATAATAATGTTCCCATTTTCATTTCTATTACTATACCATTACCATTCCCATTCATTCTATTGAGCAAGTGACAAGTGCACATGATCTATTTTGAACAGAAACTCTGATTTGAAACAGTTGTAGATTTACACTTCTCTTGTGTTATCGTGGAGGTTTAATCCATAATACAGAAAAGGTGATCTCCGAAATCCTCTCATAGCTTCCCTTTAAGTTTCTATTACGTTTTAAGTATGTATGCAAACCCTAGCAAATCTACTCACAAACGACTCTCATTTCATCAAATTACACCTCAATCGATCAAACCAAGCTGAGAGAGTTGATATCTTCAGTGAATATGATAGTGGGTTCTTCAATCTCCACTACCCCATTGATTTTAACTCACCCCAACTGGCCTCGAAAGCTCGATTTACTCCTTCAAGACCTCCCCCATTGCTTCAATGTCTTGTGTACTTCTTTGTGTGCTGGACTGGTTTGCTTGCAGTCTGAGAACACTATCTGTCTAAGGAGCATAAAGTTTTACGGGTTCTGCGTCTGACGAGGTACAGGCAGGGGAGCCACAAGAAGGTGAAGATAACCTTAAGTGCTAAACTTGATGTGCACACAGTTGATACAAATTCATGGAGAAGAGTGGGAGGTTATCCTGAAATAATGATGATTCCTGAAGAGAAGTATGGAAGAAAACCATATGAAGGGACGTTCTTGAATGATTCCCTTCATTGGTATAAGATATGCTGATTGCATTTTGTAGTTCGATATGAGAAATGAGGAATTCGATGAAGTCCCATTGCCTGCATACGGAGATTTTAAGGTTAATAACGATTATTTGGGTGTCTCAATGGTTGCCTCTATCTCTTTTTTCGTAAATCCAAAGCAAAGGCCATTAAGGTGTGGGCGATGGAGGAGTATGGAGTAAAAGAGCTTTGGACTCTTCGATTCTCCATTATATCTCCCAATCATGAAGACTTTTGGCTTTTGTACAAGCCCGAGAGATCTTTTCAGAATGTGCTAAACAAAGGTCCTCCGGTCCTATGTTCTTTTAATAAACCACGCAGACATGTCATGTTTTTTGCAGAATGATGAGATTCTAGTAGTGGCGAGTACTGGAAATCTGGCTACGTGGGATCAAACTGTTGGATAAGTGGAAAGTCTTGTTGGGTTTAACAATGACTAGTGATCAAAGCATCTAAGTGGTAAAACTTCTTACCAAATCCTTTTAGCAATATTGTTTATAATCTTCACTTTGAGTTTTGTATGTTTTGAATTGAATTATTTTTGTTTCTTGGATGCCATTTAGGGTGTGTTTGGTTCCAAGGAATCATATGTCATGGAAATTCATGTGGGGACCATCTAAATCTATGTTAATTTGAGGTTAACTCCACAATCCACCATTTGATTTTATGATATATCAAGGTTGGGGTCTACAAAATGGGTGGAGTAGACTTCTAGTCTCAATACTCTCCCTGAGCGCAATGGCTGGAAAATACATCGAACCTCCAACCTTTTCGAATCAAAGCTCTGATACCATGTTAAATTGTCAATTTCTCTAAAAGCTTAAGCTGATAGAGAGAACATATCTAGCATACATCAGGTTGATGTCTACGGAATGGGTGGAGTAGACTTCTAGTCTCAATATATGTCTTAGCAAGAATTGAGATTGTAAAGGACTAAGGAAAATTTTCTGTTGTAGATTGTTTGACATCCTGCGAAATTGGTTTACTTGTTAAAAACCATATTGTTATGATATTGTTCTTTATTCTCTGTGTTGTTGTTAATGTTGTTAATTTGTTCACGTCTTGAAATAGTTTGCTGTATGTTTGCCTTTGTGTGATAAATGGCTTGTAAGGTGGTATATACCCAATTGATGTTGAAATTAGAGGGCATATGATTTGAAGTGCGTTAGTTTGTTTTGACATTGATAATCTATTAAGAGTCCTTCGTGAGAGTGACAAATGCAGTGGGGTCAGATTCGCGAGACACGGTTGGAGAGTTCTTACAGTGGTGTGGGGTTCTAATTGTTGGATGCTAAAATTGACACCAGGCAGAATAGCGATTATCCTACGGGCTAGTTCTAACAGATAATTCACAAGGAATAATACAAAATAATCGCCCAAAACACAGAGAAATATCTCTAATGTCAATTCAAAATTATGCAAATAAAAAAAATGTATCTCAATTAGCCCACAAGCCGGGCTTTATAGCTAAAACTCATTATTAGAATTTTACCAAAAATATGGCAATTTCCAATAATCATACTAAAACGAAATACGTAATAAAATAAGTAATCTGCCAAAAATCTAGCCCAAATTGGGTTCAGAATATCTTCCTAAACGATAAAAGAAATATTACCTAAAAGAAAAAAGTAAATCCTAAAAAGAAACTGCATATTTCTAAAAGAAAAAACAAAATCAAATACTAAAATAACAAGCAGTTTATTCCTAAAAAAATAATGCATAATCCTAAAAGGAAACTAAAAATACTCTTAATTAAATTGAAAGATCTCTCAAAGTTATTTAGTAAATAACTTTGAGAGCAAATTAGGAACCCAAATTAGGAACCCTAGAAACCCTCCTGCATCAGTCACCCCGAGTTGGAAAGAACTCGTCCTCG